>JAVRXN010000009.1:13132522-13612522 GCA_033556935.1 Timema podura
TGAGCCTCGTTCAATTGTTTCGTATTCGCCTTCGCACTTTGTACAGCCTTCGTGATTCCCGCAGCTCCTCCGGCGACGGCTCCAAGCGCTGCGATCAAAGGTAGTATAGGTAGAATTCCACCCTTCTTCTTACGGCGAGTAGTAGTAGTAGTAGCACTCTGTTGACGACGTCGAGCTTTCTTCTTTAGACCGGAACCCATCTTGACTTTAGCTTTCATCGCGTTGACGACAGCCCACGCGGCGGCTTTCTCGTTCAACTTCGAGTCAGTTGCGAGCAATCTTTTCCACGATTTCTCGATAAGTTCACGATCTGCGGTATGACGTCCTGCAAGATCTTTCACCTTGGAGTAGGCGATATCGTGTTCTTTACAGTATCGATCTAACACGTTTATTCCGGGATCGCCTCGTTTCAATCGTTTATCCAACTTTGTTCCCGGCCCGCAATACTGGTATCCGGGTATATGCAGCTCAAACGGCAGATTATTGATTATCTTATCCAACAACCCCCCTCCTCTTCTTCGCCTCATGACACGTACTGATTCCTATTTATATAGGTGCGTGCATTATATAGATGAACTAGTCGACATGCGGCTCGAGAAACAGACAGACTCTTTAACTGTACGCAACAACGATCACGATGCAGGTAGAGCTTTACCTCAGAGACACGGCACGTTGTTGCCTGATACTATCCGTTGCATCATCTGCGGACCTTCGAATTGCGGTAAAACCAACGCTATGATCAGTCTGTTGGAGGAACCTAACGGTCTACGCTTCAAGAACGTGTACGTTTACTCTAAATCGTTATACCAGCCCAAGTATCAACGTTTATCGAAGATTCTCTCGCTCGTCGAAGGCATGGGCTATTTCCCTTATTCTGACAACGCGGAAATTATCACGCCGTCCGAGGCCAAACCCGACTCTGTATTCATTTTTGACGACGTCGCTTGCGATAAACAGTTTAATATACAGGCTTATTTCAGTATGGGCAGACATAAGGCTATAGACTGTTTCTATCTTTGCCAGACGTACTCGCGCATCCCGAAACAGATGTTGAGAGATAACGCCAATCTTCTCATCCTATTCAGGATGGACGATACGAACCTGAGACACGTTTACGACGATCACGTGAACACTGATATGACATTCCAAAAATTTAAGGAAGTGTGCTCGCTGTGTTGGAAAAAACACAAGTACGATTTTCTTGTGTTGAGTAAAGATCATGAGATTGATAAAGGGCGATATCGCTACGGTTTCGATACCTTTATATTGCATGATTGACATGAACGCATATTCAGTAGGCGATAAGACATCATGTCGTCCATATCTAAATTCGGTCATAGTCTCTACAAATATAGATCTCTCGTTGAGACGGAAGGAAATCTGACTTTAAACTCTCAAGGGTATTTCGACGCTAGATCGAAGAGGATCGTCAACGTCGAGACGCCCATCGCATCTAAGGATGTCTGTAACAAGTCTTACGTCGATAGGATGGATGCGAGACATAGTAACGAGCAGATACTCGCTCTCAACACTGCCAAGGACGCCATCAAAGGACAGATGGAATCGTTGATCGAGAATTTGGAGAACGATCGAATAAAATATGCCAACTTTGAGAAGAGTAGCCATCAAGGGATGGAGGAGGTGTGGAAACTGGCTCGTCATCATGAAGATCGTCTCAACGAAAATAAAACAGTGCTTGACGCTTTAGGTCCAAAGTTGCTAAGCCTAGAGGAATCTTTCGCGATACAACGAACCGTTTACACCGAATTGAACAATATGATAGCGAGAGGTATACTATCCGTAAAGGGGGTAGATAACGATCGACTTTACGATGCGGGCGGCTTAGTTTTACGAAACATAGGTACGCCTTCATTACCTTCAGACGCCGTGCCTAAAGCTTATGTAGACTCTACGGTAAGTCATGGTTTCATCTACATCTACTTGGATTCAAAACCTACGAGGAAGGATACGAGACATTTCGAATTGGCTCTAACGGGTGAACGTGGTTATAAGTTCAAGAGGGCAGGGATCGTTTCAACGATGATCATGAACTTGAAAGATGTTATTTGTTTGTTGAATCTTAAAATTATCGACGATCCTCCTTTCGAGGTGTCCAAAGATGACTCTATATCTTTCATGCTAGAAAAACGCTTGACAACGACTCAGATTTTACACGTCGAATTAGGTTTTACTTACGTTTAGATATAATGAACCGTTTCTTCATCGTAAGAGACATTCGCACCTTACATCATGTCGACGAAGGTCACGGAGGATATCATAAAAGCGAGTAAGATTATTAAACGAAAGTATAAGCAACTACGCGATGCCCGACACGAGTCCGAGCACGTCGTGAATGAAACATTCAAACCTATCACGGATCCTCTAAGCAAGATGGTGAAGGCGCTCGCTGAACCCGAACCTGAGGAGGTAGAAGTATCGCCTGAGAGATTGCAGAACAGACATCTATTGGATACTTATATTTATTAGTCTCGCGCGCATTCCGATAAGACCTATGGAGTCCGCCATGAAGGTAACTCCACCAAGCTCGGAGATACCCGTATCGTATTCGACGGGAGTGACGGTACGATACTTCTCAACAATATGACGATACCGTATACCCGAGGGCTATTAGAATTACTCTTCAGAAGAGCACCCGCGCATTATACTAAGGAGGATCTGAAAGTATACAAATCTATGCTCGAAGAAACAAACGCGCATCGGTTGAGAAACGAGCCGTACGCCCGTATAAGATGCGCGCGGGATCAAAGTATTCGTTAATCATCAAACCTATGTTTGAGGAGGAGCTCGAGGGCGACGGTTTATACAAGATGGAGACAGGACGAGGGATCGATTATACCTATTGGGACGATCCTAACGAATTGGTCGATCGATTACGACTCTTGCAAGCATCTACAGAGGCCGGTCATTCCGCTCACCAGAACGAGATCGTTTCCATCATTGAGGAACTACGCGAGGCTGGAATTATCGTATAAAGACATTCATCTCATCGGTATTTTATCATAATCATGTCCACCGTCAAGTGGGGGATTGCACTCGAACTTCATCGTCCTGCAAGACGACGATTCCCCCGAAGACATGTTAGCGTACGAGGCTTGAACGAACTCCTTCAGGCTGATCTGGTGGAGATGATACCCTACTCCCGATCGAATAAGGGGTTCAAGTACCTTCTCACCGTCATCGACGTGTATTCCAAGAGGGCTTGGGCCGCACCTGTCAAGACTAAGACGGGTAAGAATGTCAGCACCGCAATGGCTCTCCTCCTCGACAAGGTGACCGGCAAAGGTTTACCTCCCGTTCGTCATCTCCAAACGGATAATGGGACAGAGTTTTACAACGCGGAATTCAAAACACTCATGAAGAGAAAGAGAATCAATCACTATTCTACATACAGCAACGTCAAGGCTAGTGTCGTGGAACGATTTAATCGCACTCTCAAGAACATGATGTGGAGGAGGTTCACGGCTAAAGGATCATATCAATGGATAGATATGATCGATTCCTTACTGGATGAATACAACCGGACTGTACACTCGACCATAAAGATGAAGCCTATAGACGTCAAGGACGACAGACTTTTACATACAGTCTATAAACGTCTCAAGATCTCGGATTCTACACCAAACATATTTAAAGCGGGTGATATAGTCCGTATCAGTAAGTATAAGGACGTTTTCGAAAAGGGTTATACCGCAAACTGGTCGACCGAACTGTTTAAAATACGTAACGTCGTCGAGACTAATCCTAGGACCTTCCTACTCGAAGATATGAAGGGTAAGCCTATCACAGGAGGATTCTACGGTAAGGAGCTTAGAAAGACTTCGTATCCGGATGTTTACCTTGTAGAGAAGATAGTCAAACGTTCCGGAAATAGAGTATACGTCAAATGGTTAGGGTTTGACTCTACGCACAATTCGTGGATCGATGCGAAGGATATAGTGTAGAAGGAGGAGAGGGGCGCGTCCCCCTCCATTCCGAGCATAGACGCACAATTCGTATATCGATGCGAAGGATATAGTGTAGAAGGAGGGGAGGGCGCGTCCCCCTCCATTCCGAGCATATAAAGCGGTCGCGAGGTAGAGAGACGCTTCACATTCGATATGTTTAGACAGTTGGGTTACCGTCTGGAGGACATGAGCGATATTAAGATCTCGAACGGCGGCTTAGAATACTACATCGCGGCGGTTGACAAGGGCTACAGCGAGCACTGCGATTCTTCCATACACTGGCTCGGGAGTCATAATCCGGAATGTGGGAATCGAGTCAGTCCGTCGAGCGCTGTTCTACATCATGCCCCGTCTACAACCTCAAGGAAGGGGACGAGTCGCAAATTCTCCAGGAGGAGGAAGACGCTTTGTGCGCGGCGTTGGATCGGATCGAGCGCGAGGAACACGATCGGGTCAAGTGCATCTCCGAACTTGAAAAGTACCGGACCTACAACGTCCGTCGTCTAGAAGGAGATGAAGAGGTCAGTGAAGCGGAGGACGAGCCGAACATCATAACGCTAGACTGTGTTGGCAGAGTTCGTCTTCCGGGTAAAAACTTTGGTGCGAGGTACAGGAGTCGCTTTAACGCTTCACAGCGAGGACTGATATATCTAGGAGATGACAAGTACGAGCTATTCAAGTGGTGAAGCGCCTAAGTCGGTCTTTTCGCCGCGCGCGCGCGCGCGCGCGCGTGTTTACCGAAGTCTATAATCACCGAAAGACTTTAGAGAAAGAGATTTATCGTATGCACTGATTAAAAAGACTTTATATTTTTTCCGAGAGAAAGAATTTTATTTTTTAATAATCTTTGTACTGAATATATATGTATGTATGTATGTATCTTCGTAATCTTAAGAATATACACGTTAAATAAGAGTCTGTACTATTTATTTAAGTTTACGATCCCGTTAAGAAAGATGAAAAAAGATAAAGGAAGAGATTTTAAAGAAGGTATTTAACCTTAATTCCTAATTTCCTTGTAAGAGAGAGAGAGAGAGAGAATACATAGAGATAGAGAGTATCCTTTTAAGATTTATAATAATCATTGTATGGAAGATATATAAAAAAAGGGATAGAGGAAGAGATTTTATAATAATAAGACCCACTGTACAGAATATATTTATGTATTGTTTTAAAGAATCCATACTATTTAACCTTAATTCCTAATTTCCTTGTAAGAGAGAGAGAGAGAGATAGAGAGAGTATCCTTTTAAGATTTATAATAATCATTGTATGGAAGATATATATAAAAAAGGATAGAGGAAGAGATTTTATAATAACACCCACTGTACGGAATATATTTATGTATTGTTTTGAGAGAGAGAGAGAGAGAGAGAGAGAGAGAAAACACCCTTCCCGCGGTCGCCGCCGCGAAAGAGCTTGCCACCCCCCTCCCCTCTTAATTCCTAATTTCCCTGTAAGAGAAAAAGAGAGAGAGAGAGAGTGAGAAAACACCCTTCCCGCGGTCGCCGCCGCGAAAGAGCTTGCCACCCCCCTCCCCTCTTCATTCCTAATTTCCCTGTAAGAGAAAGAGAGAGAGAGAGAAAACACCCTCCCGCGGTCGACGTCGCTTGCCAACCCCGCCCCCCGCAGAACCATCCAACACACGCGAGCTATAAACCCTCAACCCCCCACCAACAACCATCCCACCCCACCTCCAACACATCATCACGATACCTCCCCTACCTTCCCCTCTCTGCCCTGAAAACCGTACCTATGTATAAGGCCCTATCCCAAAAACTACCCACCCCACTATTATGACGTCACTTCCGCCCTGAGGACCGTAAATGATCCCTACTAAGGTTCTACGGATGACTTTCAAAAGATTTATGATGTTACAAATGGTATCACCTGACGGGAAGATGCACCAGGCTTCAGTTTTAAATCCATCCAAGCAAATTTAATTTAATTAATGTGTAAGATGCCTCTGATATGCAAGATCAAGTCGCAAAGCAGAATGTCAATGGTAGTGGAGCGTTTCAAATATTTTAAATCTAGCTTAACCTAACCAAAACAAACTTAACCTAACCTGGCCTAGCCTAAACTAACTTAACATTATCTAACCTAACTCACTATTTAACTTACATTAACTGAAATGTTGAGGTTCTCACAGCTATCTACTAACCAGTAATGAGCCTTGCTTGCACATTTTAGCTATTATTTTTTTAGATTTAATAGAGACAAATGGTGCTATTTGTCACATTGTAAATATTTTGAAGTCTTTAGTAGGCCCTCTTCAGGTAGGGTGTTACGAAATGTCGTTAGTACCATTTGTTGGGACACCGTATGACTCAGTGTATGGATATTGTTGAATGAATGGAGTATGCAAGGATAGGGAAGTGTGGCGAAAGTTGGTACGGATGGATTATGTACGGAGTTGTTACCTGAGCTCCATTCACAGTTTATTGCTTATCCCGTAAAGGAACGGCGTGATTATTTAATACGTATGTATGTGTGTTACATTTTTAAGTTATTATTAAATTGTTAAAAATTTACCAAAGAGCTCTGAAGCACAGGTCTTCTATATCTTAAAATACCTTAAGAGTTGAGTTGATACAAAATCAAATGCTTAGCTTGTTCTTCAAAGAGTAGGTCAAACAGATGTTAGATAAATTCCTAAAATGAGCCATTATAAAGTGCTTACAATTTTTAAATTAGATAAGAAACTAGTAAAATATTCGATAGCCTTTAAAATAGGTGAGAAATAGATAGAGATGTATTTTTAAAAATCAATTTTTTTTAGAACTGCGTCTTACTACTCGTTTTGGTTATACGCATATGTAATAATTAATCTAATGGTTTTTCGAGATGAGAAAGGTTATATATTGTTTTGGAAGTGTACCTGCATATATGTGGAGGGAGAGTGGAAAACCCTTTTGGAAAGACTACTCTCATTACAGCCTACCGAGATTCGAACCTCGATCTTCCCACTATCGGCAGTCTAGTCTACTGCAAGCGTAATGCCTTAGGCCATGCGGTCACTGGAGTGGTTGCTAATTATCTAAACACGTTTTAAACTTTTACATCAGCAGTTTCATTACATATTATTAATTATATAACAAATGTGTTATATTTATAATACGTTCAAAACTTTACTATGATTAATATATTATTATTTTTATTATTATTATCATAATTATTACCCTGTTAAATGTTTCTACTGTTGCCTAGAATTTTACTAAAGGAAAGTTGAAAAAATAAATCAATAAATTAAATCCATCTTAAAGGTAGTAAATGCTTAACCTAAAGCTTTGGTTTTAGAGAAAGTTTGTCAATATTAGCGTATAGTGGTGATGATAAAACCACAGAGAAAAATCATATGTGGAGACTATTCATATGAGACTCGATCTGTTACCTTTCAATTGCGGAAAATCCAGTCAATTGCAAGCTTAACGTGTTAGATCATGTGAGCACTAAGGTGTGTGTGAAAAAAGATTACCAATTACTTAATACTAATATATACGATAACATTAAGAGGGTTTATTAAATTATTTATTTTATTGAATATTTAGAATTATGTATATCTATAGGAGATAGTGATAACGATGGTATTATTTTTAGAAAGTGCACTTTCCTTAGTGCTAAAGTGGATGGTGAGAGCCACAGTGATATATCATATCTATATACTAAGAGAGCACTTGGTCGGGAGTCAAACCTCGAACACTTGTCCAATACCGGAATTTCAGTATTTATGAGGCTGATTATTTAGATAACATGGCCACCAGAGTGATTTAGTTGATTTTATTTGATGATAAAGTAAAAAAATCACTATAGAATTTGAAATACACTTTCTTAACATTGACTTGAATACGACTTACAAACTACAATCAACAGAAATTCACCCAGACAAAACATTTGTGCACTAGTGCCAATAACTTATTTGATTCCTTACAAGTACATAAACACGAACATTTCAAGCTCAAATACCATTCAGGATTGAGTTGGGGACTCCTAGAAATTCAATCGAGCTCCAAACCTTGATCTCCCCCCCTCCCCCAGTATTTAAATGTTTAATTTATAGTATTAAGTAGTGGTTTTTTATAGAATTAGGATAAATCAGATTTCTTAGACGTCAAACAAATATTAATTCGTAGCTAAACCAAATTAATATGAACATGGTAATTTTCTATATTTATTACAGTTGGTAACAATAATGTGAACAAATAATTTGGAATTCAACGCTCCACTCCAAGTCAGCGATATAGTTGCACTAATAGAGTAGATTTGAGGAAGGTAATATTTTGAGTAAATGTAACCGCATTTGAGTGAAGATAGAATAGAAAATTATTCATAAAAATTGCCCTATTTATATCAGGCTGGGATTTGAAACCCAGACCTCATCATTAGCAGTATACAAGATCAGACAAGATTGAAGCATTAGCCATCGTACTCACCAATGCGGTGAAATATGAAATTTTAAATATTTATTGAAATATTTTTTATTTAAAATAAAATAAGTAGAATTATTTGATTAAATTTTACCTTAAGTGAGATAATATAATAAGATAAGAGAACTATTCAGTTTATAAAATATACAGGGCATTGAGTTTTTATATAAATTATTTATTTCTGTTCTATCTTTGTATATTAATATTACAATAAAATTTAATAAAGAGTATTAAATTGTACTTAAGTGCTTGTGTAAGTTTTGAAACAAATTTAAAAATTACATTTTTAAAGAAACTAGCTATGACCATTTAAACTCGTTCTTGATATAGTATTTGAAGAATAAAACCTTTTACTGAGTATCGATTATTGTGTAGTATTTAGTATTACAAACTACCATGATGGCTGACAATGCTTAATTCAAATGTCACATTTATAAAATGAACACTTTCAGTTTGATAGCAAAGTTGTTTTGCGTTTCTATGAAATGTCATGTCGAACCCATTAAGTAATAAGTTTCTCGTTTGAGTGGCGGATAATGTCGTGGCCATAATGAATTCGAAACTTTTATCAACGTGAATGGAATTGTGTAAACTCTAACTATACTTTACTTTTTCAGTTGGACAAAAAAAGATTAGGTTCAATAAATAACAACTTCTATATTAATCTGATAAAAGTATAGTATATAACAATTTGTTAAATTAGTTTTATAATATTTTAATCAACAAACAAAAAAAAAACCCTTCGGTGATCGAAATCGGTGATTCTCGGAACAAACCCGGTCGGATGTATTGAGTAAGGATTTTTCTAAATGTTTTTCAACTCTCCTTCCACGCGAATATTGGTAAACTTCCTCTAAATTCTGTTTTTCCTATCCCTAACACACTAGTGTAACTAGTACATTATACATATAACCTGAACATCTAGTAAGACGCAGAGCTAAAAACCAAAGAGTTGAGAATTACACACGAATATTTTTTGTAAATTATTATTATCATTATTATTAATAGATGCTTGTTGATTTAATAGCTGTATAATATTTTATATTATATAAATACTTCTTTAAATTAATAATTAAAATAATAGGCTGAATAACTAGAGATTTATAAAATTAACGTTAGTGGGTGATTGTATGAAAGCTAATACGACAGGGTTACCAATGTCACCAAAAATATCTCTAAACAATGTCCTTAAACTTTAGATTTTTAGAAAAATAAAAAATATATTTTGAATTTTCGATGCTATTTACTACATAACCTGTAATTTTGACAAGCAAGAAATTCTTCTTAAAATATTTTTCATCTGAATACAATAACTAGTTAAAATAAGTTTTGATTTTTTTGACAGTCTTACAATATTTACACAAATTCACCTTCATCGGTAGGCACGTGGAATAATCCTCAAGATTAACTAATCTGGTTTAATGATGATGTGGTGATTGGGTTTCAAATACAAACCGGGTGATTAGTTCGTGCTGGTTTCCTACTTTCCCTACACTATATACGGGTGTATTTATTATAAATTCTACTCTCCTCACAAGATAAACTCAGATGGCCAGATTCGGTAGTAAGACAAGACGCAAAACTCCATGATGTCAGCTCGCAATATAGTCATACCGACAGATCGGCCATCGTTTGTTGGTGAAGATAGTACCAACTTCTGTGGATAGAGGGAGGAATGTGATCAGGTCAACCAACCCTCTAGCCATTAATCTCAGTTTTTAAAACCGGAACTGCTACTTTGATATAAACTAATATATAAATAAGTTATTGATAACTATACCTGATTTTAGTTGATTTGATAACGGTAGATTATTTAAGGTGGGGATGTGGGGATGCTTTTACAATTTTTTGTTCAAAAAACAAATCAAATATGGCTCCAGTAGAAACATAGAGTTTAGCTTTCTTAACATATTGATATCAACAATTCTTGAATATCTATCAAAGGTGTCCTGGAATTGAATAACTTTTTTTTCCATTTAAAAAGTTTGTCATCTAATGCCACCGTGCTCATTACAGATATTCAACAGCAGCTGTTGATACCACATTGTGAAGAACATTAACCTTTATGTTTCGATTGAAGCAATATTTTATTTACTTTGGCCAAACAAATGTTTTGCTCTACAATTTGCATAATAATTAATATTTTCCCATGTTCCCACATTCCCCACTAATATTATATTTTAAAATATTTCTCTGATTGATTAAATTCATCTTGGAAGTAAAATTGTAATAATGTTGGAAATTGGAAAATACGTCTGATTGTTTGGTTGTTTATTATAAGAATTATTTTAATTTACTTTTGATTCTTTAAATTTTTTTCTAGTTTGGATTTGACCGCAGTATTCATAACAGCTTCAATAAAAACAAGTCTAGCCATATTTGTATAAAAAATTAACTTGAAAATGAGTAAAATAATTTTGTAATTTAATTGTTGTGACGAATCACTATTAAAATAGACATGGTAAAAAAAAATAGTGGTGTTAGAAATAATTAAAATTATAAAATTGGTCAGCGGTTTTTGACCATAATTAAGTGACCTATAGAAGTTTGGAAAATGGTGGTTTATCTACCCTTAACCGCTGGTACTATAGGTTTACTACTATTACCATCTTTAAAACATTGTTTGGGAACGTTTAATAAAAGATGTAACGGTATTTACATTGCATATCCCAGAAAGTGTTGATCTTCACCCACCTCGATGGCGTTGTTGGCTAACGCGCTAGTCGTGTTGAGCTAGATTGCCTAAAATGGGGAGACCGAGGTTTGAATCTCGCTCGGGTTAACTGAGGGTGGTTTTTCATAAAAGGTTTTCCAACTTCTTTATCCACGCAAGTGTGGGTTCACTTCCTCTAAACTCAACCTTCCCAATTACTAATCCACTAACGTAATTAGTACTTCAGCGTATTAACCGAACGGGTAGTAAGACGTGGTGGTGAATAAAAAAATAACCATTACAGTGTTTATATCACCACGTATTACTATCTGTTCAAGTAGCACGCATATATATATTAATTATTCTAATTAGCTAAGGATGAGTAAGGAAGAAATTTAGAGGTAATATACCCACGATTGGGAGGTCTATAAAAACATTGTCAGTGGACCCAACCAAGATTTGAACCCCGATCTCCCTGTCATCAGCAGACCAGTCTAACACGAGAGTGAGGCCTTATCCTATTGGTCACCAAAGCGGGTATTACATTAGTGGTAGGGAAGATAATTAATCGCATTAGCGCACCAAAGATTGAGCTGTGAGTGACGGATGGAATCAATCGCGCGACAGTGTAGGAGGGGGAGGGGGGAGGGAAAAGGTACTAGGCATCTGAATCTTCTCCTCCACTAATACATTTAAATCATTACCATATTTCATTTAATTTAAATTGGCACTAAATTTAAATATAAATATATATGCCAAGATTAAATAATAGAAGTGCGAGTCAGCCGCTTCAGTGACCTCAGGGTCTAACGCGCTACTCTCACAGTAAGCTAGACTGCAGATTAAGAGGGTATTGAAGTACAAATCTAGGTCGGGTGTACTGAGAGTGTTTTTCTAAAATTATTTTCCTCTTTCCCTCCACATAAATGTGGTTACACTTCCACTAAATATAGCATTCCTAATCCCTGAACCACTAGGCATAAGCATATAACCCGAATGGGTAGTAAGACATGGTGCTAAAAAAAAAGTGTGTGAAGCTTCTAAATGTCAAATTACAAGATCCATTATCCTTTGCTTTGAATTAGATACCAGCCATGACCCTCACATCTTCAAAACATTTCGAACGAAGGAGTGTACCCAAAAAAGTAGGTAGAGAAATCAGACTAGACCCACATTGGTGGGCAAGGAGATAAAGGTGTCACGTTCGTCTGGTATGGTTTTCCAGTGGCTTGGAAGGTTGGCGTTTTGATTTCGGTTGTGTGAATTATTTAAAAAAAAAAGTTTATCACTCTCCCACACGCTAGAACGTTTACATTTATTCTAAGTTTTAACTTCCCATTCCATTCCTCATCAGTTAAAATATGCGGGTAGCCCAATTATTTGCTTGAATGCGCGCGCACACACACACACGCACATCCCACACACACGTACACACAAATAAATAGTCCAGGTAAGGAGAGTTCAAGAAGAGCAGGAATATCAAGAGTCACACAAAGAAATTACTTAACATATTTTTGTACTTAATTATTGGGTATAGGCTGTATAGCGTATAGCATCAATAGCGTTTAAAACAAAATGACCTAGAAATTAAAAATAAGTTATTAGTTCTAATGTTTCTCCATGATTTTACTTTCCCATATCAAAAGAAAGTGGAGTAATCGTAAAAAAAATTAATCTAGAGTTTATAATAATTATTGACATTTTATGTGATCCTGGAAAATAAAAGTGGATTTTACAATTATCCTGTCTGTCCACATAACTGTCGGTCTGTCCCTGGCTAAGGAGCTGGAAGTAACGTTACAAATCAGAAATGTGGTGTGTATGAATGTTACTTTTTGATCATAAACAGATTTTTGTCAATTTAATCATACATTCATTATGACTATAATTTAGTGTATTTTTTTATTTCTACCTAAAAGTTTTGAGAAAAAATTTAAAACTTTGTATTCCAAGTGTATATTTTTGTAAATTTCAAACTAAGATAAACTAAATGGGAAAAATTGTACAATTTTGTCATAACATTTATTTTTTCACCAGCCACCATAAAAAGAAGTAGAATATAACTTTGGTAAGAAAAACCTTTAAGAAAACGCACACATACAAAAATTGGTCTGCATTTATATTATTCTACCATAATATTGGTGTTATTTTTTTGATGTTGCTAAAATTTATATAAAGGGACAATTACATATCACATATATTGACGTATGAATAAGTGAAAAAAGATCTAGTTACAATTTTAGCTGTCACAAAAGGCTCTTCTTATGAAAATTCAACTGTATGTGAGCCATCAACATTCTAGCAAATCAATTAGCAAATAATAAAAATATCAGCCTTCAATTACATGTTAAGAATCTTACCCAAATTATGAGCATCACAAAGCAAATGCTTCTTTGTCCATCTCTATATACAAACTATAATGTAACTGTGAGAAGACCGGTAGTTTAAATTAAGTGTGCCAACATTCACATAATAGAGAATGAGAAAACCAGAATGATTAAAATTGTTTTGAAAAATACTCCAAATGCACCAATCCAGGACTAGAACCCCTCTCCCCTTGTCAACGTTAAGTTTGTGCATAGCGAGTTTTACGCCTTAAACCATACAGTTATATGTATATTTATGCTTTTTGTAATTGCGGGTTTCCCTAGCTGTAAGATTTTAAATTCTTAGAGCATAAATCCCTCCCGATTCAAAGGTGGAGGCTGAAATTTTTCATACAAGTAACTCCTAGCTTGAAAAGATTAAAAAATACTAGTTGACCAATAATTTTCATTGGGTCCCGAAATGTAAGGGTGTCTAAAAAACAAAGTCGATAGATCCTCAATGCTCATAAGAGCAATGAAGATGACATTTCACAGGCCTGTATCCTCTAGATCCTGAGGAAGTGGGAATATTTGGTGATAGAAATTACAATTGCGGTCCTAAAATGGGAGAATTTCCAAAAAAAACAAAGTTGAAAATATCTTTTAGCTCAGAAGACCTAAGAATCTGAAATTTTTTAGATGTAAACCTCAACTCAAAAGCGTGCACACATATTTTTAATCAGAGAATTCTCAAGGGTTACAAAATGTTATCTTTCATAAAAATGAAGTTGAAATACTGTTGAAGCCCTGTAGATCTAGGAAGATGAGATTTTGCAGGTAGATAGACCCTAACCAAAAAAGAGGCAGGAATACCCGGTAAACGAGAATTAATATGGCGACGACCAATAAAAGAACAAATATGTTTAAAAAATGCTGTTTATAAATACAATTTCAGTTGAGAGCTTGTAATGATCCTGTTTTGTTGCATAGCTTTTTGGAGTAATTAGATTCAGTTTGTGACACATATATTTAGTCAGACTCTACTGTTGTTGATACACTTCCGTACGAGTGCCAGCAGGCTACGGGTTAGGAAAAAATTCAGTTTGCCTGTTTCTAGCCCTATTAATTATTTAGGAAAAAAACCTCGCAGTGTGAGGGCGAGAAAGAGAGCAACATATTTCATATTTTTTTAAAAGGTAGTTTTGCTTGTGCTCACAAGAGTTCAGCAGCTCTCGGGATCAAAATTGATGGTATAGCTAGAAAACTGGTGGGGGTATTAGTTTTTTCTTGACTTGTTAACGAGGTGTTCAAGGAGGACGGATCGTGACAAGCTTCACACCTTCATTGGAATAAATATTTGATCTACTACTGTGCCTTTATTTGAATTAGCCTCCCAGATTTTGAGGGTCACTAAAAATTATTCCCATCCACCATCATTTTCCAATAGATGCCAATAGGACAAATTACACGACCAGAAATGAAGCCATTGATTTTTAAACGCTTATGCAAGTTTATTGATAATGATTAATTTCCCTTAATTTCTTTGAGCACCGCGTCTTACTACCCATCCGGACTGTCCACTTTATTAGATTAGGGGATAGAGAGGATTACGATACAGTTTAAAGATATAAACACATTTTAGCAAGGGAAAGTGTATAATCATGTATGAAGCTCTATTCTTAGTATAGCCGAGTACGATTCGAACTCAGACCTTACTATCACTGGTAGTCTGATCTAGCTTGAGAGTTAATGTTTTAGACCCCATCACTGATGTCTTCCTTTGGTTAATTCAATTTACAAGGGAGGGTTATTTTGGTGGCCCTATATGTAAAATTTCGAACCTTAAATACCTCTATTAAAATGAACAGAAAAGCTGTCATTGCACGAACCATCTCCTCTTTGTTCTCGTGCTATTTTAGTTGTATGCGTATAACCCGAACGGGTAGTAAGACGCGGTGCTAAAATAATAATAATAATATTTTAGTTGTAGTCATCACGCACTTGTGGCTCATTAAAAAAATATCCTGTAGTAGTAAATTATTCAAAGAGGTATTGTAGTATAGTAATAAATGAAATAATAAACTATGACAACGAAAATAAATGCGTGGCTAATATCTGAGATCAGTCGTATTTCTCAGTTAAAACGTTACCTATCTGTGACGTAGTGGCAAGTCAAGATAGGATTTGCCATTTATGGTTTATTCTTATAGTTCCAAATATAGAGAATTGAAACAAAAACCTATACATAATTAATAATAGTCACCAAATTATTTTTATATCTTGAAACAGTATTTTTGTTATTCAAGTCGTTGTAACCTAGGATACTTGGTTTATTTCCCAAAAATGACCAGTAGTAATCTTCCTGCCAAGATTTAAATTAAGACAGTAGGTGGAAACATATTTTGTAAACCAAGATTCGGAAATCAAATAAATCTTATTTTAAAATCTAAATTAGTCCTGTTCGTGTAATTAGAACAAGTTCTTACACTAATCAACGGAAGAAGGAAAGTGTAATGGCAGATAAAAAAAAAGGCCTCACTTGTTCAACTGCTCATTTTCTTCCATCTAAATCTATTGAATACATTAGTATTAGAGTGTTATAGGACTCAGAGTGCTAAAGTGGGTCAAATTAATTTGTTCTCCGTTCCTAAAAATACCTTCAAATTCACACAGTAGGCAACGGCCTTAAATGTTTCATATTATGTATAATGGTACAACATGTTTTGTATTAGCAAGTTGGTGAAGGTACAAAATATCCCATTACATCCACAAATATACATTTTCTAAATCCACACCTAATTCTATTCACGACAGATGACTTCAATGATTTCTTATCGTCGAATTGAGAATTATTGTTAAAGAAGGTTTTTTTGTTGGAAAAAAATATTAATATGAAAGAGTGTAAATAAAAAAAAAGACTTTCAAACCTTATTTATAGCAAACAAAACAATAATTGCCGTGAATAAAAAATTAAATTTGGTATTCAAACAGTATTTTTATATATCATATTTATTTTAAAAATATAAGGTGAAGAGCTAATCAAAGTGTGGCAGTGTATATTTCATCTCAATCTTTTTTTATTAAAATAGTCAGTTAGTTGTTGTCAGTATATTTAACAAACTATGAAATAATAAAATTAATATAAAGTAATAATGAACGATACACATAATATTTAGATATATTTTCTTTAAAATTATTTTATTTTTCACAAAAATTGTTTATCTACTAAATATATTTTAATCGAACGTAAAGCAATACGTAGGGCCTATTATTAATAGAATGAATAAATATATATATATTACAGTTGTGATCCTAAATTGCTTCTAATATTAATTTTAAATTTTACCTTTATAATTGCATTTTAAAATATTAATTTTCATAGGGGATTATAAATTCTGAAACCCTCTTGATTCGTTTTCGTTCTTTTAATTTAAAGAACTCGCTGTTGGTATGGGGCTATTACAGGTATTTACAGTACGTTGATTACAAAAAACATTTTAAAACATGTATTCACATTCCTATGCGCTCACAAAGCTATTATATTCGTTTGTAAAATATCTTAGTAATTAATATTATCATGTGATAACTGTGTATGTTCTATTAGTTTTTTCCTGTGGATTCTTTTTTTTCAAATATTTGATGCTATTACTCCCGTGATGTCTAACAAATTCATTTTTTATTATTATATATTGTTCATATTTTTTAGAAATCTAGTAACTAGGTCCAAGCAGAAAGTTTAATTCAACAAAAACCAGAAACGATGGCTAAGTGGAATAAATTTCAGACTCCTCTAGTCTGGTTCAGCAGTGATAAGGGAGGTTAGATTTAAAATTTAATAAGGATCTTTTTTATTCTTATACAATTTTTTCCCTTTCCTTCCACATATATGCAGGTACATTTTCTCTAGATTCAAATTCCCTACTCCATTTGCATAGTCAAAATGTTTTTAGTCTAAGTGGGAGGTGGAAAATAAATAAATATGAATGTAAAGATTGATGAATATATCAATATTCATCTATGTAAAAAAAAAAGTTTGTATGTATGTATGCATGTATGTATGTATGTATGTATGTATGTATGTAGGTATGTATGTATGTATGTATGTATGTAATGTATGTATGTATGTATGTATGTATGATGTATGCATGCATGCATGTATGTATGCATGCATGTATGTATGCATGTATGTATGTATGCATGTATGTATGTATGAGATGTATGTATGATGTATGTATGTATGTATGTATGTATGTATGTATGTATGTATGTGTGTTGTATGTAAAGTATGTGTATGTATGTATGTATGTATGTATGTATGTATGTATGTATGTATGTATGTATGTATGTATGTATGTATGTATGTATGTATGTATGTATGATGTATGTATGTATGACGTAATTATGTATGTATGTATGTATGTATGTATGTATGTAGTATGTATGTATGATGTATGTATGTATGTTATGTATATGTATGTATGTATGTATGTAAATGTATGTATGTATGTATGTATGTATGTATGTATGTATGTATGTATGTAATGTATGTATGTATGTATGTATGTATGTATGTATGTATGTTATGTAGTGATGTATGTATGTATGTATGTATGTAGTATGTATGTAATGTATGTATGTACGTATGCAGTATCAGTATGCATGTATGTATGTATGTATAGTATGATTATGTATGTATGTATTAGATATGATATGCATGTAATGTATGTATGCATGTATGCATGTATGTATGTATGCATGTATGTATGTATGTATGCATGTATGCATGTATGCATGTATGCATGTATGCTATGTATGATATGTATGCATGTATGCATGTATGCTATGTTATGCATGTATGATGTATGTATGTATGATGTATGATGTATGCATGTATGATGTATGCTATGTATGCATGTATGATGTATGATGTATGCATGTATGTATGTATGATGTATGTATGTATGCATGTATGTATGTATGTATGTATGTATGTATGTATGTATGATGTATGTATGTATGATGTATGTATGTATGTATGTATGTATGTATGTATGTAATGATGCATGTATGTATGTATGATTATGTAATAGTATGTAATGTATAGTATGTATGTATGTATGTATGTATGTATGATATGTATGTATGTATGTATGTATGTATGTATGTATGGTATGTATGTAAAGTATTATGTATGTATGTATGTATGTATGTATGTATGTATGTATGTATGTATGTATGTTTATGTATGTATGTATATGTATGTATGTAATGTATGTATGTATGTATATGTATGATGTATGTATGTATGTATGTATGTATGTAATGTATGTATGTATGTATGTATGTATGTATGTATGTATGTATGTATGTATGTATGTATGTATGTATGTATGTATGTATGTATGTATGTAGTATGTATGTATGTATGTATGTATGTATGTAGATGTATGTATGTATGTATGTATGTATGTATGTATGTATGTATGTATGTATGTATGTATGTATGTATGTATGTATGTATGTATGTATGTATGTATGTATGTATGTATGTATGTATTATATGTATGTATGTAGTATGTATGTATGTATGTAATGTATGTATGTAATGATGTATGTATGTATGTAATGTATGTATGTATGTATGTATGTAGATGTATGTATGTATTAATGTATGTATGTATGTATGTAATATTATGTATGTAAGATATGTATGTAATGTAGTCATGTAGTATTAAGTATGTATGTATGTATGAATGTATGAATTGTATGTATGATGTATGTATGTATGTATGTAGTAATAATTATGTATAAGTATGTAATGTATGTAATTATGTATGTAAGTATGTATGTATGTATGTATGTATGTAATGTAGATATGTAAGTATGTAATGAGTATGTATGTATTTAAAGTAGTATGTATGTATGTATGTATGTAAGTACATGTATGTAGTAATGTATGTAATGTATGTGATGTAATGTATGTTATAATTATGTACTATGTATATGATAATGAATGTATAGATATGTATGTATGTCAAGTAAGTATGTATGTAGTATAATGTATACTATTAATAATAAGTAATAGTATAATGTATGTATGATTAATATCATAAACTTAGAGTAATGACTGTACATAATGTATGAAGTATTAATACAGTATAGTAATGTATGAATATAATGTAATGTATGTATGTACATAGTAAGTATGTAAAGTAATGTCATGTAATGATTAAGTACAGAATACATAGTAATTATATAATACATAAGATACATACATACATGCTACATACAGTCTACATGACTTCATACATACAGTCATGACATACATAAGAATAGATACATAATGACATACTACATTACATACGAATTCATGACACATACATACATACATACATGATCATGACATTACATACATACATACATGTACTAACATACAGTACACTCAGACATGATCAGACATACATACAGTAACATACATACATACATCTAACAGATGCAGTACATACAGTACATACATACATGAACAGACAGTACATACATACGATACATACATGACGAATACATACTACCATACATACATACAGTACATACATACATACATACATACATGACATACATGACATACATACAGTACATACATACAGTACAACATACATACATGACATACATACAGAAGCATACATACATACATACATACAGACATACTACATACATACATGATCAGACATACATTACATCTACATACAGTACATACATACATACAGACATACATACAGTACATACATACATACATACATACATACATACATACATACAACTACATGACATACATACTAGTACATACATACATACATACATACATACATACAACATACATACATACATACAACATACATACATACATACATACAACAACATACATACATACATACATACATACATACAACATACATCTACATGACATACATACATACATACATACAATACAGTACATTACAACAGTACATACATACATACATACATATACATAGTCATACAGTACATAACATACATATACATACATACATACAGACAGACATACATACATACATACATACATACATACAATACATACATACATACATACAACATACATACATACATACATACATACATACATGACATACATACATACAGTACATACATACTACATACATACATACATACAATACATACATACATACATACAGACATACATACATACATACTACATACATAACATACATACATACATACATACTACATACTACACAACATACATACATACTACAACATACATACATACATATACATCAACATACATACATACATACATACATACATACATACATACATACATACATACACATACATACATACATACATACATACATACATACATACATACATACATACATACATACATACATACATACATACATACATACATACATACATACATACATACATACACATACATACATACATACATACATACAGTACATACATACCATAACATACATACATACATACATACATACATACCATACATACATACATACATACATACATACATACTAATACATACATACATACATACAACATACATGACATACATACATACATACAACATACATACATACATACATACATACATACATACATACATACAACATACATACCATACATACATACATACATACATACATACATACATACATACATACATACATACATACATACATACATACATACATACATACATACATACATACATACATACATACATACATACATACATACATAACATACATACATACATACATACTACATACATACATACATACATACATACATACATACAACATACATACATACATACATACATACATACATACATACATACATACATACATACATACATACATACATACATACATACAACATACATACATACATACATACATACATACATACATACATACACATACATACATACATACATCATCATACATACATACATACATACATACATACACTACATACATACATACAACATACATACATACATACATACCATACATACACTACATACATACATACATACATACCATACATACATACATACATACATACATACATACATACATACATACATACATACATACATACATACATACATACATACATACATACATACATACATACATACATACATACATACATACAGTACATACATACATACATACATACATACATACATACATACATACATACATACAACATACATACATACATACATACATACATACATACCATACATACATACATACATACATACATACATACATACATACATACATACATACATACATACATACATACATACATACAGAACATACATACATACATACATACATACATACATACATACATACATACATACATACATACATACATACATACATACAACATACATACATACATACATACATACATACATACATACATACATACATACATACATACATACATCACATACATACATACATACATACATACACATACATACATACATACATACATACATACCCAACCCTCATCCTAAATAACAACCCCCTCCATCTACCTCCTCACACCCACCCACCGATACCCCCCCCACCAACACCACCGTATAGTCCCCACCACCAACAGACGCCACCCACCCCCCCGACACCGACCTAATACATAAGCCACTAGTCACCACCCACTGCCCCTAAGCACGCCGCACGCCGCTACTGCCCCCCACGAGAATGTGCACCCATGCAGACCCCCCGTACTAATAGCTGCGTACTCCAGGCGTTGTGGCGACTGACTTCAACTGATACTAAGTCTGGTAATTCAAGATGACTTTTATGGACAATTTATTTACCAGGTTTTCTGTTTCATTTTAACACTGATACTGTAGTTTATGTTTGAGCAGAGAGTTAGAATCAACAGTAAATATATTTAAGGCCAAACTCAAAAATAATATTCAGAGGACTTGAGGTAGACGTGAGTTGTTCGCATTCAACTGTGAGGTTCAGGTAGTACCAATTAGAAATGTTATACAGCATTTTAATACTAGCCAACTATTGGCAAACAAAATTTTGAATAGCTCAAACCAAATAAGGTCCTAATGGATGCACAAAACAGCAAAGAGTTCACAGTAAATAAATTATTTCGGATTAGAAATGGTGAAAAATCACTACAGTAAAAGTTTGACACTCTAAATCTCAGATGGTAGCTCGTCTGTCTATTGAATTAAGGTTCGTGGGCTCATTTCCAATAATATACAATTATCTATTTTAAGCACAGAATCTTACTATTGGTTTGGCTTAACTAACTAGTTTAACGGAGGTTAGAAATATAGGAAGTGTATCCAAACCTGCGTGGAGTGATAATATAAAATTATTTTTGAAAAACTATCCTCAGTGCACCTGACGGAGATTTGTAACTTTATCACCCCTTCATCGGGATTATAGTCTACTGTGAGAGTAGCTATACGAAAAGTAAAGTGGTAAATTGGGGTTTCCCTTTGATGCCGGAAGAATATATCTTGTAAAATTTATTTTGTAAGACATGTGCTGATATAATGAGTCGTCGTGTAAAATAAGCGTTAAATAAACTAAATTAAAATAAATTAGTAACTAAAGTTAAAACTTTATTTATAATAATAAACTTCCCTAGCATGGGTTAAATTTATAGACAAAAATCAAACATTTTCGGGTTAAAAGGCGTTTTTCTGCTTGATGCATCTCTTAAGTCGTTAAAAAGTTATTTTAAAACTGTTGGTGAAGTTTTACGTGTGAGGTACTTAAATTTAATGTATTCACTTTAGTTTTTCCGTGCTTCATGCATTTTACATCGTCCATGATAAATCTTGGATAGATAAAATTCAGACTTGAACATGGATCAGACAGTGTCCATTTCTGTTCTTATTATAATGCATCGCTACTTACTACCCATCAAGATCATCCAGATATTTAATCTGATAATTCAAGGTGGGAGAATAAAGAATGTATAGTTTAGAGGACGTGTACCAATATAGTCATAGAGAGATATGTGAAAAGTCATTAAATCTGGCCAGTATTAGAAACTTAAACTCCCCACATATTGAAAACTAGACAATACGAAACTAGTGCCTCTGTCCGCCTTCCACCAATGCTGCTGTCTCCACTTTAAAGAGTAAATATGTTTTATAATATGAATGGGGAAAGAACGAATATGACCCTTCCTCTCCCCTTCTCCCCCCATTTCCATTTATACATTTTTTAAACCTATTTGGTAAGAAGGAAATGGTGGTTATCTTCTATTTTAGATTGGATGTATATCATATTACATCTTCTTAACGAAACTTTTAAAATACAAATTCTCTAATTTTAGAGATCACATTGAAACTTCAGTATTTATGATTACAAATTTTAATGGGGAAGTTTTCCCCAAAAAATATAATTTTAGAATATATATTTTTTGTTTTTATTCTAGGTGTTCAACATAGACTTTCTGAATGAATGATAATATCAGCACACGACTTATAAACTAACTTAAGCCTAGACAGAGATTACACCCATCCCCCGGCTGTTAATTCATCACAGTGAAAAGAGAAACCCACTTTTCTTTTATGACACATTTTTTAGACTATGCAGAGAATTGAAGTAAAGACTCTTTGTTAAAAAACCCAGACATGATATCAACTTTTTTTATTATAAATCTAGAACATTTTAAGATATTTGTAACCTTTAAGTGATATGTTGGTGTGGTGCACATTTACATTGAAAAATATCGTTCTCTGATGTAGCTAATTCATCAATAGTTGTCAACGTTGGTAAACCACTTAAGGTTAGTTTTACAATGAATAATTTAAGTTGATACATCATTACACTAATCGGGGTCTATATTATTCTCTACTAACATAAAATAACGCTAGGACTTACATTACTGTGGTGATTAATGACACAAAAATACAAAGTTCCCCGAACATTAATCAATATAGAGGTAAGGATAACATATTTCATCTTACGACATTATTTGCCATGCAATTATATTGGACAAATTATATCCTTGTTATAATAAACATAATAATAAATCTATCAAAATGGTTTTATTAAGCTTATTCATTCCGTGTCAAATAGAGTGGAGCTAATCAAATCATGGTAAACTATTTAGTCGTATATATTTATACGATTTAAACCTATCAGTAAACAAGGTCGTTGCACTAAATTTCAATGCTTATAATATAAATAGAAAGTGTAGAGATAATCATTTGCTGATTTTAATCCTTTAAACATTCTTTAGAATACATATTTGTAAATCCAATTTATCTATTTACGCAATTTATTTTTCAGTTAGCTCGTAACATATTATATAATTGATAGATAATAATATAAGTAACCCTAAGTCCTTGATGAAATGATTTATATTATTTAAAATCGTAAAACTCAACCTTTTACACCAGAAGTAATTGGAAGTAATGATATCAATGTCAGGCTTTAAATTATGTTCTGAAGTCCCTATCATTATGAAGTGTCAATAAACCGTGATTTTAGCTATTTGTTTCATTTCAAAAGCAAAAAGATCTGCTTGGACACGAATGTGTTGCCAAACTTTAAACATATTTGGTGCATGAATTCAATAATTTTTGGGAATTGATCCCTAGAAAGGAAGAGTAAAAGTTGGTTACACCCACCTAGCATGCTATATTGCGTCAAATAAATACATGCTTCCAATGTATTTTTTTAGAAGTTAAATAAAATAATAGACCATGTCTTATGCTAGTTCGTCATTAGGTAAGAGGACCAAAAGTTTGCCATGCTTGCCTTAAGTTTTCTGAATATTAAAAATAAAGCTCTATCTCATAACTTAAACAATTATTATATTATGTTTTATCAGTCCAAATAACAAATTTATCTTTCTGTGGTCGAAAAAGCTCAGTCCCTAAATCTTAATCACTAACCTTCCATTAATTTATTTCTAATTTTTATGGAGCTATGTCATGAAATGCATAAAAAGACGTTATAAACATTGTATACACCATTTTATATTTGATAATAATCAAACTGTAGCTTTGCAGATCAGAATCCTTTAGTAAATGAAATCTTTTGATTAAAGAGAACTATTTTTTCCCTAACGTTTCACTACAATTTCGAGAAATACACAACTATATTAAATACTAATGGGATAGGAATGAGTAAAGTGGTAGATTTTACAGAAGAGGAATACCTGAACTTAAAAAACTTACAAACTTACAAACGTAAAAATAATATATATTAATATTTAGCACCGCGTCTTACTACCCGTTCGGGTTATACGCTTAAGTACTAATTACTCTAATGGATTAGGAATTGGGGGGGTTGAATTTAGAGGAAGTGAACCCGCATTTGCATGGAGGGAGAGTGGAAAACCATTTAGGAAAAACCACCCCCAGTTCACCCAACCGAGATTCGAACTTCGATCTCCCCGTCCTCGGCGGTCGAGCTCAACACGACTAGCGCGCTAGCCAACTATGCCACCGAGGCGGGTCGTAATAATAATCCCTGTTTCACTAATGGTTGGGAGTTTGGGGTTTGTATTGAGGGCGCTTTGTTCTAAACGGTTCCATACACTTTCTGCACGCATATTTTGATACATTTCCTTTATATTTTAATTTTTTTCATCCTCCGCACTATTGGTGTAGACATGCGGATACACAGACCAATGATAGGACTCGATGACTAATATATCTTACCACCAATGTGTGTCTTTTCGTGTGTCCGAATATTTACACTAGTGAGGATAGGGGATAAGGAAGATAGAACCTTTGAGGAACTGTATCTACATTAGTGGGTCAGTAAAGTTTGAAAATAATTGGGAAAAATCATCTTATAAATCCATCCGAGATTCAAACCCCAGACATTGCGTGAGAGGTACACCTGACCAGACGAATCTAACGCCTCTGTCCACGTGAGCACTGGCGTTGCCCTCACAGCAGTGTGTAATAACGATCCTGAGTAAATGCTAAAACATGTTTCTCGAGCCACTAGTTTAATTAGCGCATTAGTATGAGTAGATAAGTACCCGTATAGTGTGGTTGAGACTAGACTAACTCGCTACTCACGCTATGACGTCATTTATTGGGAAACATATATGCAAATTGTTTTGACGATTAAATCAATGTTCCTATCAGTGAGCGTTCACTTAGAATCTACTCAGAATCTACTCAGATTCTTTCTTACATACGTCCCTCAGTCATTATCTTCATGAGAGAGTGGCGGGTACACTAACCTCGTTGAATATCAACACTAACCAGTTTTATAACGTAGGCTTTTTTTCCAGATAAGACCTAATCTCCATAAATTACCCCATTGTAAGCCACTGCAGTACCAGATATCCCTAAATGAGATTTCGTCTCGCTGTACCCCTCTCCCCCCTCTTCTACCGCCGAAAAGCAATCTTATGAGCCACCTCCAGAGTACAGTACACAGAAACGTGTTTGAATAACAAACATTGTCCAATTAGTGGCTTTGTTTACACACTTAGTCTGGAGGCCGACTGGAGGGTTAGGACAAGTGACTCCATTAATACAATAGGTGCAGTAACCGAGGTCTAATTTGCCGTTGCGCTTTTCGTCTTCGGAGTGCTAAGTACGGCTAACCAAACACTGTCATTCCGGGTCCGCCTTAACTCGACTTACTTGATTCAGGCGACCAACAATATAATAATCAAGCTATTATTATTCATCATCAAGAAGAGAGCTAATATATTAATTTATCCATACATTTTCCTCCGGATACATAAAATGAGTCACAATAAGTAGTGATAGTTAAACTAGATTAATTATTTGACACATATAAATTATTCTTCTTCTTATTTTATTATTATAACATCACCTTGCTAACTGTTCAGGTTGTACGCATATATTATAAAGAAGGGAAGAGGATGGAAGAATCTTAGAGGTAGTTTACCCACATTTGCGAAGCGGGAGAGTTAGAAACGATTTTTAGAAAAACCATCCTAAGTAGATCCAACCTGGATTCGAGACTCATTCTCCCCGTCTTCAACATTCTTATTACTAATGAAATATAGATGATGTAATTTTTTTAATTACTATGTGTAACTCAAACTCTAAACTCCATATAAGTGGAACATCAGACCAGGTGGGTCAGATACATCTATTTAAAATAGTGTGATAATGTCAATTATTTTCAACATATCTTATTACCAGGCTGAGCTACCGGTATGCATCTTTAATTTAACTAATGGGTTAGGGATGAGATAATATAATCTAGAGTAAGTGTACCCACATTTTTATGGAAAGAGAGTGAGGAGTATTTTAAAAGGAAAATATACCTCAGTATTTTCAATCGTGATTCAAACCTGGACTTCCGTATCAGCTCCGACAAAGACAAAAGGAAACAGGTGCCTTTGTCTGTACTCACGTGCTATTGTCCTAGAAGTTAATAGTCTCACTGGCGAAATACGTCGTAAAAGGAGTTATGAGCTTTCCAAAAATATATATTTTAAAAAAATGCGTTAACCTTTAACATATTGAATCCATTCATCAAATGGTATTGACGTGTGTGACACTATATCATCTACTTCAACGTGGAACGTATTTTCTGGTCGAGTTGGAGGAGAGTCATATTTCAGCCGCTGAAACGTGGGGGGTGCATCTATAATATTATGAAGTTTGTTGCGTCCAGAAAAAGTGTTGGCGTGGTAGGGCGCACGGATACTGTGGCTGACTTTGACAGCCATATCTATATCCTAAACGGCTACATCTTTATTAGGACTACGTCTAGAAAGAGCACAGGCAGAATTTGTGTACCTGATTTGGAGTATATCACAAGCACACACGGTAGGTCCATCAAAAGAACACCATTGTTTTACTGTCTCTGAGCTCCGTATGGCAACACTTAACCTGACCTAACAAATATTGTAAAGATTAAGGGGGTTGTTTAAAATACAGGTTCGCCATATTGCCACGTTCTGCAGTTAGGTTTTATCCCCTTGCTCTTTATATCCATACATTCTTGCTCTTTTTTAGATTAAATTATTATTATGGCTACACTAATGTGATAGATACGATGAGGAAATATAGAAAAAGCTTGGAGTGGAAGGAAAGTATAAAACTAATTTTTTAAATAATTCTTCAGTACCTAACAAGTATGTAAACCCTGACCTCCATGGCAAATAAGATTTAAAGGGCCTGACACTTAGACCGTGTGCCCACTGGTGCATGATTAAAACTCACCTGTTCATTATTTTAAATCAAGGAGAGGGGGGGGGGGGGGTTCAACTATTTATGTGCGCTTTCGAAATTATCCGCGTTATTAGGAATATTGGAAAAGCTTTTCAGTAAAGTTTTCAGTTTAGTAACTATATAACTTGCATCAGTGGGCGAAAAAGCGCCAGTTTCGTCTAATCTTTTACTTTCTCTCTATCTTACAGGTAGAGAAAGTATTGTGATCGTCAAAAAAATCGAACTCGAGATTTTGATGAATTTTGACGTTTCATGACTTCCTGAATCCGAAAAAGTGGTTTTTGAATTTCCGTCTGTCTGTCTGTCTGTCTGTCTGTACCTCCAACTAGAGCCTAAACTATTTTACCGATTGAGCTGAAACTTGATATATAGGGTTTTCATAGGGTTTCCCCGAGGGATTTTTGGAATTGGATATCTACCCCTAAAATTAAGGGTAGTTTACTGAAGGGCAAAAAGAGAAAAAGTCGATTTTCTCAAAATCGGCTCTAACGATTTTGATTAAATTTCATTTATGAACATAAATAAATATTCCAAACAAAATGGCTACTCTCAATATTTCGGCAAAATCGTTTTAAGGGCTCCGGTCTGACGCGTAAATTAACATTTTTTATAATAGCTCCGAAACTATTTGAGATATGAAATTACTTAGCATTACAAATATGTATATATATTTATAATACAAATATTTTATTCGAAACATATTTTTATAAAATCAATAACTTTCAATATATACGCAATTATATATATATTTTTAACTTTTTGGGCATTAAAGCTTAAGTATTGCGACCGTAAGAAAAACTAACCTGAAATGTTGATGGATATCGACGTCTCATGACCCCCCGAACCCTTAAAAATAGTCTTTGCAATGCCGTCTGTCTGTGTGTCTATTAAAACTTAAAATTAAGGGTAGTTTACTGAGGGGCAAAAAGAGAAAAAGTCGATTTTCTCAAAATCGGCTCTAACGATTTTGATTAAATTTCATTTATGAACATAAATAAATATTCCAAACAAAATGGCTAGTCTCAATATTTCAGCAAAATCGTTTTAAGGGCTCCGGTCTGATGCGTAAATTAACATTTTTTATAATAGCTCCGAAACTATTTGAGATATGAAATTACTTAGCATTACAAATATGTATATATATTTATAATACAAATATAAAAAACTAACCTGAAATGTTGATGGATGTCGACGTCTCATGACCCCCCGAACCCTAAAAAATAGTCTTTGCAATGCCGTCTCTTTGTGTGTCTATAAAAACTTAAAATTAAGGGTAGTTTACTGAAGGACGAAAAGAGAAAAATTTGGTTTTCTCAAAATCTGCTTAAACGATTTTGCTTAAAATTCGTATCTAGGCGTTGATTAAGATTATAAATAAACTGGCTATTTTCATTTTCCTATGAAAATGATTTTTAGGGTACATTACAGAAGCGTTAATTTCCGTATCTCCACAACTATTGGAGAAACTAAACAACTTATCATTGCAAAATTGTAGGACTATTAGAAATAAAAAACTTTTATTTGACATATATTTTTATAAAAACAGCAGTTTCTGAGATATTTGCAAATATATTAATACAATTTTGTGAGCTTTAGTTGTAAACATATACTACTTAAGTCTTAACGCAATAATACTCCAATGCCATAGAGTAATTAAATATAAGTAAGTATCTAAAAAGAGTATGTTATTTTTCCTTAAAGCTCTTAGGAGAAATGTTTGCATAGCAATGATCTATCTCCATTTTAGACTCAATAGTCAATATTTACATTTTTTATTAGTCAAAATGTATAAATGAATAATTAAATATCAATGCGATGACTTGAAGATCTGCAACACCTTTTAAAATGTTAAAATTTTAACCAGAAATCGAAATTTTAATACGATGTGTTTACCCTTGTGGAAGACATTAAACTGTTTGAAATGTTCTTAGGTGGACAAAGATGCGCCTCTTTTCTCATTGATTCTATATCATTGTATATTATTTTATGCGTGTTCTTATGTGGAGTGGTGATGATACAATGTACATTATTCCGTTCAGAAATTTTACGAGTTTATAGAAAGAGAGAGAAAGTCTGTGCGGTGTGCCGTACCATTTATTTTTGCTAGTGATAGAGAGGATGTGGTTACAATCATGGCCTGGTGTATTGATTTGTATTTTCTTTAAATAATTTTTCACTCTTCCTTTTGCGCAAATGAATGTATATTTTTTCTTAGTTATATATTTGCTACACAATTAAAGGAAATATGTGAATATGGCATCAGCACAGCTACAAAATTACTAAAGCTACTTTCATCCAGTCATACGCCAGATCATATCATCTGCATCTGTCAGTTCAGTGAAATCATAACAATGGAGGTCTCAAGATTAAGCTAATGGACTTTGGACACTTATAATAAGTGGGTAGTTATTCTGCCTACTGTCCCAATATTATCGTGTTCGACTTAAATGGACGAAAAACATAATCGAGATGAAGTTGGGGCTTCTCCTATCACAGGTTGAGGAACTGAATTCTGTGTCTTTTGAAGAGTTAATTAAGGTTTTAAGTATTGTCATACTAGTCAAGGAAGGTCACGTTAAAAATCCCCATAAAAACCATTATAGAAATATATTTTCTATGTTCTTAAACCACCATATTACCATTATTCCAATATACTTTCATCTGCTCAAACTATGAATTGTGATATCTGTTTAACTGTTGTATCTAGTAGTGTGACGTGTTAATTGCCCGTTAGCACGTACACTCAAAATACCTTATATATATGATTATCACTATAAATGCAAGAACTAATAATAATGTGGGGTGGATATCGGTGAAATCGTGTAGCTGGAAACGCCCAAACTTGAGGAAAGTGTCCCAACTGATGGTTCCTGGAGGTACAACACAAGGGCATCTTGAATGTTTGAAATACCAAACAAAAATGACAAGTGACTTCTCTCTGTTGGGCTCAACGGCCGTCTCCTAGTGCTAGTTGTCTTCCTGCTCAATTCTGGAAACTCACCCCTCTACCCCCTTTCCTGGTGGACGTCCAATTCCTAATACGTCAGTGCATCTTGTATTAAATAGCCATCCCTCGTCTCACATTTTTTATATTGCAACGATTCGTCGGAGTAACTGCCTAGAAGTGAACCGTGGACCAGTGGAATAAGCAAGTGGTGATCACGCTGTTATAGGTGCTGGTCTCTGCTCTTCACCGCAGATAAATTAAAGTCTGTGACTATGAGTACTTAATCTAGCTATCTTAGATAGGGTCTTCGTGATTGTTTTTCTATGTCCATATGACATAGTTTTGTATGTCAGAGTTTTTGGCTTTTTTTTCTATGCCCATAAGGCATAGTTTTGAATGTTAGAGTTCTAACTCTATTTTTCTATGTCCATAAGACTTAGTTTAATATGTCAGAGTTTTTGAATGGTTTTTCTATGTCCATAAGACATGATCTTAAACACCTGGGCAATATTCTGACGCCCTATACTGTATGGCTATGTTCGGGATAGTTTAAATCTTTATATCCAATATTGGTGGAAGTCCGGTTATCTAGAGTTTTGTTCCATGACCTAGTTGGATCTTTGACTGATACCAGTCTCTTATCTTTCTATTGGTGTACCTTCCTACGGTGGTCAACTCGTGGGTATGCTACTAGTACAGAATAGTGGCCCACGGGGTATTATTTATTTTGTCTGACCCCCCTCAGGCGCCGTTTGAATTAGTGAATGTTTAACTGGTTGTTGGTATTATAATCTGTCTTCAGACTTGTGTTGATATTTAAATATACTATTGAAAGACTAGGTAGTACTAATGAGGAATAGACTGGCCATATTATATTTACAGCCTAGATTCCTGGTAGCTCGCCATTAATATTTGTAAACCTATACTTCCTATTCTCTTTTAGTAACTTAACCATTGTAACGCATAGCTCAATATGGAGTTAACTCATGCTATCTAGCTCATCTAACTAACAACGTTGTAACACTTTAAACAAGGACATTCTAGAATTATGTATTATCAACTATAATTCTTTTAGTAGTTCATAAGGTTAAAGTCTAGTAGCTGTAAGGCAGGAGTAGTGTTATGTATGTTGCTAACTTAATTAATTATTGTTTCCAATTTAAATTACCACTGTGCTGAGGCAGACACACCTTCGTAGCAGAATGTGTGTTGGTTCTACTTTAACGAGTTACACCCTTTCATAATACAGACACAGCCATACTCGTGTTGGTTGCAGGTCTAACCAAGGTGTTTCACACCTAACGTCCCTATTGGATAACGATGTATAAAGTAACTGATTTAATTTCCTATAGTAAACAATGAAATGATTTGGATAATATCTAGTATAACCATTTGAATCCAAACAAACTGATTTGTTAAACTTTTATATTTCTTTTATGCTTGTTCCTTCCCATCCTTAATTAAATATGTTTGTAAATGTATTTGTCACTTCTTCTATTAGATAGGAGAAGCGGCGGATACAGTAGATTCTCTAAAGTTTGATATTATCTTATATAGTGTGGGGCAGAAACCATTAGATGATCTATGCTAAGGAAAGTGATGGACAACGTGCTTAGGTTTGCTTGATGTCTGGTGGAGCTCACCTGAGTAAAATTATCCTCAAAATTGAAAAGTGTAATATGTAGTTTGCTTTTATTTAGCTTGTGAATATTTACTTTTCAATTAAAGTGATAAGTTATCATATTACTAATAGTATATTTGTTTTGGCCTCAACCTGTATATAATTTGAAATGTTTTTTGCTATAAAAGAAATTACGAGGAATTTGTCTGAACAGACTTTGACAAAGACCTTTTACTTTAAACGTTAGCGTTCCAGGATGGTGGGAGACTTAGTATTTTTCAAAGAAAATTGAATTCATATTTTGATGTCGACGTTTATGACACCCTGACACCAAAAAAAGTGTTTGGTTTTTTACAATTCCGTCTTGTGTCAGTTACTTAGACTCAATCCTGAGACTACTCGTATTCTAGGCCGGGTGCACACAGGATGACACAAAACGTTTCTAAACATGTTAAACAAAACATTTTGAAACCATTATACAAAAAAGTTCTAAACTTTTTTCTTTCAAATGAAACAGAATCAAAAACTTTATGAAACCTTTTTTGTGTGCTAAGATGCGGCGTATAGTGTTGAAGATATCTAGACAGATGAAATATTAAATCTATTTTCCTGAGTTTGGTTGGTTAAGAGGAATTTTGATCAAAAATGCATTTTAAAATTATTTCGTTAACATTTTGTCTGCACGAGAGGTACAAGAGGTTCTTACCTTGTTGCTTCTCTAATAGTACACAATCATCATTGATTGATAAGTTTTAAATGCTGTTGTGTTGAAAAAGAGACCTTGCACAGTATTATGACCTTCCATTCTTTTAGCAATTCACTAAGAGCAAATGCTTGATTTTGTATTGATGATGTCAGTTGAATATCTCTAAGAAGTTGTTCAAAATCTTGGCCAGTGACAGTATCTGGCAAACTATCAAAATTTTATCTTTACTGGTGAGAACAGGAACCAGTGAATCGACAATTCCACGATTTTTAGAATTTTTATATTTATTGTTTTATGTAAAATACAGTTTCTTGCGTATGTATTCTCGAAAACTATGAACTGACGATCGATTGATTATGAGATCATTGGTGCTATCGCCCAATGTTCATGTAATTTGCATCGAAATATGCACCCACCTCCTAGCTGCTAATTATCATTAATCAATTGCTACAGTGAGCTTCGGTGTAATAAACGCAGTGTCCTCTCTTATTTTTGGGTTAGAAGGTCCAGCCAATTTAGCTTTGTATCTAAACTGATACTTGAATAATGTCTTATCAAATACAATGGCTTTACACTTCATAGTGACATAGTAAATAATTTTGCAATAGGAAATAACTAAAATGATCTACACTTCATGACTGTTTCTACAATACTACGTAGGTTCATCCGTAAACCTTACTTCTAAAGATTGACTAAACAGCTGCCAGGTTGGTATGGGAGTTTCTCTAAATAGAATTAGGGCTGGTAATATGGCCTGAAAATGAGTAAATAGGTATTTTAGGCGTATTTTGGTATGTATAGATTTGTGCTACTACTTAAATGAGAACGTACTCTATTAAACCCTTTTTCTCTTAATTGAAAAAATAGCTATATTCAATTATGCAATAATAGTTACTAAACAGGAAAATAAATATGTACCAAATAGTGAATATTCCCACCTATAGGTTTTACTTGAAGATCAGATCCATTCTTCTTTCCTTTTGCAGAAACCTTTCTGTGACGGCATGGTAAAATGTATTCTACATTCTAAATTCCTTTTAAATCGAAAATAGGCTAAGACTGGAGAGTCGATCTTGAACGTGTGTAGATCTGCGGCAACTGTAGATAGCTTTAACGCTGAAAACGATATTTAAACAGAAGCAGTAGTTGCTAGAATAGTCACTATCAACTCTGCCAGTTTGAACTCTTCTGTAAAGTCTGAACCGAGATCATTTTCAACTAAAACTGCAGTAGCTCATGAACTGACTTATTGTAGATTTCATCTGAACAATAAAGTACCACAAGTAAATTCTTCAATCTTACATAGTCAAACATTCCTTCATAAAAGTATTTTAATTTATTGATAAGCTCCTCTGGAAAATATTTCTTAAAACTGGTATACATTTGCTCATAAAGAAGGTGGAAATACTCATATGTTTCCTTTAAGCCTCAAACCTTGTTTCTGTCTTAACACTAATGATATCAATAATTTCAAAATACATTTGGCGACAATTATATTTTCCTATTTAACTATGGCGTAATTGATTTGTAGGTGATTCGTATTTTTCTCCCCACATTTCCAGTACCACATACCAAACTCATAAAATAGCAAATTGCTCGTTACGTTTAATTTTATCTCTGTATTTTTTTTCAGCCCTAAAAAATATCAACATGTTTTGTCTAACGAAATTCTATATAAATTCTGGATATGCAATTAATCTTGAGAATACTTGAATTACTAAGATAACTGTATCTAGGTTCTTCAAGAAAGCCAAAAAGTATTGTGATTTAACCACTATGTCAGCATCCCATTCTTTGAAACAATCAATGACATTTTCAAAAAAGACAATAAGCTCTAACTAATGATAGTTCACTGTATGTACTAATCTGGAAGTGAAATTCCACATGATGAGTGCAACAGTTGCAACTTCTTAGAAATAAATTCTTCTTTAAGACGATTTTGAGAAAAATTCAGAAAGGTCATTGAGGGTTTGAAAAAAATATTAAATTCTTTGATATTCGTCAAACTTTGTTGCAAGACGAGTACAATTTGTAAGCATAGCAATGAGTAAAGAGTGCATTTGGGTAAACATCCATTAAGATTTTTTGTAAGCCATTTAAAGGAACTGCCATCACAGCGCTCCATCCAAAGATTGCCCCGTTTATTTCTCCTTAAGTTTGCACTATTCGACCATGCTAACATGTTCAAACAAACCCTCTGATGTTCTGTCCTCACTAATGTTGGTAAGCTCAACAAACCTTTCATAAACAAGACTTAAGATGGGTTGGCAGCTGTGATTTGCACGCTATATTTCAAAATTCATCAAAATATGGCAGCAAATGTTGAAACTTGAACTTCCTTTTTATTTCATCAATGAGGACATCGGATATAGTCTGAATTAGATCATTTTGCATAGCCAGGGAGGTTCTATGGAAAATTTTAGAGCTCTGTAGGTACTGTTCCAAAAGAGGATAATATTACTGTAGTGCATCCAAATATTCTAAGTAGTTGCCTCTGTTGAAAGAGTCATTACATTCGTCATGCCCCGGGAAGGAAGCTCTTGTTTACCAAGGAAGCATACCACATCAATCAGGCGTTTCAAAATATCTCGAGACTTTTTACAATTTCATTATACTAGGTGATACTTTTATCGAGATGATCCCTTAAGCATGATATACACTCTTAGACAGCCAAACATTTCCAATTGTAAAAAAATTGGTCATGGTTTTTGTCTTTTAGTCTCTCTGGGTAGCTATACTTAAGTGTTAATATCATTAAAACTATTTCCAACCCATTCCTTCCTTCTGAAGAAGATATAAAACAAGGCGAGCAGAACAATTTATTCCTCTTTTCGCAACCAGTTAACCATTCCACCATCTTGTAATGAGCTTTTGACAAATGGCGTGTGTATACTTTTGTCTTGGTTTTATGAACTGTTTTTAAGAGTAGTAGTTCGGGGCATGATTTACCGTAACTTACAATTAATAGTCTTTCACTAAAACTTTGTGAAGAAACACTTATTTTTATCGATATCGTCCAACACTCTCATTCAGGATATATGTCAATTATCTCCTACATACTAACTTACTTACAACTTGAAATTCATTGCCACTGTAATACTCTACATTCCCGGCAACTAACAAACATGAATAACACTACACATATGATATACTCCAGCCTCGCTCCTCACTTTAAAACTGACCGGAGTTGTGAGAAAGCCACAGGAATGTATAGCTACAGGCTGTTCTCCATCCCTCTTCACCGAACTTGCCAGTAGGCGTGGCTCCGATAGACAGGCATACAAACCCACGAAAATATACGGAAATAATCGAGAAACCAGTGGTCGCATGCATTCGACAATGGTGACAGCCACAACCAATTTCTCTCCTCTCTAACACCACGTGGCCACAAAATACTCCAGGTGGGAACTGAATTATGTAGCCTGTTGTGTGCAGTCCGCTAGAAGAACATTAGAAGAGAAATATTTTACAGAGTAATAATTGTATTTTTCTTTGGGTATAGGTGTGTGGCGCACGACTAGCACACATAGAATATACGGCACTGGTGTAAGAGATTGAAGAAAGACAGCCAGTCATACAAGTATATAGATTATGTTTTTTGACATTAATGTGTGTACATATAAAATTTTGTAGAGCTATTAAATTAAAAGCCTTAGAGGTATGGGTTAACGTTATCTGACCAAGCTAAAATTTTACACACAATATTTTACCAAAAGGAACAAGTTTGGGGATTAGAAAAAATAATCGAAAGTAAAAAATAATAACTACCAACTATATATATTCTATAATATAGATCTAAAATAAATTACATACAAAACTAAGTACAAAATAATAAATTTTAAATGAGAGTTATATATTGTGGATATATATATATATGTCGCGACCTAACCCCATGTACTTGATCTGTCAAGAAAGCTTGCGGGAGGGCTAGGTTGCAGCCACGGTAATTGTGTGCGTTCAAAATAATAATTAGGGTTACGAATTTTGGTTTAATAGAAGTGACTAAAAGTTCATACATAGTGACGTGATGTTAAAATAAATCTAAAATAAATAAATGGTACGGCACACCGCACAGACTTTCTCTCTCTTTCTATAAACTCGTAAGATTTCTGAACGGAAAATAATGTACATTGTATCATCACCACTCCACATAAGAACACGCATAAAATAATATACAATGATATAGAATCAATGAGAAAAGAGGCGCATCTTTGTCCACCTAACAGTATTTCAAACAGTTTAATGTCTTCCAAAAGGGTCAAAACTTCGTATTAAATTTCGATTTCTGGTTTAAATTTTAACATTTTATAAGGTGTTGCAGATCTTCAAGTCATCGCATTGATATTTAATTATTCATTTATACATTTTGACCAATAAAAAATGTAAATATTGACTATTGAGTCTAAATGGAGATAGATCATTGCTATGCAAACATTTCTCCTAAGAGATTAAGGAAAAATACATACTTTTTTAGATACTTATATTTAATTACTCTATGGCATTGGAGAATTATTGCGTTAAGACTTAAGTAGTATATGTTTACAACTAAGCTCACAAATTGTATAATATATTTGCAATATCTCAGAAACTGCTGCTTTTATAAAAATTGTCAAATAAAAGTTTTTTATTTCTAATAGACCTACAATTTTGCAATGATAAGTTGTTTAGTTTCTCCATAGTTGTGGAGATACGGAAATTAACGCCTCTGTAATGTACCTAAAAATTTCATAGAAAATGAAATAGCAGTTTATTATAATCTTAATCAACGCTAGATACGAATTTTAATCAATCGTTTGAGCAGATTTTGGAAACCATTTTTCTTTTCGCCTTTAGTAAACTACCTTAATTTAAGTTTTTATAGACACCAGACAGACGGCATTGCAAAGACTACTTTTAGGTTCGGGGGGTCATGAGACGTCGACATCAATCAACATTTCGGTTAGTTTTTTTTAACGGTCGCATACTTAAACTTGAATGTCCAAAAAGTTAAAAAATTATATAATTGCATTAGTTTGAAAGTTATTGATTTTATAAAATATGTTTCGGAAAAATATCTGTTATATAATATTACATATTTGTAATGCTAAGTAATTTCATATCTCAAATAGTTTGGAGCTATTTAAAAATGTTAATTGACGCATCAGACCGGAGCCTTAAAGCCATTTCCGAAATATTAAGGGTAGCCATTTTGTTTGGAATATTTATTAATGTTATAAATGAATTTAATCAAATCGTTTGAGCCGATTTGAGAAAATCGACTTTTTCTCTTTTGCCCTTCAGTAAACTACCCTTAATTTAAGTTTATTAGACACACAGACAGACGGCATTGTAAAGACTATTTTTTAGGGTTCGGGGTCATTAGACGTCGAAATCATTAAACATTTCAGGTTGTTTTTTTTACGATCGCAATATTAAGCTTAATGTCCAAAGCTAAAAATATATATAATTGCGTATAGATTGAAATTTATTGATTTTATAAAAATATGTTTCGAATAAAATATTTGTATTATAAATATATATACATATTTGTAATGCTAAGTAATTTCATATCTCAAATAGTTTCGGAGCTATTATAAATAAATGGTACGGCACACCGCACAGACTTTCTCTCTCTTTCTATAATATCGTAAGATTTCTGAACGGAATAATATACATTGTATCATCACCACTCCACATAAGAACATGCATAAAATAATATACAATGATATAGAATCAATGAGAAAAGAGGCGCATCTTTGTCCACCTAAGAACATTTCAAACAGTTTAATGTCTTCCACAAGGGTCAACACTTCGTATTAAAATTTCGATTTCTGGTAAAAATTTTAACATTTTAAAAGATGTTGCAGATCTTCAAGTCATCGCATTGATATTTAATTATTCATTTATACATTTTGACCAATAAAAAATGTAAATATTGACTATTGAGTCTAAAATGGAGATAGATCATTGCTATGCAAACATTCCTCCTAAGAGATTTAAGGAAAAATAACATACTTTTTTTTTAGATACTTACTTATATTTAATTACTCTATGGCATTGGAGTATTATTGCGTTAAGACTTAAGTAGTATATGTTTACAACTAAAGCTCACAAAATTGTATTAGTATATTTGCAAATATCTCAGAAACTGCTGTTTTTATAAAAATATATGTCAAATAAAAGTTTTTTATTTCTAATAGTCCTACAATTTTGCAATGATAAGTTGTTTAGTTTCTCCAATAGTTGTGGAGATACGGAAATTAACGCTTCTGTAATGTACCCTAAAAATCATTTTCATAGGAAAATGAAAATAGCCAGTTTATTTATAATCTTAATCAACGCCTAGATACGAATTTTAAGCAAAATCGTTTAAGCAGATTTTGAGAAAACCAAATGTTTCTCTTTTCGTCCTTAAGTAAACTACCCTTAATTTTAAGTTTTTATAGACACACAGAGAGACGGCATTGCAAAGACTATTTTTTAGGGTTCGGGGGGTCATGAGACGTCGACATCCATCAACATTTCAGGTTAGTTTTCTTTTTACGGTCGCAATACTTAAACTTTAATGTCCAAAAAGTTAAAAAAAATTCATATAATTGCGTATATATTGAAAGTTATTGATTTTATAAAAATATGTATCGAATAAAATATCTGTATTATAAATATATATACATATTGTCAATGCTAAGTAATTTCATATCTCAAATAGTTTCGGAGCTATTTAAAAAATGTTAATTTACGCATCAGACCGGAGCCCTTAAAGCCATTTTGCCGAAATATTGAGGGTAGCCATTTTGTTTGGAATATTTATTAATGTTTATAAATGAAATTTAATCAAAATCGTTAGAGCCGATTTTGAGAAAATCGACTTTTTCTCTTTTTGCCCTTCAGTAAACTACCCTTAATTTTAAGTTTTTATAGACACACAGACAGACGGTATTGCAAAGACTATTTTTAAGGGTTCGGGGGGTCATGAGACGTCGACATCCATCAACATTTCAGGTTAGTTTTTCTTACGGTCGCAATACTTAAGCTTTAATGCCCAAAAAGTTAAAAATATATATATATTTGCGTATATATTGAAAGTTATTGATTTTATAAAAATATGTTTCGAATAAAATATTTGTATTATAAATATATAATCATATTTGTAATGCTAAGTAATTTCATATCTCAAATAGTTTCGGAGCTATTATAAAAAATGTTAATTTACGCATCAGACCGGAGCCCTTAAAACGATTTTGCCGAAATATTGAGAGTAGCCATTTTGTTTGGAATATTTATTTATGTTCATAAATGAAATTTAATCAAAATCGTTAGAGCCGATTTTGAGAAAATCGACTTTTTCTCTTTTTGCCCTTCAGTAAACTACCCTTAATTTTATGGGTAGATATCCAATTCCAAAAACCCCTCGGGGCAACCCTACGAAAACCCTAGATATCAAGTTTCAGCTCAATCGGTAAAATAGTTTAGGCTCTTGTTGGAGGTACAGACAGACAGACAGACAGACAGACAGACGGAAATTCAAAAACCACTTTTTCGGATTCAGGAAGTCATGAAACGTCAAAATTCATCAAAATCTCGAGTTCGATTTTTTTGACGATCACAATACTTTCTCTACCTGTAAGATAGAGAGAAAGTAAAAATGTTAATTTACGCATCAGACCGGAGCCCTTAAAGCCATTTTGCCGAAATATTGAGAGTAGCCATTTTGTTTGGAATATTTATTAATGTTCATAAATGAAATTTAATCAAAATCGTTTGAGCCGATTTTGAGAAAATCGCCTTTTTCTCTTTTTTCCCTTCAGTAAACTACCCTTAATTTTAGGGGTAGATATCCAATTCCAAAAACTCCTCGGGGCAACCCTATGAAAACCCTAGATATCAAGTTTCAGCTCAATCGGTAAAATAGTTTAGGCTCTAGTTGGAGGTACAGACAGACAGACAGACAGACAGACAGACAGACAGACGGAAATTCAAAAACCACTTTTTCGGATTCAGGAAGTCATGAAACGTCAAAATTCATCAAAATCTCGAGTTCGATTTTTTTGACGATCACCATACTTTCTCTACCTGTAAGATAGAGAGAAAGTAAAAAGAGACTGGACGCTCGTAGAAAAACTGGTTTCACTCGTGGAAACTTATACCAATGGAATTGATGGACACGGCACGTGATCACTACAGAACTCAATCTCAGGACCATGAGTTCGACGGATGCTCTCTAAGTACAAGTATTACTGATGACCCGAAGATATAGTCTGATATGGTCTAGCACTGGACAGCGTAATTACCTGTGGTATCGATGGAATTGTGACAGCCCCGATGTAAAATAATAAAAGGTTTTTATTGCCCGCTATGGACCCTTTACTGGCCAACTAGAACAAATATTGTTGGGAGTAGTCAGCATTCTCCTTTAACATCTCTAGTTAGTTACATTATATAGGCTAAGTCAGCACTTTTTAGCTGGTGCTTCCACTCGAGTTATGTAAATCAAAACAAATATCCAAACATCGCTCATCAGTTGTTACATATATTAAATTTTACTTACCCCTTAGGATAAATTCGAGTACCAAAGTTTGAATACCCCTATTATAAAGGATTTATATTGAGCTAGGTCAAATATACATGTTTTTATTTATCTTCTGAAAAAAATTTATTTTATAATTCTCTCAACACATTTATTTTAAAGCATGCAATAGCTGAGTTCTTTTAACTAGCGTTTTCAAAGAGTGAAATGTCGAGGGTATGTAAGAGGGCCACGATATTTACCTTGGCAGTTAGAATGTGAATATTCAACAAACGTATAAATCGATAATCAATCGGCAAATAATTTAACACGATAAAACTTGTTTTGTTCACCCAGACAATTGAAATTGGTTTAAACAAAACTGTTCAAACACCGTATAGGCTTCACGTTTAGTACACACAGCCATACACACATACACACACCCACACACACCAAACACACACAGACAAAGAAGTTACGCTTGTATTCCAATATTGTCGGAAGTGCTCTGAAGTGTATTTTATTTTACATGATTTTTAAGTTTTGACTGTTTTCAAGATAAGTACTGGGTTGCACACAATATTGAATGTTACAGGTACAAGAGAACTGGGGTAAAGCATGTTTGGTTGAAATTGTTCTCGTGGGTGGAGATTTGTGTTCGTGTGCTCGTGTGTGGATGTATGTATGTGTGGAGACTGTTAACATAAAACCGTGATTTATATTTCTATGTGATTTAATATAAAAAGGGAAAGTTGTAATCCCTGTAAAAAAATTGCAGTTAGAAAAACGCCGTTAAACAATATTTCACAATATATATTGTCCCTTTAAAAAAAAATTTGTACCTAAAGGCGATTAGCTCAAGTAGATTTAAATAAGGATATCTAACGTGCACTTTTTAAATACATATCGTGCTACTTTCAAACTAGTAAAATCTGTATTATTATGCGTAGCTTTACATAACCTACCTTAGAGCCTAGATATTTACTAATTGAATATCACGAATAAAAAGGCTTAAACATATGAAGTACAGCACACAAAGTATGGGCCTATATACTAAGCTGGAAGCATTATTAAAAGAGCACCACAAACTCGAATTCAACATAACCTCACATTGAGATATTTCTGATATAAATGGCAGATCTAAAGCTTGCAGATCATTCAAACATTCCTGAAATATCTCAAAACTTTCTGTTGTGATCTTATTTACAAACTATTTTATTTGTTTGAAGAAGATTAGCTACATATTTTAAATTATAGGCTTTGGTCTTAGAACTGCAACCACTAGCGTGAAAAATCACTAAAAACTACCTAATTTCACCTTTATTATTATTTTTTTAGTATGAGAGTTTAAAATGAGGTTTTAAATCCTATAGGGACATTTTTATACCTTTACCCTCTATTTTGGCTTAAACCATATTCTTAAATAACAGCTTTATTCTTAATAAAAAATGTATCCATGCACATGTAAAATGTGGCTCAGCGCACCAGTGAGCGGTCGTCTTAATCTTAATCAAAATGTTAAATAATAGGAACTAAGTTATTATTTACATTTGAAAGATTGACAGACTGTTGGGTTTGGCTGCATGGATAGCACACATGATTATAATTTTGTAGCCTGGCCAGAGGTTTAATCCACACCAGTCCGTATTACATTGGTTTCTTTTCACAAATAGTGGTTTTCTATTTACCCACCAGGCGAATACCGGAGCTAACATTCGTAACAATTTTCCAAATGTATGTTTGATTTGTATGTTCACTGCCTAGGATAATATAGACTTATTCAAAGTCTTAATGCGAGGGTAGATTAGGAGAAATGTGATCGTGCTAGCATGTATAGATAGAACGGGTAGTCCCCATTGATAAAACACACTATTACACCTGTTCGAAACTTGAACCTCAATATCCCATGCACCGTCAATCCAGTAAGCTGCGAGAATGACGCCATAAATCTTGTGACCACGTGTGTGGGTCCTTACTTGATTCCACCATAAACTGGTCAGTAAACATTTGGTCTGACACCTTATCTCCAGGGTTATCACTTCTGCCTATGGGTTTTACGAGTCCTCAGTTCGTTTATGTGCATATTAGTAATATTGTATTTTTTTAAACCAGTTTGGTCTTCATTTCTCTAAATGGTTAACCTATTTACTGGAATTATTTGTTGTGTATATCAAATCATGAATTAGAAATATCGTTTGCAAACATAACATTATTATTATAGATTTTTGGTGCAAATAAAACGTTTCAAAAATATTAATTCATATTTTAGGTCAACAATAATAACGTTTTAATATACTATTAGTGTTATTTTATAGGTGTTTATGTGATATATAAAAAGTGATTGCTGAAAATCACATACCTTGACGTTTGAATACGTGAAAGTATGTCTAGTAGCTTTTTATAGCTCTAAGAAAAACCTCTTCCTGTGAGAATTGGACTGTAGTCTGCTACACCAACAAGCACTAGCCCTTCTATTGACCTCAATCATTGTAAATATATTTGGGTCATTGGGATTCAGATGATGTTACACAATGATTCAAATTCTTTGTGTAGTCAAATATTTGGCTTACACAGGGCAAGAAAATATCTGGATATCGAGTGGCACTAAGCTTATATCCCGGGGATATACTCAGGTACTAATAGCCGTACTACTATCCTAATTCTCTTTATATTAACTTATGGACAATACCGGAATAGTGTGTTCAACTGAAATTCTCAGAGATAGCCTGGTAAGTTTGAACTTTGCTAGAAAACTTTCCTGGTGTCCCGGGCATCAATTTTTCCACTGCTCTTTCCAAATATGTCTACCCTTCCTCTCTTGAGAGGAGTGACAGAGTATTCACTGTAAAATTACCCTTCTTCATTAGGTTCCCTTAAACTATTTCTCTCTACATTGAAAGGAAGTTGTATGTCTGCATACAATTTGTCACGGCTAGTTTTTCGATGACGGGTATATCGGGGCTCAAATTCAAGCTTGGTGTATTAATGTTAATTTTTCTCTTAATTATATCCTCATCAACCGCATACTACTCGCGTTGACATGCAAACAAGTTGGACGGTAAGTAAGACATGTTGCACACAAAAATCCGGTAGGCATTAAAACGTAAAAAAGAGTATACTCCAAAAAAATAAAACACAGAAATAAATTATCTTATTTCAAATGTATAAGTAAAATACACAAGGTTATCAGTAACAGAAAACCACGGTAGCAATTTTATTCGAATGTCAATAAAGAAAGAAAATACTCCGGAGAAATAGAAAATAGAAATGGCTTCTAGCGGTTCTTATTTTGACTGAAGAATGACCAGGAGCGGGAAAGAGTTACTTCAGAGCGAAACTAAACAAGGTAGGGTAGAGAGGTGAAGACCGCAATACGACTATTGAATCAATAGAGACTTGGCTGAGTGCCCACATTTCAGCCAATTTACTTGTTGTTTGTATTAAATTAGCTCGAGGTATAACTGATGCGTACATAGGCGGTTATATCGTGGTATATAAAACACACAGTATAAGTTTAAGGAATTATCAGTCCAGTGTGCATGCATTCTGCAAAGTATATTGAACGAGCCATACACCACGATCTACTCTTGTTTTCACTTGTAAACCTCTCTCTACAGCCTGATATACAAGCAATCCTCCTAGTTCATATAGCAAGCGATACAACAGGAACTACTTACTATTGTAACCACCAGTGAAACTCTCTCTACAGCCTGATATACAGGCAATCCTCCTAGTTCATATAGCAAGCGATACAACAGGAACTACTTACTATTGTAACCACCAGTGAAACTCTCTCTACAGCCTGATATACAGGCAATCCCTTTAGTTCATATAGCAAGTGATACAACAGGAACTACTTACTATTGTAACCACCAGTGAAACTCTCTCTACAGCCTGATATACAGGCAATCCCTTTAGTTCATATAGCAAGTGATACACCAGGAACTACTTACTATTGTAATCACCAGTGAACCTCTCTCTACAGCCTGATATACAGGCAATCCCTTTAGTTCATATAGCAAGTGATACACCAGGAACTACTTACTATTGTAATCACCAGTGAACCTCTCTCTACAGCCTGATATACAGGCAATCCCCCTAGTTCATATAGCAAGTGATACACCAGGAACTACTTACTATTGTAATCACCAGTGAACCTCTCTCTACAGCCTGATATACAGGCAATCCCTTTAATTCATATAGCAAGTGATACACCAGGAACTACTTACTATTGTAATCACCAGTGAAACTCTCTCTACAGCCTGATATACAGGCAATCCCTTTAGTTCATATAGCAAGTGATACAACAGGAACTACTTACTATTGTAACCACCAGTGAAACTCTCTCTACAGCCTGATATACAGGCAATCCCCCTAGTTCATATAGCAAGTGATACAACAGGAACTACTTACTATTGTAACCACCAGTGAAACTCTCTCTACAGCCTGATATACAGGAAATCCTCCTAGTTCATATAGCAAGTGATACACCTGGAACTACTTACTATTGTAACCACCAGTGAAACTCTCTCTACAGCCTGATATACAGGAAATCCTCCTAGTTCATATAGCAAGTGATACAACAGGAACTACTTACTATTGTAACCACCAGTGAAACTCTCTCTACAGCCTGATATACAGGCAATCCCTTTAGTTCATATAGCAAGTGATACAACAGGAACTACTTACTATTGTAACCACCAGTGAAACTCTCTCTACAGCCTGATATACAGGAAATCCTCCTAGTTCATATAGCAAGTGATACAACAGGAACTACTTACTATTGTAACCACCAGTGAAACTCTCTCTACAGCCTGATATACAGGCAATCCCCCTAGTTCATATAGCAAGCGATACAACAGGAACTACTTACTATTGTAACCACCAGTGAAACTCTCTCTACAGCCTGATATACAGGCAATCCCTTTAGTTCATATAGCAAGTGATACAACAGGAACTACTTACTATTGTAACCACCAGTGAAACTCTCTCTACAGCCTGATATACAGGCAATCCCCCTAGTTCATATAGCAAGTGATACACCAGGAATTCGGTCAAGGACAACTGGGCGCCACAATCTGGGCGCCGCCAACCAGCCGCTGGCAATACTGGGTGCCAAGACAACTGGGCGCAAGTGTAAAAACAAAATGATGGTGTTTTACGTAAATATATATTTTTTGTTGTTTTAAAAATTCATAGCAAAGTAACCTTAATTTGTTTGTATTTATAAAGTTAGACTACTTGATATTTTAAAACGAAAACAATTAGGCAAATAAAAAACCCATGAAAATAACTAACCTAACCTAAACTAATTTTAGTTTTTTTTACAACTAAAACACATATTTTTAAGGCTGCGCAAACTTTATTAATACCAACAAATTAAGGTTCCACTTCTATGATTTTTCTTTAATAAGACAACTCCAAAAATAAATATTTACTTATAAAACAATCATTACGTTACTACACTGGCACCCAGATGGTGGCGCCCAGTTGTCCAGATCCGCCATGATCTACCAACTAACCTCTCTCCACAGCTTTATTTACTTCTATCAATTATATAATTTCACCCAAAAATGGAACATAAAGTTTAAACTATAAGAAATCCCTGTTTCGCACTATTTAAAACATAAGAGAGAGCAAAGTGCCCTCAAAACTATTAGTAGTGGTTAACTAGCCACAAATACAATCAGGTAGTCCTTCACAACCTTTTTATTTATTTTAAGTTTAAAATATAATTATAAAATGGGCTATCAAAAGAGAAGGGTCCACATTGTGATTGAATTGACAATAGTGTCACTCTCGCAATCTATACTTAATTGATAGTGACAACGAGGTTGGGGTTTTAATCTCTGCTGAATATATTGTGGGTAGTATTTCCTAAGTGGAAACCAATTTTTCTCACATTTGAATATGAATTTATTTCCTTCCTCGGTCTTTACCCATTAGTGTTGATATATATATATATATATATATATATATATATATATATATATATATATTTCAATAAGTATATGACTGACTCTTGTATTCATTATCAGGTCTCGTTCTCAGAATGGCCAATTGCTCAAATTAATTTTAATTTGTAAAAAAAAATAATTTAGTTTTCACTAAAACATTTCACAGATATCTATTGTAAACTAAATATTAAAGGTCATTTTCAATTTTTCTTATTTTTAAAAAATTTGTCATAAGTAATATATATTTAAATTAATTTTCTTTCGTAAAAATTAACACACATTACTCTTAAACATTTAAAAGAGGTCTCAGATACTCATTTTATATCAAATCCCTGTAGTTACGATAAAAAAAATTCAACTTAGTTAAAAATCAGTCTTCAGTCAACTATTAAATAATTGATTTTTTAAGAGAAACAAATATATAAAATATGTATTTTGTAAAAAAAAAAATCAAGTACTCAATTTAAACCAAATCTTTAAAAAATTTCTAAAATAATTTTAAAAATATCATTAAACTAATTTACACCCTAAATCCAATCATGCAGTATTATTAAAACACTCTACAGTATCCACTTTAAACAAAATCGTTAGAGACATTTTTGAAAAAATGAAATTTAAAAAAATCACTCATTAGTATTTACCCATAATTTAAGGGCTAGTACCAAAATAGAAAAACAATTCTGGTATATAGCAATTTTTATCTAAAAATAAAGTTTGAACTTTATCCAACAACCATTTCACATATGTTGCCAGGGACAAATACACAGACATTGGATTAATCTTATAGTAAAATTAATTATTTTCGGTTTACAAATATATGAAACGTAAATATTCATTGTAATCTCGATGTTAAAAAATGTTTGTAATATAATACTTTCTCTTTGTATCGGAAAGTAAAAATGAATTTGAGTTAAATAATAAATACTTTTAAAAATGTTTCATTGAAAAATAAAGTTTTGCATGTGTAAATAAAAGTAAACTCTTTTTTATTCTATTAACATTACACTATGCACTGGTTGTCACACAGGCTAAGACGTCAATATTGCGTTATATTTTATCAATGGTAACAGGGAGGTTAAGGTTCAAATCTCGGTCGACTCACGGTGGAGTGGGTGGAGAATTAAGGTTTTATACTATTACCAATAACTGAAATGTTCACATACTCTTCCCAAACTGTTGAGTGTGCACTTCCTTTAATCAGTCTTCCTAATCTCCTACCCTACATATTAATGCGATATTAACTCTTGAATTAAACTTAATGTACTTCAATTTTCTTGTCCACAACTTCTAACTACCTTTCCGAACCATTTGAGTAATTTCATGAATAGGATAGGTATTAATAAGGTATATATAAGAGGAAATGTAGCCACATTTGTGTGGAGAGAGAGTGAATAAAAACGTTGTTATAAATCCACCATCAATATACCCGATTGATGATCAAAAATCAACCTCCCCATTACTAATTAAACTGACTATACGAGATTCATATATTAGACCATGGGTGCATCAATTTAAAAATAAACTATACACCTACCATTAAAATTTGCTCAGCTTATAAACTCCACTAACACTAAGAACTGAGTCCATCACGTGTCCTATCATTGATCAACTTGACTAGTGAATTCAGAAAACTTATCTTGACTCGTCCTCCAACCAACATTAAGCTGTGGAATAGCGCACTGTGTAGTTGTAGATAAGGACCAGTGCGTATCGAAAACCGTAGCTTTTTCCCAAGGCCTGCTTGTGGAACTTGGAAGGCTGTCTAATATTTATTTTCACTGTTTGGCATGCTCACCAAATGTGCCTCTCGTAATTGTAAACAAACAATACCTCTATTTTTTAATATTACACACTTATGTTCCCGCTATTTTATTCTTCATCTCTTTTTCAACCATCCATGGAGCTGACAGGCATCCCTTCACAATCTCTTAACAAACTGCAAAGGCTCAAACAACGATGCGGTTAGCAATAATTAAATATGAAAAGGCCCCTAACACACAAAAATAAATGTATACCAGAATGTAATTTGACAGGTCCAGCTGCTCAAAAAGGGAAACACGTTTATTGTAATCAAATAAACATTTTTTGAAATAGAGACTTTTTTTTTAATGCTAATTTTCTTTAGAGATAATAACTATAAATGATTGCAATGATTATGACACATTATTGCTGTAAAAGTAACGCTTTTCTAACTAACATAGGAAAAACAATTTGAATAAATAATGAGAGTCTTTTTTAACATCATATAATTCTTATAAAACTTTTCTATTGTGAGATACATGAGTCACCCTGAAGACCTCCACGTGGTATTAAATTCAAGCATACTCTGACTTCTCATATGATGTGACAGTGGTTGAAACTTAGTTTCATAAGCTACTCTGAGAAACATCTATCAATAATTCCAGTCGATGATATACCTTGAATTGTCACCTGCAGGGAAAAGTGTTGAAACGGGGTACAATATCTCATATGAAATATAGCCTCATTTAAGTATGTGCATACTCTAGCTGTCATTGGAGTAAAAGGGCAAACATACACATGATATAAAGTTCCTAATGATTACTAAATGTATCTTCAAACTATTAGATATAAAATCAGGTGAATATTTTCTAACAAAGCTTTATAGAAGTTGAATGTTGAAAGGGCAACAGATCGTGAATAGCCTTCAAGCTCCGATGACAATAATTTATTATTATCATTATTATATATTTATTGTTGAAAGATTGTAAATATTTAATATTGATCAAAGTAATAGACCTAATTATGCAATAACATATTTAAAAGTTTTTACAATTAATTATAACATGAATTCCTCTGCACCTTATTTCCGTACAGAATATCAAAATTTTTAGTGGGTTAATAATGAGTAATATATAGTTTCAAAGGAACTGTATCAGGTTTTTCTTGGAGAGCGAAAGGGATACTTAGGAAGACCATTTCAGTACATCTGGCTATGATTTTATCCCTAACCTTCCACCATCAGCAAACAAGAAGCCGAAGTGTTTGCAGCATTCTAAAATATAAGATTGTAGTAGAGTTGCAACCTTTAGAGATCATAGGCCATTAACACGTTACCGTGTGGACTGCGAGTTCTTTTCAGGATTTTGGAGTAATATTGCTAATTAAACAAGATTGGAAATGACACTGAATATTCAAGGCTATGACTATTAAAAATAAATCAATAAATCCACTGATTATGCTACAGTTAAACAAGTCAATGAGTTAAATAACAAGTGTCATGATTAAGTCTGTAAATTAATAAGAGAATGAAAACACATATAGTAGACTTAAATTGAATAAACAGCTAATTGATGAAAATAACAAAGAGTAACTACACAATTAAACATCAATCTTTTATATAGTTCAGGTAATGTGCAATTCATAGTTGAGGTCTAAGTCTATAACGACACACCTCCACTTATTTCCGCGCACAATACACTGCGCTGACTCACGTTACATGAACATTAGACCTGCTGATCATCTCCCGGACGCGCAGGTACACTCACTTAACTAGCCACAACTTGGAATGGGGACCCTCTCCGACCACCGACAGTGTATATAAAGAGGTTGCTGTCAGAACTGGAATCCTTCATTTCTATGACACTAAGTTAGAATAAAATGAATCCAAATTTTTCCTAACGTGACGCTTTCCTTTCAATTGAGCTCCCCCTCTTCCCCTCTAAACCCCATAGCTGTGAGGTTGGCTGGCTACCTGTTAGACGAGGATTAAGTGAGAGAACAGTGAGGACAAACAAATGACAAGCGTGTGTGCCCCACAGTAGGACATTAATATCGTTACACTACCCTCTCATTAAGTCTGTTCGTCCAAATATATATCATCCCTCTCCAAGATTGTCACAATCGTGGGAAACTTGACGAGCGTTACTGAGAGTGCAACCTCTTGACGGTCTCGTTACTCTGAGACCGTAAGATATAAGTCACAACTATGTTGGTGTCTTTATAAGCCTTAGTGGTCTACTGCAGAACCATCATCAAGAAGACGTTCCAGATGTATCTTTGGTAGCCCCCACTACAGTTCCTCTCGTTCACCATACTCCCAAAATCCGTTACTTCACGTTATTTTATGTCCTTTAATACCTTCTTGCACTCGTGCCATCATCCATATACTGACAAAAAGAGCAGGCAAATATAATTTTATATTATATTCAAAGTAATAATTAGGTTTGTCATGTTACATTATACCCGGTCATTACCACTTTTGATGTCCATTATCTTTAGCAATTCGTCAACTTGCAAACGAAGCTGTTTACTTCATTTCATTGCAGCAAGTTTTTACTTAATTCTAAGAGGTGGTTTAGAAAATTCTACTACAAACAACGGCGTTACTTGACTGCCATCATTGCCCATCCGTTAAGCCGAGGTAACTTCACTTTGCTGCACTCTATAGCTTCTTAGATTATGGCCAAGGTCAAGTTGGTGTTACTCAGACATAGGTCAAGAAGAAGTGACAACCAAACAAAATCCACACATAGCGATCCTTCTACATTCTAGTTAGGTCCATAAAATTCTTAACGATGATATTCACATGACTATCTTCATTGTATATGTCACCGTATTCTTCAGAAGTATAGTCACAAGCAACGTCATCACCAACAATGTTGTCACCAATAACGTCATCACTGAAAATGTTGCTACCAATAGCATCATTAACAACAGCATCGTCACCAACAATGTTGTCGCCTATAGATCTTCACCAAAATAATCCTCACCAAAAATGTTGTTACCAACAATGCCATCACTAATAGTAGAGTCACTAATAGTGTCGATACCAATAGAATCTTCACAAACAACGTCTTATATCAAACATCTTCTTCACTAGCTTACGATAATGTCGTCTCCGATGACTCGACATTGACCTCCTTTGAGTCCACTATTTCATTTGTGGATACACATTTGCTCCTTATTGATGAAATCGTTGATTTCAATTCTTCTTTTATGTTGTTCGATGATGTAATTTGTTCCACCATCTCGTTTAATGACGTGGTTTGCTCCACCATTTTGTTGATCAATCATGTAATTTGTTCCGGCAAGGCTTGGATAAGAGTTGCCAAACACTGAATAACCGCGGCCATTTTAATTGTGATCATAATTAAAACAACACACCACCAATATACCACTTCGTAAACAAATGTGATGGGGTGACCTGGGGGTCGTGGGACGTTCACACGTAATCATGGATGTCATGATCTATTTTCAAAATATAGGGGTACATTGCTGATTAAACACGATTGAAAATTCTCACGGAATATTCAAGGTTTTGATTATTAAAAATAAAACAAACACTGATTAAGTTTCAACCAAACAAGTCACTGAATTAAATAAGAATATTCTTAGTTAATTCTGTAAAATAATAAGGGAATGAGAACACATAGAATCGAATTGAATTAAATAAACATCTAATTGATAATAATACAAAATTATTATTTAAATATGTAAACATCAGTCTCTTATAATGTTCAACCACCGGTTCAATTCAGTCACTTACGTCACACACCATCAATTTGTTCCCATGCATGACACACTGCGAGTACCTGAGTTACATGAACACTAGCTTCGCTGGTCTCTTTCCGGACGTGCTGGACTCACTAGCCCACTCACTGTACACGCTAGTACACTCACTTGATTAGCCCCCACCCCCATCGGGCTGGGGTCCCTCACTGACTGCTGACCGTGTATATACTCTTATAAAGGTCGCTGTCAGAGTCTGGAACTCTTCATTTCTAAAATACTGAGTTAGAATAAAATGAATCCAGATTCTTCAAAACGTGTCTCTTTCCTTCCAATTAAGCTCCTCACCCGGTCCTCTTTAAACCCCTTAGCTGTGAGGCTATTTAGCTACCTGCTAAACGAGGATGGAGACATATATAGAATAGAGCGAGAGCAAACAAGTCACAAAAGCGCTAGCCCCACAGTAGGCCATTAATCTCGTTACAATATAATCCTTTGTAGTAAAGGATGAAAATAATTTTTTTGAAAATTATAAAAATATATGTTCAAACCAAATCCTCGATAATTTCTCATTTATGAATTTAAAATTTCAGAGCTCAAGTAACCAAAAATAATCTTTTAATAAGCAATTTTAACAAAAAAAATATTTAAGCCTTATTTATTATGTAAAACACTTTCCAGAAATATATTTTAAACAAACCTGATGGAAACATTGCTGAACAATTTTGAATTTAAAAACAATGCCATTTTTAATCTAGCCTCGGAAATACAAAGGGACATAAGAGATAATGAATTATTGTAAGAGTCACCTTTTTTGAGTAAGAAGGAATCTAAAATGTAAGAGTCAACATAATTTATATTCAAAAGTTGTATTTATAATGGAAAGTAAAAATTATAGAGTAGAATATCCAATTCTCTCAATCCACTCTTCTTACACCTAGAATAGCCCATGGCTGGAAATATCTAGTTAGCGTACAATTTACATTAACTGTCAGCTTTGTTCAATTATCCATCCAGGTATATCAAGTTGTGAATACTCATTTTATATTAAAAATAAAAGGGTATTGCTGATGTAAAAAAGTGATTTATTAGTTAATTATGTATTGTCCTTAATCAAGCAAATTCATTCAACGTGCAAAATAATCAACATTCCAATCTAAAATCAAATTAAACTGCCGAACGCTTTGTTAGCTTTCATAACAAACTGAAAAGAAAATTATATATATTCCCAAGATAAACTGATTATATTGTAACTTCGTTCAATATTGATTAAATTAATTTATATTTGTTACTTAACAGTGACTATTAATGAATTAATCTAAGGTATAGTTATTATATAAGTGATTTTGTGGTAATGTACCCCCGTAAGTATGTAATTAGAAAATAACTCTGAAAACTATATATTCAAACATCGGCTTCTAATTCAACAATGAAGAGTGAAATACGAGTCTAGCACCTAATACGGCTCAATCAGGGTACGGCCATTATTTTTCATAGTTATTATCAATAATTGCTTATGTAGTAAATTACAAAAGTATAATGAGTATTAGTAACTTGACTTTTATCCAAAAATTGGCTAAAGTTCCTCTACAAAGTTAACATTATAAAATTATTATTTCTAAAAAATTTCCACTTTTCTTTAAAAATCATACCTTCATTTACAAATTCTACTATCCTATAAAAATTCTACCTTCCTATAAAAATATTAGTACCCTATTTTTTTTCCTCGTTCCTATAAACACTTTAAAGCTTCTGTCTTTTCTAAAAAGATTCTAACATTTTTATAAATATTCTACCTCATTATAAAACTTCAATCATTCTCTAAAACTCTCACCCTTCCCATCACTTTTCCATTTGCGTAATAAATGTTTAATTAATACACGAACAGCTATTAAGATAAAGTGAAAAACTATAAATATTTATAAATCATATTTGGGTTTCGTTCAACATTATTTGGCCATATTTAAGTAAAAGTGTACACATTTGTTCAATAAAACAGGCACCGCATTGTTTTCTTGTCCTAGTTACGATTTAAATATTGAATTATGTTAGAAACACGATGCAGGGCACAATTATTTCACCCAAGACGTTTTCGAAACATAAATGGGTCTTTATTAATTGGATATTTCAATGGAAGCAATGCAGCGCATAAAGTTAGAAGTTCACTCTTAAAAATATATATGAATCTAACTACGACTAAAGAGGTATTTAAATGAGTCAAAACACCTTCAATAGCTTCATGACCTCGGACAGCGTCACTCTCACAACAGACCGTAATTAATGATGATGGATAAGTTGGGTTTCGAATCCCGGTTGGGTGTACTGTGAAATGTTTTCACTAAATTGTTTTCCATTCTCCCTCCACGTATATGCAGAACACTTCCTCTGAATTCTAGCATATCCATTCTTTCCTAATTTGTGTGAATATAAATAGCCTGGATGGGTAGTAAGACGCAGTACACATGCTCCCACATACAAAGAGTTTTTTTAACCAAGGTTATACGATTGGAAGCTATGACTAAATTTGAAAGAGCAGTTAGTTAGATACTTCATCTTGAAGCTAATCAATAATTCAAACCAAAGGTCCAATTTACGGTATTTATCAAAATAGTAATACAATATTGATGCCATTCTTTATACGCTGAATAAATTACTGGAAATAAGTAGTTGAGTTTTTATCCGTTTGAGATAATAATGCCACTAATCAAATGTAAAAAAGGGCTACCTTCATTTAATTATGCTGATGGGGCAGGGTTTGAAATTAGATTAAATGTACCCGCATTTTTTTGTGAAGAAATATTTTGAAACAGTTTAGGAAAATAACATCATAAAATACCTTGCTAGAACATGAACTCCGAACTTTCAGTTTCTGGAAAACCATATTAGATGAGCCTGGAATTTAATCCACGTGTCCACTTGTGCGGCTAACCATTTAACATGGTGATATATGGTTCTAACACCCTTGATTTAACACTGATAAATTAATGGTTGGGAGGCTGGGTGATAGTTATATCCTAAAGTTTGGTTTTTTTATGTTCTGGGATAGTTAAATCAATGTTGGGTCAAAGATTACATGTAAAATAACACCAAACTAGTCAGAGTAGAATATGTATAGTAATGTTGATATTATTTACTGACTTACAAAAGAATATTAATAATACACCATTATCAAAATCATACACTTCATTCTTGTATAGACTAGACTGCCAAATACAATGAGATTGAGGTTCAACCCGGTCGGGTGAACTAAAGTTGTTTTTCCTCAATTGTTTTCCATTCTTACCTCCATGCAAAATTGGGTGCACTCCCTCTAAATTAAAAATCCCCAATCCCTAACACATTAGTGTAAACATTGCATATGCGTATAGCTTGAACCGGTAGTAAGACGTGGTTCTAAAATAATAGAAGAGCAGTAAGTTTTATTTGAACGTTAATCATCCATTTGTATTATAAGTGTTTAAAATAACCGCATTATTGTGGTTGGGACGAGGAAGTTATTCGCTTGGAGTGACACTATTTAATGAGATTACAACTTGTATTTCAGTCAAAATTCTAGTTAATAGATTTTGGTTGAATCGTCTTTTTTTTTTTTGTACATAAGTTTTTTATTTTGATCTCATGTATTTTTTTTTTATAGTACCGCGTCTTACTATGGTTCGTAATCGTATGAACTAATTACATATGAATAATAGCTATGAATAATTACGCTAATTAACTAATTACGCTAATTATTTTAGGGATGAAGAAAGTTATATTTATAGAAAATGTGCCCTTATTTGTGTGTAGGGAGAGGGTAAAACCTCCCTCAGTATACTCGACCGATATTCGTACCTTGATTTTCCCATAATCGACAGTCTAGACTATTGCAAGAGTAGCGTCTGAGAACATGTGGCCACCGTATAAGTTTTATTATTGCGTGCTATTTAATAGTTTAAAATATGCCTTAAGTATGAGGAAACTCCCTTCCACTAGTCTGGAAATGCGATGGAAAAACCACAGCAGTACTTACATTATGCGCATGGAAGTTCTGAACTTTACCTCGTTAGGGGGCGGCCAGACTGAGTGAGCCACTAAAATATAAAATAGAACACATTGGTTGTAATGAGAGGTGGCCAGACTGGAGCGCGTGAGCGAGCGACTGAGCGCGCACGCTTTGACCCCGTACTAGTCTAGTTTACAGGCGCTAGGCAATATTATTGTATGTTGGTTCATTGAGTGCTAGGAAAACTTCTCATTTTGACATTTTTATTATATCGATAGGTTTAGCACACTTGCTAATAACGGTCTAATTTAATTGGTAAGATCATAAAACCATACCTATATGTATATATGTATATATATATATATATATGTAAAACTTATATGTAAAAATACTTCAATATTATCAAAGTAGGCCTTTACAAATAAGAATTACCATTAGCGTGGAGAGAGGATGAGAAAACCACAACAATAAATCACTTGTTAAAACCCCCTTCAGTTCACTGAGCCAAGATTGGAGCCTCCTCGTCAACAAATAACGAGAGCTATCTGCTAATCACGCGCTCGCTCACACGCACGCTTGTCAGTCTGGCTGAACCCTTTCGGTAATCGTTACTATATTAAGTGTTTGATGCCTTAAAATTCTTGACCACTGGTGCAGGTTCTTTTAAAATAAATTTAACTTTATAGTACATCTAAGAATATCCAATTTCCCGGTTAAACTTCTGATACTGGGAGCATCATAAACTAAAACAAGTTAAGCCGCAATTTGGCTTCATATTGGATTCAACCGTGTGACTTCCCAAAAAGAGCAGAATAAATATTAAGGTTTAGGAATGTTCCCTGAAAGTTTCATGTTACTTCTAATGAAGATGAAGCTTGTAAGTCATTATTAAGAGTACAACCAGTTTACATATAATCTAGACTTTGTAAGGTTTTATTTCATCCGTTACTGTTTCCAGCCTAGGGTGCGGGTCAGTTTTTTATTCAAGCCATATAGTTTCCACTACCCGCTTGCTAGGCCTGTCCTAGCTTCATTTGCCTGATAATCTAATTTAAGACTAGGACAGACACAACATACAGTTCCCAGCCGTTAATTCATCACTATGAAAGGGTAAACACACTTTTCACCAAAGGTAAATATTTCGGCCATGCCGGGAATCAAACCTGGGACCCTTACACGCTACCGACTGAGCTAAGGTGTCGAATAGACATTGTAAGTAAATAATGTAAAAGAAGTCAGGAATAACGGGTGGCTTAGCTATAGTTATATGCCCAGATATAAAAGCTACTAAAATGATTTAATGATTCATACTTTTTTATGATATGAAGTTCCTTCTACTGATAGATAGTATCAAAACTTATAAAATAATAATGTATTAAAAACTCTCCGTGGCATTAGCCCGCAAGCGAGCCCGACCAACCGAGCGACCACCACCGTCAGCGATGTTGATACCACTATTTGCGAATAGAGGGCTGAAGCTGCTGCTTCTTTATTCAAATAAATCCTCATTTGGTCCTCATGAGGGTGAGTTTGACCCATTCCAGACCCACTACTTCATAGATACATTTTGTCAACATCCAGCATTTGAATCAGGGACTTCTGGATCTGTAGCCAGGATATCTGACCACAGTATAGACCACAGAGGTGGTAATAATAATAATAATAATAATAATAATAATAATAATAATAATAATAATATAATAATAATAGTAGTATAATAATAGTAGTATAGCCCCCCCCTTTCTATAAGTAAAGAAAGAGAAAAAAGATCATTCAACCTAGGTTGGATGAACGATTGAAATCTAAAGAGTGATTTGTCTAAACAGCTCCCCTTGAATTGATCAATAATTACATTCATATCATCTTAAATGTTATCAATGATAACAAAAAAAAAATCTTTGTATTTTACAAAATTTCCTTCTTACAGAATCTTATTATAAAATGTAATTCATACCTCCAGGTATAACACTATACAGGTTTTAGTGGGTGACACCATTATCAGCTTAGGGCCGGCGACGTTAAATGGCAATGCTACGAGGCATCAAGTTAGCACTGTATGCAGCTGGAGGGTAGGCAACTCTTCAATCTTCAGCACATGAAAAATTGACGAGGTGTAAATTTGTAAATTATAACTAGAAAGCAGGCATTGATTTGCCCGACAATAGTTACCCAAAAGGCATTTCTTGTTCGTACAAAGATATGTGTTTGGCCCCGACAAGGGCCAATATTTATATTTTAAGCAATTGACCTCGGTGATATAGGGTAAGGTGCTCGCCTCAGTGCCTGATGTTTGTGGGTTCAAATCCAGCCAGAACCGCTATATTTTTTGTCCCAAGCGATAAAAATCCGTAACACAATTTCCTTTGTTGGGAAAGTAAAGCCGTCGATCCTATGTCGATTGAGGCATGTAAAAGAACCATGGAAAGAATTTTAAAATATCTTTCTCAGCAAAATTTGTGGGCCCTTTCACTCTCGCTCTTAGAAATCTTTGTGTGCCATTTAATCAATCGGTTCATAAAGTGCACGTTAAATACTTCAAATAAATGAACAAATAAAAGAGATATATTGTAACCGTGTCACCTGTCCACATCAGTGAGTATTCGGTGCAAAGGATGGTGTTTGTTTGATTATCTCTCTTCCTACAGACGTTCTGCTGTCAGTGCATTGCCTCCAGGCGCGTCGTGCACACAATGCATGTCCACATTTCGGGAAACATGTAATGTCCCTCCATGTTGACAGCTAACAGTGAAAAGCTACTCTGCCACGCTGACACCCTCGTGTGTGTCGGGGAAGGGAGTGGGGGAGATGTCTGTGTTGGTTTACGAGGCGTTCTGCATGTGTTGCCTAACCTTCAGGGGCATATAACACCATCTTTGAGGTATCGTAGTGTCACCATTTGGCATCACTAACCCCAATTTACTACATAAAAATACTTTTCACCCCCTACAACCTGTAAAAATGGTTACCTGGATAACTGAAATGTCTCGTATATACTAGTGCTGAAACCAGATCAAACTCGACTGACGTGTAGAGCACCTGCTCAATGATTTGGGTTTTCGTTATCAATAATTACAACAATATTCGAATGACTGGTATGCTTGACGAAGGATGTCTGAAAACTTGGTTTATTCCTATATTTATCAATTAAATCTATAAGTTTACGTACCCATATCTTTTTCACAAAATTATTTGATTAGTGCATCTGAAGTGAATACCAATTATGAACAGAGTTGAGTGATTATAAATATCTTATATTATAGATAAACTATACCTTGATTTTCTTACGAATAGACATTCAAAGCGCCTTTTAAAAATTACAAGCATATATTTTAGTACAACACCGATAAAACGTTACCATATTTTATTGGCTATTGTCGAGGTATTTCAATTTCAATTTCCATTTCATTGATTATAATGCTGGCCAAAAGTCGTGAGACCTATGACAGGCCAGCATTGAGAAATACACAAGTACCATTAAACCACATATAATAGAATAAAAAAACAAGAATAGCTAGAGCTACTGCGCTTGAGATGCCGTAGTGAGTGGACGTGTGTGAGGAGCTCCAGGTTAAAATGTAAAAAAATTTGGTTTAATACAAAGAAAAAGCAAAACATCTCGTATACATTCTGTGTGGATTGGTAAAAGGAAGAGAATAAAATTTGTTTCATCAAGATCGGGTCAAAAATACGCATACTGATATACATACTGATGAATAATTACAAAAATATATGACATAATTACTAATGATAGATTATAAAAATAATAAATAAATAAATTTAGAAAAGTATAAACTTAAGTATTTAAAAAGGATAACATTAAGTAATTAAAAAAATCAGAATAAAGTAAATTTAAATATTCAAGGCAGAGCCTCAGAGGGTAAATTAGTTATAAGAACGTTCCTTAAATAAATCTCTGAGTTTGTCTTTGCTTTTATGATAAAAGACGAATTCGAGAAATCTGGAATTAGCGTTGGTGATACAATGGCCTATAGGGCTAATCTTGTAAGCGTTTTTGAGAGAAAATAATTTTGGATAGCGAGAGGCCCGATAAGGGACATGTATGCCTACATGATCAAGGGCAAATTTACAATAAAAGTTGCTATTGAAAATATTAAAAACAAAAAGGGCATCACAATAAAGTCTACACGAATAGAGGGTTTGGAGCCCTAAAGGTTTCGAATTCTGTCAAAACATAATACATTTGGTTAGTAAAGAATTTATCAAAGTACGCAGCGAACAATTTTCTTTGAACATCTTCCAACCTGAGAGAGTCAGTTAAGGTAATGGAATTCCAAGCAACAGTAGTATATTCTAGCTTAGATCTAACAAGGGCATAGTAGAGACATAAAAAACAGTTAAATTTCTTAAATTATGAAGTAATAAATTTTATATGCCCAAATAATTTCAATGATTGGGAAATTACATGGTCAACATGATAGTGGAAGTAGAGTTTGTTATCCAGGAGAACACCAAGATCATTGACCAATTTATTTAAATAATATGGAACTAATTTTTCTAGTAAAATATATATATATGGTCTTAGATTTATTGATAGATATTTCATTTTCAAGAGACCATTATAAAATACCATTTATATCGTTTTGTAAGATCATACAATCTGCAGTTGATTTGATAATTTTATTTAATTTGACATCATCCGCAATGATTAAATAGATAGATGAGTTTAAATATGTACCAATATCATTAATAAACACATTAAAGAGAATAGGACCTAAATTAGAACATTGAGGTTTACTGCAAGGAGATAAAATTGTGTTGGCGGTGTGTGTATATAGTTTAATATTTCATGCCAATAACTGCTAAACCAATTTACATATGAGTAGGATAGGCCAAAATTACAAAGTTTTGAGAGTATAATATTAATCTGACATATGTCAAATGTCTTGTTTTGGTCAAAATAAATAGCATCGACCTGGCCTTGGGTAGAGACTTGAGGGGCAACATGTCCTTGAAATTCTACTAAATTTGTGACAATTGATTTATTTTTTATAAAGCCATGCTGTTTATCAGAGAATGTATTCTTTAGGTGGTGGAAACTATGCTCGTGCATTATTTTATCGAATACTCTAGAGAAAGTATTTAATAATAAATAGGTCTACAATAACAAACATTGGTTTTCGCCCCTTATTTAAAAATAGGTATGACAACAGATTGTTTTAATTTAAGGGAAAAAAAATTCATTTAACAGTCTAGTGTTAAAGATATGGGCTAATAAATAGATGAAAGTGTTGGCACAACCTTTAACAATAAAGCTTAGGATTCTATCTGTTCCAACACATCTAGTAGAACTAAACTTTTTTTTATAGCATTAGCAATATCCAAGGGTGAAATGTGTCATGAATATAAGGACACGCTAGTTCCAATAACGGGGCAGGGTAAGACAGGAAAGGCTGAACTATACACGTCGTGTAAGTAGGTCTCAAACTCATTTGCAATTAATTAAGGAACCGTAATAATCTTGCCACTAATTTATATACCTGACGGAAATACTTTATCTACAAGATTATTTTTAACAAATTTCCAAAAATTCTTGGGTTTGCTTTTGATACTATATTCTATAGAGTTCATCCAATTGGCTCCGTCTATAATCAAAGTAATTTTAACTAATTTACGAAAGTGTGAAAATTTTTAATAGAACTCAGAATTTTTGTTTAAAATTTTTGAAGATATTTGGAAGGATTCTGAATAGTAATTTGAGGAATATGCGTTTTGATTTTCCTTTGGACTAAATTGGTAAGATTATCTGTGGCCAAATTAACATCAGTAGTTGAAAGAACACAAGGCCAATCATTAGTGGCAAGTCATTGTAAAGTTTGAGGTAATCGCCACGTGCATAATCAATATATTTGATGGGGGTGTCATTATTTTTAATAGCAATGGATAGATCTAGTGCAATCAATAAGGATGAACTAAATCATTATTTACTAATGATTGAGAGAAGCTATGGGATACCAAGGGGTTGTGAAAATTAACAAAGACAAGGTCAAGGAGGTTTGTGTCTTTACTATCAGATCCGTTAAATTGTTCTAATCCTATTATAATAGTCAATGCAAGAAGCTGAGTAGCTTTTAGTTTAATGTAGAAATGCGATATGTTTTGACAATGATAATATTATATTCTGAAAATTGAAAAATGACACCTGGACACGGGAATCGAACCCGGGACCGATTCCCGTGTCAGGTGTCATTTTACAATTTTCAGAATATGATATCTAGGTGGAGTGATCCCCACTAATAAGCATAAATAATAGCTTGGCTATTAATTCTTAATGATAATATTGCCAATCAAATTTGGGGTAGTTAAAATCACATAATAGTATTACTTGAAAGAGGTAGTTGGCCAAAGCACCTTCAAGAAATGTAAAGTATTATTAAATAGTTATACTGTTGTTCGGGGGGCAAGATATATGTTCCCAATTAACAGTTTTTGGTGATCAAAGGTTGGTATTTCAACTCAGACACATTCCACACTATTCTCTAGGTCAGTTCATCTGGCCACACCAGAAAAAGAGTCAATAATAGAAATAAGAACCCCACTACCCTTTGATACAGTAGCATCATCATATATCTTATCAGACCTATAAACATTATAGTTAGGGGGAAAGTAATTTTCAATAGTATACTCACTAGAGAGCCAATTTTCAACCAAACAAATAATAGAGAAATTCATTAAAACAAACATTTGTAAGTAATTCCCTAGCTCTAGTTTGTAGATCACAAACTTTTGATAATACAATTAAATATTACAAGTATTCACGAGGAGTCGGCTTGGGTGGTATCCTCCAGACCTCCATCAATGTTCACGGATGTGGTTAGAATTATATCCTCTTGAGATCCAAGGTCAACTGCAACAGCAGCTTTTGCAGGGGCCAAGACACAGGGGGACTCTTCACTGGTTATCTGCTCTAGCAGCAACTTCCCATAGTAAGGTACAATTAGACAGCAATAAGGACAAATATCACCATTGGTAATCAAGGAAAATAGTTTTCTCCGACAGAAATATGGGAGGAGGAATGTAAGTTAAATTTTGTTTTCAATTAGGAACAAACAAGGTATTTAAGATTGAGTTCTTTAGTCAAATATAACTTAATTTCAAGGGAAGAAACTTCAGTGTAGAAACGAATAACGAATAAAGTTTTTTTAACTTTGTTAATTGTTTGTAGGTCAATGGCTGTCTTGTTGTCTGTCAGCATATTACGTACACGTGAAAGCTAAACCGGCGGATCATCGCACAAGTTGGAATTCATCCGACCTGTTTTTACGACGTAACACAACTGTGAATCGATCTTCAGAGCTTGCAGACGCAGACTGCGACCCAGAATTGTGATTGCTTAACAATCTTAGAGACGATAACAGAGCTTGTTTCGTTAGAATTATAGCTTGGCTAAAAGTTGATTTAGGTGATTTCTGTGAATTAGATAGATGAGAAGTAGAGGGTTTGATTCAATTGGAATAGAAGAGTGCGAAGACAAAGAGCACTGTGTTTCAACAGAAACTAAGCAAACCGGGAACTTTATAGCTAAAAATTCCGAAATTTAGGATTTCAAAACCACATTATCGTCTGGAAGAGAGGGTGCGGAACTAGATAGAATGAGGATATCATCCCTGAATGAAAGCTTAGCCTATTTGGTACAGGTCACACTTGAAAGTAGATACCCAATTTTTCACTAAACAAACCCTCATATTCTGCCTCATTAATTTTGAGGCAATCGAGATGAAACCTTGCCTTACAAGGGACAGAACACCAAACAAACCTTTGTTGAACAAAGAATGCGTGGTAGCATTTTGCACAGTTGTCCTCATTGCCCAGCATATTGAAGAAATCAACTTACCAGGTCTAAGGATAGGTAAAATCACACAGAACACAAAACTCAGCACACAACACTCAGTACACAATACTCACAACACACACATACTCACCCACAACAGCACTCAGCACACAAACATTCAGCACACAACACTCAGCACACGGAATGTCACTTGCGGAACTCAGCTAAACACGTTCACTAAGGCAAGCGCCAACTGACGATTGATATAGGTTGATATTTATATTAAGTATAAAAAGTGACAACTGCATTAGACTTAACTGGACGTATGAATAAATGAGAGTAGATCTTGTAGCTTTTTTTAACTGTGAGTTATTTCCATCCGTATAAAATTAGGGTATGTAAAATATGAATGTCATTCTGTTGCAAATTTTAAAACTTTGTAGCAAAAATAATCAAGCTTATATCTATTATTTAAGTCAATTGAAATAAATCTACAGAATTAGAAATAAGTAACATTGAACAATAAACCAAACTAATTGAAATTAACGGAAACTGCTTTTTGGTTGATTGAAACAATCACTTTCGATTCAGAAATACTGAAGATGATAAAAAAAATTGTGAAATACAACAGCATCTTGAGTGACTTATAAACCACACACGACATATTGTGAAATGATATATGGGATAGCTTTGATTAATTTATTAATTGGGTGGGTAGGCACACGAGCTAATGCACATATTTTTAGAGTTTTCATAAACAGAAACATTTTTTGCCATAGTTGATTTTTTGTAACAAAAAACATTATTTTTGCTCTAAATAAATATAATAATAACTACGTCAAATAATTCAGAGTAATTTTCTACAAATAGTGATCTCATCAGATTTTTAATTTCTCTCATGAACATTATAAGATTTCCATAGGACTTCTACTTTTGATTTAAAAAGTTTATGTTCAAATACCACTGTACTTTTGAGAAAAATTCAAGAAATGTTATGATTGTTGTTTATAGAAAATTAATTGTATCCATTGGTGTAATATTGTTTTAATTTTTTCGCTACCTTACAGCTAAAGAAAGATTTGTGATCTTCAAAAGAATCGAACACGAGATTTGTATAAATGTCGATGTTTCATAGTCCCCCGAATCCTAAAAGGTTGTTTCTCGCAATACCGTCTGTCTGTCTATACTTCGGGCAAGAGCCTAAACCATGTTAACGATTGGGCTAAAACTTGCTATTTAGGGTTTTTATAGGGTTGCCCCGTGGTTTTTTTGGAATTGGATATATAAACCTAGAATTAAGGGTAGTTCTCTTAAGGGCAAAAGAGAAGAAAATAGATTTGATCAAAATCGTCTCTAACGATTTTGATTAAAATTAGTATATATGCTTTTACTAAGATTATAAACAAAAGGGCTATTTCCAATATCTTCATGAAAATGACTTTTAGGGTACTTTACAGAAGCGGGCATTTCCATATCTCCGCAACTATTTGAGATAATAAATAACTTATCATTGCAAAATTGTAGCACTATTAAATATAAAAAACTTTTATTTGACATATATTTAAAAAAAAAAGTATTCTGATGTATTGGCCAGTATATTTTTACAATTTTGTGAGCTTTAGTTAGATACTACTTATGTTTTAACGCAATAATTCTCTAATTTCATAGAGTAATTAGATATCGTCACCAGAGAATGCAAGTGTTCTATCTACAAAATTGTTAAATTTGAGATATTTGGTGTTTACCTTTATTTAGAATGCATATGATTCACCTACTGGGAAATTGAAAATAATATATAATGACTTATGAGAATACAAACTTGAGTTGTCATCTAGTAACATTGGTTTTATACAAAAGGTCAAACTTCAATGCTCTTTTACACAAAAGTGAAAAATTGGACATAGATCAATTGCATTCTTGGGTGACGATATTAATTTATAAAAAAAAGTTTATGCTCTTTTTCCTTTAACCTCTTAGGGAAATGTTTGTACAGTAATGATTCATTTATATCATTTTAAACTCAATAGTCAATATTTACATTTTATATTGGTCAAAATATATAAATTAGGAATTTAATAACAATGCGATAAGCTCAAGATTTTTAACGCCAGTAAAATGTCGAGAATTTCAACCGAAAATCGAAATTTTAATACGAAGTGTTGACCTTTATGGACCCAAAATAGATCTTTTTTATTGGTACGAATGTACAAACGATTACAATAATTCTTTAAAAATAAAATTACAAAATTTAAAACCGAAAGTCAAAAAAGTTTTACGTAAGTATAAGGCGCAATTTGTGCTTGGGTTTGCTAGTGTGTATTATTATTTTGTTTCACATAATATATTATGAGTTTTGAGTAAATATCAATTCTTAGAGCGAGAAAGCTCGTGCAAAGTTCCGTATTATATGTTCATAAAAACTTTTTTATTTCTGTAAACACTGCAAAAACCCTTATCCTTACCATCCAACACACTTTAAGCACACATTTAAAAGCATAATTTAATCTTTAATTTTTCTATCGGGGTTAATGGCACCTCTGTTACTATGGTATTAATGCGATCAAGGTAATTTTAATGGTCCTGAACAAGAGACACTGCAATTCATCTCGAAACCTTGTTGCCTTAAGCCAATTTACACGTTGCTCGAAAAACACTCAAAACAACTCATGTGAAAGAAGAATATATATGTAACTCTAAAAAATAAATAGTTTTTAGGGAATAACCTAGAATCTGCACATGAGTATAGCAAAAAAAAAATCATGCCCATATTCCACAATTTTATCAAATTTTTTAAAGTTGATTGGTTTTAGAAATCAGTAAAACTTAAGCATAAACTATCAAAATTAATTATTTTAATAGTACTTCAAAATTATACCAGAATACGTAAATTTGGCCTTAATCTGGACTAACCCTATACATTATTCTTTTCCACTGAACCATCCAGGTTCATCCTTTGCCCAGGGTCGTACAGCACTCATCATTTTAAGACAGAGTCTATTATGGATGTATGAGATCGTCATATACTCAGAGCTCTCACTAACTGCCTTTATTTTACACCTCCATCGTAGATTCTGTCTTGAAATATTAGCTATATGTATGACCTTACCGCTAGGTCAAAGGTCTTTGGCTGGATTACCATGATACAGTTGTCATTTTCTAATATATGTTTGAAAAATATTTATGTTAAATGGAACATAATCCGCAGACCTACTAAATGCTAATTTTACATTAATAATATTTTTAAATAACACGAAGATGGATTTATTTTTTATTGTTTGAAAGGATTGGTGTGAAAATATGATTTATTTGTCGGATATAATTTAATTTCCAGGAATTTATAAGAATAATTTACGCAATAAAAAATCCCTTCAATTTTTTTCTACCTTTAATAGAGAGAATTGCTTTGTGATGAGCAAGGTAGTGTGGAAAGGTATCAAAGGAAATATTATAGTGAACCTAAAATATGAGGACATGCCTTTCTCTAACCTGAGTTCATCTTGTGGCAGATATATCTTATATGGTTGGGTGTGTCGACAATGAACTTTGGGAGTGTGTTACCTATTTATATTACTAAATTCATTGGTATACAATTGAATAAGTTTTTATTTATTTAAGAACATTGATTAAACATGTATTCTTGGATCAGAAGTTAGTCTAGCTGTGGGACTATCAACCGATTAGGGGTGTCACGACATCAGCCAGAAGTGACACTAGATTTCGAAAGAGGAAAATGTTAAGTCAATATAGAAAATAAAGAAAGAAAGTTAGCCAATATTAGCATAAAATAAGGAAAATATGGAAATGAAAGAAGGATTGGTCTTTTTTGTTGTTTCTCTGACTCGCACGTGCCATGGAGAATATTGGACAGTTGCGACCGTGGACAATAGCAAAGTGGAAAAATCGCAAACAATTGCGATCATTTGATTTTGAAGATCATTATGATAATTACAAGTTTGAAAATTGAAAGAAGAAAAGAAAGAAGCTTGACATTAAAATCTATAAGAGGATTTCAAAGTTTATGCGAAAATCTGAAGAAACAAGTGACTCTAGAACGTATCTTCTGGCTTTAGCCAACTTCCAGAAACTTGGCTAAACAACACCGGCCAACATCAACGCACTGGAATGCAGGTAAAAATAGGTTTTACTGTACATAATAGATGTAATTGAGAATTAAATAAAATTAAAACAAATAAAAAATATAACCACCCTGCCAGTCTAAAGCTCGTATAAAGTGCAAGAGGAATTAGTGGTATATTTGAGAATAAACTGAAGATATGAAGCCTCACCAAATTGATGCCTTCCTCATCCGTTGATGGTGGAAGACAATAACATATGTGATTGAAACTATCCCACAGACTTTGCACTCTAAATTGTATTGGTTGCAACTGTCTGTTGTCGAAAGTGTCCGGATACCACCATGGCACCCGTTGCGTTACATATACTGAAGTATAAATGTACTAAGTCTTGAGTAGCGAGTTGCGTTGTCAACCGTTAGGACAGATATTCAACTTTCGTGGTCTAAATATCAATTAGAAATCTCATATTAATAATAATTTTTCCCTAATGATAACTGTATTATTAATTTTTAGTGATCTCACTATGTGGTTGGCCAGTGTACTAGTTAATTTATTTCCAAAACTATTTCTCTATACCAGCTGTAGGCCTATACGTGATGTTTTAGTCAAAGCGTGCAAAAATAAAACAATACATAGGGGATGCTTTACCGAGCATTTTGAGACAGGGAACGTGTGGTCTGCAAAGCCAGCTAAGGGGGATATGGGCCTAAACATGTGGGGATGAGCCTGAAGGTTATTTCATATGGGGATATCTCAAATCACTTGTGCATGAGACCCCAGTGGACATAGACTTGGAATTGGTTGCCAGGATTGTCGTCGCCTGTGATGTGATTCTCAACACGCATGGGATATTTGAACGGGTGCGGCAGAATCTCGTACGCCGATGTCATACTTGAATTGGGGTTGGTTGCCATCATTTTGAGCAACTGTCGTGAGGTACGAGTTGGTAGGTTTCCTCCGGTTTGTCAATGATATGGTATACTGTACAGTACTACCTGTACGTAATGTTACAACTAAATGTAAATAAACTACATGTAGTGATTAGCTGTAAATAAACCGGACACCAGTAACAGTGTTAGAATTGTTTAGACATATATCCCACTTATCTGGCTTCGAAGACCACACATTCCCTCTTTCAAAGGTTTGATACAGCATTCCCTATATCCTGTTTAATTTTTCACACGTTTTCACTGAGACACCTGTAAATGTATTTCATTAAGCTTTTTATTAAAATATCTTTCAAATAACAAGAAGTAGAAATTTTTTAAATAATCACAAATTAGAATTACTGTTAATTGTTTAATATAGCTACACTGATATAAACCGCTTTAAATAAAATAAAAAAGTGTGAAAATAATGCTTACGAACATTCTTACAAGGGTGCCAATAGATTCTAACCCCCTTCACAAGGGTGCCACGAGTATAAAATGGTTGAGATTTCTTGGTCCAGCCAAGTGGTTCTCAAACTTCTTTTTTTCGCGTACCACTAATTTGTACTTTGGATCATTCACGTACCATTGAACTATTAAAATTTTATTTGGATAGAGCTATGTCTCGGAATGGTAAAGCATTAAAAAATTACAACTGTTTTTGAAAGCATATGTTATTTATTTATAGAAAAAGTTACAATATTCTTAAAGTCTAAGAATTCAGTGAGAAGGATTGTGCTGCATGCTTGAAACAAGAGAGGAGATGTCGGGTTGAGATGCACTTAATTGTAAGTGTAAATTTGGGTCAAAATAATGTCTGGCTTATGATAACTGGACCGATGTTCACTCCAGATTTGTAAATAGCTATTTGAGGAATGAAATAAATCAAAAGCCCAGTAAAAAAAAAAGTTTTATCTATGTATTGAACCAGCAACATTGTGTTAAATGTTAACACTGTGATAGGGAAAAAATAAATGGTACGGCTCACCGCACAGACTTTCTCTCTCTTTCTAAAAACTCGTAAGATTTCTGAACGGAATAATGTACATTGTATCATCACCACTCCACATAAGAACACGCATAAAATAATATACAATGATATATAATCAATGAGAAAAGAGGCGCATCTTTGTCCACTTAAGAACATTTCAAACAGTTTAATGTCTTCCACAAGGGTCAACACTTCGTATTAAAATTTCGATTCTTGTTAAAGTTTTAACATTTTATAAGGTGTTGCAGATCTTCAAGTCATCGCATTGATATTTAATTATTCATTTATACATTTTGACCAATAAAAAATGTAAATATTGACTTTTGAGTCTAAAATGGAGATAGATCATTGCTGTGCAAACATTTCTCCTAAGAGATTTAAGGAAAAATAACATACTTTTTTAGATAATTATATTTAATTACTCTATGGCATTGGAGAATTATTGCGTTAAGACTGGAGTAGTATATGTTTACAACTAAAGCTCACAAAAATTGTATTAATATATTTGCAAATATCTCAGAAACTGCTGCTTTTATAAAAATATATGTCAAATAAAAGTTTTTTTATTTCTAATAGTCCTACAATTTTGCAATGATAAGTTGTTTAGTTTCTTCAATAGTTGTGGAGATACGGAAATTAACGCTTCTGTAATGTACCCTAAAAATCATTTTCATAGAAAAATGAAAATAGCCAGTTTATTTATAATCTTAATCAACGCCTAGATACGAATTTTAATCAAAATCGTTTGAGCAGATTTTGAGAAAACCAAATTTTTCTCTTTTCACCCTTCAGTAAACTACCCTTAATTTTAAGTTTTTATAGGCACACAGACAGACGGCATTGCAAAGACTATTTTTCAGGGTTCGGGGGGTCATGAGACGTCGACATCCATCAACATTTCAGGTTAGTTTTTTTTTACGGTCGCAATACTTAAACTTTAATGTCCAAAAAGTTAAGAAATTCATATAATTGCGTATAGATTAAAAGTTATTGATTTTATAAAAATATGTTTCGGATAAAATATCTGTATTATAAATATATATACATATTTGTAATGCTAAGTAATTTCATATCTCAAATAGTTTCGGAGCTATTTAAAAAAATGTTAATTGACGCATCAGACCGGAGCCCTTAAAGCCATTTTGCCGAAATATTGAGGGTAGCCATTTTGTTTGGAATATTTATTAATGTTTATAAATGAAATGTAATCAAAATCGTTAGAGCCAATTTTGAGAAAATCGACTTTTTCTCTTTTTGCCCTTCAGTAAACTACCCTTAATTTTAAGTTTTAATAGACACACAGACAGACGGCATCGCAAAGACTATTTTTTACGGTTCGGGGGGTCATGAGACGTCAACATCCATCAACATTTCAGTTTAGTTTTTTTTACGATCGCAATACTTAAGCTTTAATGTCCAAAAAGTTAAAAATATATATATAATTGCGTATAGATTGAAAATTATTGATTTTATAAAAATATGTTTCGAATAAAATATTTGTATTATAAATATATCTACATATTTGTAATGCTAAGTAATTTCATATCTCAAATAGTTTCGGAGCTATTATAAAAAATGTTAATTTACGCATCAGACCGGAGCCCTTAAAGCGAATTTGCCGAAATATTGGGAGTAGCCATTATGTTTGGAATATTTATTAATGTTCATAAATTAAATTTAATCAAAATAATTAGAGCTGATTTTGAGAAAATCGACTTTTTCTCTTTTTTCCCTTCAGTAAACTACCCTTAATTTTAGGGGTAGATATCCAATTCCAAAAACCCCTCGGGGCAACCCTATGAAAACCCTAGATATCAAGTTTCAGCTCAATCGGTAAAATAGTTTAGGCTCTAGTTGGAGGTACAGACAGACAGACAGACAGACGGAAATTCAAAAACCACTTTTTCGGATTCAGGAAGTCATGAAACGTCAAAATTCATCTAAATCTCGAGTTCGATTTTTTTGACGATCACCATACTTTCTCTACCTGTAAGATAGAGAGAAAGTAAATATTTGTAAAACTATTTAGTATAAACGATGGAAAAAACATACCAATATACTTTTTATTTGTACACTTTTTGAACTCATTTAAAATACATATCTACATCTAGCTGGATTATTTATTGGCTCGGAATGTTTTACATATGCTTACAATAACCCAAATCCTTTTCCATCACATCAGAAATATACACTTGACAACAACATGAAGAAAATAAATGGTACGGCACACCGCACAGACTTTCTCTCTCTTTCTATAAACTCCTAAGATTTCTGAACGAAATAATGTACATTGTATCATCACCACTCCACATAAGAACACGCATAAAATAATATACAATGATATAGAATCAATGAGAAAAGAGGCGCATCTTTGTCTACCTAAGAACATTTCAAACAGTTTAATGTCTTCCACAAGGGTCAACACTTCGTATTACAATTTCGATTTCTGGTTAAAATTTTAACATTTTAAAAGGTGTTGCAGATCTTCAAGTCATCGCATTGATATTTAACTATTCATTTATACATTTTGACCAATAAAAAATGTAAATATTGACTATTGAGTCTAAAATGGAGATAGATCATTGCTATGCAAACATTTCTCCTAAGAGATTTAAGGAAAAATAACATACTTTTTTTAGATACTTACTTATATTTAATTACTCTATGGCATTGGAGTATTATTGCGTTAAGACTTAAGTAGTATATGTTTACAACTAAAGCTCACAAAATTGTATTAATATATTTGCAAATATCTCAGAAACTGCTGTTTTTATAAAAATATATGTCAAATAAAAGTTTTTTATTTCTAATAGTCCTACAATTTTGCAATGATAAGTTGTTTAGTTTCTCCAATAGTTGTGGAGATACGGAAATTAACGCTTCTGTAATGTACCCTAAAAATCATTTTCATAGGAAAATGAAAATAGCCAGTTTATTTATAATCTTAATCAACGCCTAGATACGAATTTTAATCAAAATAGTTTGAGCGGATTTTGAGAAAACAAAATTTTCCTCTTTTCGCCCTTCAGTAAACTACCCTTAATTTTAAGTTTTTATAGACACACAGAAAGACGGCATTGCAAAGACTATTTTTTAGGGTTGTGGGGGTCATGAGACGTCGACATCCATCAACATTTCAGGTTAGTTTTTTTTTTACGGTCGCAATACTTTAACTTTAATGTCAAAAAAGTTAAAAAAATTCATATAATTGCGTATATATTGAAAGTTATTGATTTTATAAAAATAAGTTTCGGATAAAATATCTGTATTATAAATATATATACATATTTGTAATGCTAAGTAATTTCATATCTCAAATAGTTTCAGAGCTATTATAAAAAATGTTAATTGACGCATCAGACCGGAGCCCTTAAAGCCATTTTGCCGAAATATTGAGGGTAGCCATTTTGTTTGGAATATTTATTAATGTTTATAAATGAAATTTAATCAAAATCGTTGGAGCCGATTTTGAGAAAATCGACTTTTTCTCTTTTTGCCATTCAGTAAACTACCCTTAATTTTAAGTTTTAATAGACACACAGACAGACGGCATGGCAAAGACTATTTTTAAGGGTTCGGGGGGTCATGAGACGTCGATATCCATCAACATTTCAGGTTAGTTTTTCTTACGGTCGCAATACTTAAGCTTTAATGCCCAAAAAGTTAAAAATATATATATATAATTGCGTATATATTGAAAGTTATTGATTTTATAAAAATATGTTTCGAATAAAATATTTGTATTATAAATATATATACATATTTGTAATGCTAAGTAATTTCATATCTCAAATAGTTTCGGAGCTATTATAAAAAATGTAAATTTACGCATCAGACCGGTGCCCTTAAAACGATTTTGCCGAAATATTGAGAGTAGCCATTTTGTTTGGAATATTTATCTATGTTCATAAATGAAATTTAATCAAAATCGTTAGAGCCGATTTTGAGAAAATCGACTTTTTCTCTTTTTTTCCCTTCAGTAAACTACCCTTAATTTTAAGTTTTAATAGACACACAGACAGACGGCATTGCAAAGACTATTCTTAAGGGTTCGGGGGGTCATGAGACGTCGACATCCATCAACATTTCAGGTTAGTTTTTCTTACGGTCGCAATACTTAAGCTTTAATGCCCAAAAAGTTAAAAATATATATATAATTGCGTATATATTGAAAGTTATTGATTTTATAAAAATATGTTTCGAAAAAAATTTTTGTATTATAAATATATATACATATTTGTAATGCTAAGTAATTTCATATCTCAAATAGTTTCGGAGCTATTATAAAAAATGTTAATTTACGCATCAGACCGGAGCCCTTAAAACGATTTTGCCGAAATATTGAGAGTAGCCATTTTGTTTGGAATATTTATTTATGTTCATAAATGAAATTTAATCAAAATCGTTAGAGCCGATTTTGAGAAAATCGACTTTTTCTCTTTTTGCCCTTCAGTAAACTACCCTTAATTTTAGGGGTAGATATCCAATTCCAAAAACCCCTCGGGGCAACCCTATGAAAACCCTAGATATTAAGTTTCAGCTCAATCGGTAAAATAGTTTAGGCTCTAGTTGGAGGTACAGACAGACAGACAGACAGACAGACAGACAGACAGACAGACAGACAGACAGACAGACAGACAGACAGACGGAAATTCAAAAACCACTTTTTCGGATTCAGGAGGTCATGAAACGTCAAAATTCATCAAAATCTCGAGTTCGATTTTTTTGACGATCACAATACTTTCTCTACCTGTAAGTTAGAGAGAAAGTAAAAATATGGTAGACCTGCAACATTGAATCAGTTCAGTTCAATTTCTATTTAACTGTTCTAGCATTGACTTGATAAAACGTATGTATTTATTTAATTTCACAGGAACCACAACAGAGGATTCACATGAAAACGACTCCAAATTATCGTAATTCGCAAAGATTAAAATAAATTAAGGATAAATGCAAGATTATACAGTTTTATTAATAAACCAATTAAACAGTGTATTGTAACGAATTTATCATGGATGATATAAAGGTATTAAAACTAAATAATGTGATGAAGAACATAAAAAGTACATATTTAGATGTTATGAATGAGTTCAATAAATACACATCGTAATGATTTTAAAATGAGTTATAGAAAACGCAGCCTAATTATATATGTGGTAAGGAGACAGTAAAAGGTTTATAATAAATATAAAATGTGAATCTAAAAGTATATGTTTTTATGTATAACTTTAAAAAGTTAAGTCAAAAAAATATCAAGTGCCTTTTCCTGAAACTTGCAAGTGCTAACGGCTAATCAACCCGTTACAACTCTTATAATTAGCACTTACAAACCTGGGGAAGCCCTGATAAAAAATGTCAATTGGCTTATCTATGGCACATAATATATGTTAGGAATTCGAGCAAAGGGAGAATTTTGAGGATAAATGGTGTAATGACTTTCCCAAAAAATATATATATATCAACGCTTCTAGTCTGATTTTTAGGAATAAGATAAATTAAATTCTTAAGTAAGTCTGAGCAGTCAAAAGAGCTGTTATTGAGCTTATGAAATAATTTAACTTTATTTTACTAAGTGAAAATAATCATCCGGTAGAAAAACATTTTTCCACTGTTACTTTGATGTAAGAAAAAAAGGTAAATTTATAGTTATCAAATATTTGTTTACATTTTCACATCAAGACAATCCTATTTAACGTAATCTAATATCTATTCAGTTTTTTTTTGATCCAACGTCTATGTTTGAGTTTGAGCCATAGTAGCTTGGCTTGTTATATCTTTAATCAACATGCAATACTAAACTTAATAGACGACTTCTTAAAGTCATAAAAGAAAGTGGGGTGACATTTTCACGGAAGCTTATTCTTACCTTACTCTGCAAAGTGAGGTTAACGGTTTGATAAAAAAAAAACGGTAATCTTTGTGAGGTTTAGAGGTTTCATGCCATAAAAAGGATTTTGTTGTTGAAGAAGGTTGTAAAAAGGGTTACTTCCAACATGGGTGTTATTTTAAACCGGTAAGGCTAACGGGCTATAACCAGACTTCAGTAACGTCTTATATGTACATATATTTTTTTTTAAAAAAAGGTCGTGCGTTGATATTGTTAAAAAAAAGTATCATTCTTTTGTGTTATTTTAGATGTTTTAGTTCTCGAATTCCCAAATTGTACGGTTGCTGTCAGTCTAGATTTTTATTGTTAGATATGTCTTATTAATATTATTATTAGGGGTTCTGTCTTACGACAGGTCCATTCCTTTTTTCAGTGAACTTTGACCACCAATGTACCCTGTTCTCTGCCTTCTTCAGTTTTCAGAATTTTCTTTTTTCCTTCAAGTCATCTAGTATTTGAATCTTTCTTCTTCCAAAGCTCCTATTTCCCTAAACTCTTCCTTCTATGACGTCGTGCAGAAGACAGTTCCTTATAAGGATGTGTCTGATCCAGTTTCCTTTACGCCGAGGAATCACATCCATAATGGTTCTCTTCTCACCCACACTTATTAGGACATCTTCATTTGTTATCCTGTATGTCCACATAATATTCTAAATTCTTCTTCAGCACCACATTTCAAAGCTCACCACATTTTTTTCCCCATCTGCCTAGGAGTTCAAGTTTCTGTCCCATACAATACGATGCTCCAGATGTAGCATTTCATCAATTTCTTCATTATTTCAAAACTCAACTTTCTGGTCAGCAGTAGGCTCTACTAGTTGAAATCTTCCTTGGCACAATCACTCTTGATGCTTTAATGTTGATCTCCACGCCATATCTTCTCTCTATTTCCCCTAGCCATTCTATTATTTCCTGCACCTCCTCTTTAATTCTGGACAGCAATATCTTACCATATTAAAAAAAAAAGTTGAATATCAATCATAAGGGAGCGACTTATTTTAAGGTAAATATCCCTATTTACTATGAAAATCAGAATTTTGAATTTTTAAAACTATTAAATTAATCTCAATGAGATTTAAAACACATGTTGTGAACCTATTAAAATACTTAATCTATTTAAGGAACACTATATCTATGTTTTTAACCAACTACCTCTCTTTCAAGACTTCAATATTTCAAATGAAATATAATTGAAAATGATTTATTTTAAGCATTTATGTTATATTTTTAGTTATAAAACTTAAAATTTAAGATTTTTAAATATATAGGAACAAATGTTACTTTTAAATTTAATTTAATCTTGAGCCATAATTGCTATAGTAAATTACTTGTACATTTTTAATGGTCACAATACTTTACCTTTTGTGTTTGATAAGTTAAAAAAAATCTATATTTGCGTGTATCTTGAAAATTATTGAGTTTATCTATATATTTCTGAAATAAAAGATTTTCATTAAAAACAGATTACATATTTGCAATTATAAGTAATTTCCTCTCTCAAAGAGTTACGGAGATATTAGTAAAAAAATAGAATTCATGCTTCAAACCGGAACCCTTAAAGTCATTTGGATGAAAAATTCAGAGAAGTCGTTTTGTTTGTAATATTGATCAATGGTTAGAAATGAAATTTAATCAGAATTGTTAGAGGTGATTATGATAAAATCAATTTTTTCTTTCCGGTTTCAAGGGAACTACCCTTAATTTTAGGGTTAGATATCTAATTCCAAAAACCTCTTGTGACAACCATTGAAAACCTTAGATACCAAGTTTTAGCCTGATCATAAAAACCTTGATTTTAACTTTTTTTTACGATCACAATAAGTTCTCTATCTGTAAGGTAGCGAGAAAGTAAACAACAATTAATATACGACTTTTGTTTTCCAGCACTTCATCTTACTACCCGTTTGGGTTTTACGCTTATATAATAATCAGGCAAATGGTTTTAGATAGGGGGAAGATTATATATATATAGGAAGTGTTTCCACATTTGTATGAATGGAGATTGGAAAACCATTTTGGAAAAATAAAGTACACCTGAGCTAGTTTTGAACCTCAATCTCCGCGTCATCGGAAGTATAGACTACTACGATTGTAGCGCGTTAGAACAAGGCGGTCACCGAAGCGCGTTTTTAAATGTTATTACAGTCGAACTTGGCTATAACGTCATCGAAGGGGCCAAACAAATGTTTACGTTACGTCAGAGTGACGTTATAAAAGAGGTACCAACAGAACAATTTTAGTATCTTGGAAGGAAGGACATTTCAAAAATGCATTTAATTTATAAATGAATAATATTTTTTAAAAACATGTATTGTATTAGCATAACTTACAATTAGGCCTGTTCCCAATAGTAATCTGTAATTTTCTTTTGAACTCTTCTTTCTGTTAACTAAATTCTTTTTGTCGTGTTGTATAACTATTGCATTGAATTCAACACATCGGTAGACGTATCTCTGAATGTATGTATAATGACTACAAAATGACTACAAAATGACTACCAAAACTAACGTTGAACTTATAGAACACAGAAAAAACACCTTGGCTTTGAGCATGACGTGCACAAGAGACAGTTCCAGCCAGCTAAGTGACAATGCAAGAGGGTGGTCCTCTCTTCATTCTGACCTTGAAGCGCCCACGATTCCCCGCAACCCTCTCCCTGACTTTGTTTTGCCATTCAGTCTATTATTAAACCAGAGCACTGTATGATCAGTACCCTCCAAGCCATAAAATAGACCTCTGTAGGAATTGGGCACTTTTTTCAGGTTTTTTTCTACACATACGTACATTTAAATATAATTTAAAGTAAAATATCTAGGAAGTTTTTGATGCTACAACTGAGTGTTAGTGACGCTAAAACAACGGTTTTTATAACGTTAATAGATGACAGTTTGACCAGACTGGTGAAAAAATTACGCTACGCCTGAGTTAACGGAATAGACAAGGCCGTTATAACCAAGTTCGACTGTACATTAGTTTGCACCCATATATAAATGTTTAGTTTAGCAATGTGTCATGAAATGCCAATAAAAGGTAGATACGCGTAATATTTATTACTGGAAGCCGTGTTTTTATATATATAAGGGTTAAATACTTCCCAATCCTTCGTTCAATTTTCTTCCTCAACGAACTTGTTCTTCGTAATGGTGTAATTATAACTGTTCCATATTTGAATTAACAATACTAATGCATTCAAAAGTTATCGTGAATCATATCCAACACAGACACACAGTTAATGAAAACCGGTAGTGTTAAAACAGAGAACTCACTTCACTCATTAAATAAATTAAACTACATGAATATGATATTATTGTTTTTAGACTGACATTATTTTCTAAACCGCCTATAAACGGAGCCCACTATACAAGCACGCAAGCAACAATTTCCTACCCCAACTTGTTTTTTCTCTTTTAGCTAAGCAAGTGTGGGGCCCACCAAACCACAGGGCCCTGTGGGTCACACTGTATGCATACCCCTGAGGGTAGCCCTGATTTATGGACGTCCACAACATGCCCGAGCACTTCGGTCATCAATAACCACCAAGTATTTCTGATGTTACTGAGAGGGGAAGGTGGTTTTCTTATTAGTATGTTTGACACCAAGACTGTTGACGACTTACGCGCATATATGAGTACGTAGGCAAATCTGTCCGACTCTTCTAGTCTTATTCGCCCGTAATGAGGAGGCTGGGGTTAGAATCCCATCCAGGTTTATTGAGGTGTTTATTTCTAAATAATTTCCCTCTCTACCCCCTCAAATGTATCTATATGCCATGTAAATTATATCTGACCTATTTACATTCCATTTGAATGAGTATGCGGAAATCCCAGACGGGTAGTAATAAAAGGTGCTCAAGGGGGTGAAAAATTATAGAAAAGAGATCAAAGACTTAATATAAAGGATTTGGTTTGGAAGGGTAAATAAGAGGAAATACATCCACATTTTCTTGAATGGGGCTAGGAACACAGGCCCGGAAGAAATTACAACCTTGATTTACTTTTCAGCAGCAATACAGCCTATTATGCAGCTGGTGCCTTGGACCATATCCCCACCGATATATGATAGAAAGGAACATATTTTTAGTGTTTAATGTTCAAGTACGGTGAAACTAATGTGCTAGGAAGAACAGAGAAAGCAACTTTAAGCAAAGACAGGTTGAAGTTTTTTTGAGGTTCTTGATTCATGGAGTATCGAGGAAACTAATGGGGAGCAATCTATTAGAGATCGAAACCTATTTACTATATGATGGGTGTAATATATAAGTGAGTGAGGAGAAATAGGCCCATTCCATTCGAGTTTAGGTAGATGTAGTCTTGTATTTAGTATAGCACACCACTTGAAGTGTACTAAGTCTGACTGTGAAAACAGTCTTTGTTTCAGCTCAACATTTATATAAATTCAAGTATTTCATTGCAAATCAATTCAAATAGGTCTAACAAACTTTTTACACATTAATTTTTTTCAATGTTTTAAAAATGCATAAGTATTAGCCTACTTAAAGTGGTGTTATTAATTAAATGTTAAATAATTTAGGCTTAATTTAAGTGAGCATTAGCTTTACTAAACACCTAAATATGTAAACTTGTTTAAAAAATATAAATTCTCAACTTATCCATAACCTCTTAATTGGTATGACAGCCAAAAGTTGGTCGTATTTTAGGAATACAGTGTCTCAAGTATCTTTTAAAGTGACATATACGGTGGTGAAAAAGTCAATTTACCCTTTTACATTCATTCATTTCACATCTATATTTTACAAGTATTGTTTAAACTGTCTTCTGTTATTATAAATACATTTCATACAACTATTCACAATCTATTCACAAATACGTGAAACAAGAGATTTATCATCATTAATGTTATCAAATGTTATATCACTTATTAATCCATATATAAATACATAGGAACTTACTGAATGATCTGGAATCTTGAAATTTGGCAGATAGATTCCTTTCAGGTCATAGGTTTCCAATAAGAAGGGGTTTTGTGAAGATCAACACCTAAGTGGATGAAACTGGAGTTGAAACATTATATTTGTAAACAGAAAGTTATAGGGATTGCTCCATATATGTAGAAAAATCCTAAAAATGCGAACTATCAAAATGTAGACCCAAGAAATGTAGGAGGGGGTTGAGATAGTTAGAAAAAACTTTTTAGATACGGTAGAAAATTAAAATTTGGCAGACAATTGGAGAGACAGCTCAAAATAACCAAATAAATCTTGAAATATGAAATTTCTTAGAGTTATTGGGAGAAAACAGGGGTGAGAGAGTCCTAAATTTCAAAAACCAACAAAAGTGAGAGATATAAATAAATTTGACTTCAGATAGAGATAAATAACCCAATATCGCTTTAATTTGAGATTTCTAATAGTGATTTGGGAAAAAGAATATGAGAGAGGGGGGGGTCTAAATTTCAAAAACTAAAAGTAAACAACTTTGCATTTTGGTAGAAAACTAAAATTCAGAAAACAGGTAAATAGACAAAAACAAATAAATATTAAAGGCTGAAAATGTTAAATTTGTATAAAAGACTTTAAGGAAAGAGAGGAAGGGTACCATACCTTACATACCATATGAACACACTTTTAGGTGTGGTAAAAATCAACATTTTAAAGGCAGATAGAAAGACAATGCCACTTAACTTAATTTTCCTTAATATTTGAAATTTATAAGTGGAGGTTGTTTAAAATGAAAGGGGAGACGGAGATTTACAATTTTCAAAACTAATTGAAACTAATAGAAGCACATAATTTCCCATGTTGTATAGAACTGAAATTCAAAGAATATATAAAGAACACTCTAAAACACCATAGAAATGATACCTAAAGTGAATTAAAATTTTAATGGAGAAAATATGGTGAGAGGAGGATTGATAGGTAAAAAAAATCATTCAGGTGGGACAGAGAATTTAAATTTGCCAGGAATGTAGAGGTATTTCTCCAATAACATAATGTATTTTAAATGTTAACTATTTAGAAAGGGAGCTCGTAAAATGGGCATTTTCGAGATTTTCAAAATTAAAATGGTAAACTACTTTTCACTCTGGTAGAAGTTTGATATTTGTTAGGCAGGTATAAGAAGTACCCCAAACAACCATTAAGGTATGATAATTAAATTTCAAAATGAAAAATCACTAAATCGGGAATGGGCTTCCATCAATATGCCTAAAACAAACATTAAAAACACCAGTCAATATATGTTTCCAGAGAAGTGAATGAAGTCTGAACATTTCGAATTTCAAAACTTAAGTCCGGGACATATAAGAGATCGAAATTTATACAACTATTATAGAATACTACTTTCCTGTGTGACTTTTAATTTTTTTATCCTTATATAATTTTTATTGCTATTAGATATAATTTTTGCCCATTTTACCATTATTTCCTTTATAAAAATATATCAGATAAAATTTCTACTCTTAAAGTCCTTTCTGACCTTTTTTAACCTAAATTTTTTCTCCTGCTTGGTACATTACGTAAAAAGGTGTAAAAGGTGAATAATGGATAAAATAGGTAAAAAGTAAATCCAATCAATTTAAAAAAAGAAAAGTAAAAAGGTAAAATGTGTAAAAAAAATTAAAAAGAATAAAAAGGGTAAAACAGGATAAATGGGTAAAAATATAAAATGGGAAAGTGGTTAAAAAGGGGATAAAAGTGTAAAAAGGGCAAACAGAGTAAAATAAGGTAAATAGTGTAAAAATGGCGAAAAGGGTAAAAGGGTTGAAAAGTGTAAAATGGTCATAAATGGTTCAAGGGTTTAAAAAGGGCCTATAGTTAAAAGGGTTAAAAATTGATTATACAGTTGAGTCGATCGATAATCCGACCTTTGGTTATCCGACATTCCGTTTATTCCGACATATCCTCATGAAGTGCAATTTGCAATGTGTGCCGTATGCTCATGTATATTATTTTCCCATCTTCCCCTAGCATCATTTCTTTGTTAGTGAGTGAGTCACACACTGCTGTGCTGCGCGCGCACCCAGAATATTATTTCTACTCCTATTGCTTCTTTGTCTGCCAGTGAGTCACATACCTCCGTGAATGTAGTTCTGTTCACCCGACTAAGTCAATATTTGCACTTTGCTCGTTCTTACTATGATTTAGTTTAGCATTTTCCCATTAATTTACTTTTACAGAAATTTAAATCCTTAGTATTGCTTACATAAAATAAAAGTTATGTATTTTATTGCATTACAGTACTGTATTTGTACTGTAGAATAATCACTAATAAACCTTTTTTCATGCCGATTATGCACTTCTATCTACAGTAATGTGGATTTGTTTCTATGCCCGTCCCTCTCTTCCTACACCTGTTTCCGTATTATCCAACATTAATTTCAGTAATCCGGCCACCTGTCGGTCCCGTTTAGGTCGGATTATTGTGACTCTACTGTATTTACTTTTTACCATTTTTGCCGCTTTTGAGCTTTAACCCCTTTTTACACTTTTTCTCTTGTTGCCCTTTTTATCTCTTTAATTCTTTCATTCCTTTGTATATTTATAACTTTTCTACTTACCCTTTTTTATTTGATTGGATTTACTTTTTACCCTTTTTGCAGCTTTTACTATGTTTACCCTAAGCTATTTATTCTGTGCGAAGCCGAGTACTTCATGCTAGTTATAATATAGGGGTAAACTAAGTTTAGCACCACTCTGTAAATATGTTTATTAAGTGCATTAGTCTAGGTGGAGTATTGAAAGCTAGTAAACTATTTAAACAAATCAATCAAGTCCAAAAGCTCCTTAAAATTAGGTTTGTGGAAGACTTGAAAGTATCTACATTAGATGAGAAAAAATATCTCAATCACGTCTTGAAAGTTAAAAAACGAGCATAAAGAATTCCAGTAATTTAAAAAAAAATAATTTAAACGCAAATAACGATCCTGAGAAATTAATGAACAAAAGAGATAATTCATTACTTTTATAATACCGTAAAGACCCAAAAATAAGCAGCAATCTTTCCCCAAAAACTGCCTTCATTAAGATATGTTTTGATATAGTAAATACAGGTTTTTCAATGTCAAACTTTAATATTAAAGGCTGTTACACTTCAAAATTAAACCATACATGGTATACATTGCAACTATACCTATTTTATTAATAATTACATTTGAAATGTGTGTGAATTAAATCTTAAGTGTTTGAACGAAATTTAAGTTAATCCAAAGCAAGCACTGGCCCAAATGTCAAAAGGAGCTTTTTTAAAACTATTTATTTACTTTAGTAAACATAAATTACATTTTTTTAAATTTCAAAAGAAGATTTCTTGTCTTTTTCTCTCGTCTCGATATATGTTTTCATATTCTTTGTTTCTCATACATCCTTAATAAAAACAAGTGTGGTCACGCCTAACCTCCTGCGAAAGGCAAGACCATGGGTGGAGTGGAAAGGTCACTAGCAAATCTTTCTTTCTGTACAGGAAGGACATAAGGCATATAGCTTTATTCACATGTTAATTTAAAAAAGAACAGAATTTGTCTGAATGGCGCAGCCATGATGCTTTACAACGCAGGCTAGAAACCACTATCAACTGTTTTATTTGCTAGCGGTATTAACAGATATTTTAGATTAATATCAATAAGGATGTGTTACAATAATTGTGTTATGTGGTGAAATAAACCTCAAAAGAACGAGATCAACTTAAATGCTTTCAATTTAAATAATTATTTCAAATTACCCTTTTCGGTGACTGCGTGGTCTGAGATACGGATTGGCAAACTTACTTACAGGAGGACTGAATAAATAAAAGAAAAAATTGGGGACCAAAGAGTTTTATTTAATTTTTTTAAATTAATTTTTTAAATGATAAACACACAAGATCTTACATGTATTAATTTAAATACATTGAAAATGGAAAACAATCATAAATACTTTGGTGGCTTAGTATGTTTTAAAGTTTTAGATAATGGGGTGGGAGATGCGTGGAACTGTAAATAAACTTCCAGCGTTTTTTTTTATATAATATGGGTTAACTGTGAGAGGCTGCTTCTCAAGAGATAAAACTGATGTTCATAAGTAGGTTAGTTTATAATATCATTCTTACTAAGTTTCCTCGTTAAAAATACATGTTCACCACTTTTTTTCTTCTCACCATTTTGTGGTCAGGGTGGCAAAATATCGAGACACAACATAACAAATTAGATGTATATATCCTGCAGGCTCTATTAAACGCATCATGTTTAGCCCACGGCCGGAATTTTCCCATCCCTGGATTAAAGTATCACGCTCGCAATAAACTATACTGCCGATGACAAAGAGACCTGGGGTTTGAATTCTTGCCAGGTGTACTGAGGCCGGTTTTTCAAAATAAGTTTCCAAGCTCCCTCCACGGAAAACATAGGCCTACAACCTGAAAGGATAATAAAACTAGGTGGTAATATTATATGTTTCAAATAAGAGATGAGGAATCAACGCTTCAATATTGTAAATGATACTATTGTGTTTAGTTGGTATTGTTGCTCAATGATTTTCAACAATCGATGTTTTGTACCGACGCTATGTTAAAGACAATAAGATAAACTATATTCATTTATAAATAGTTTACAAAATTTTCTGGTTGTTCCAATTATTTAATTAAAAACTATTAAATATATGTGTATTTTGGAAATAAGTTTTTTTATATACAGGTGGTTAAAATATATGTACTTACTCTATGGCATAAATAACTCAGCTTGAGGTAGTTATCTATAGTTCACATCATTACACCTTATTTCTATCTATAGCTAGCTATATCCAATCCACATCATTACACACTTTTTCTTTCAGGTTCTTCTAATGTTATCCTACCACTGCGTCTAGTTATCCAATGGTATTGTCCCATTGAGTTTGCCAGTAAATAAATAACCTGAACTTGGTTCTAGATTCCCCCATTTGAGTTGAATAATATCCTACCCACTTTAATCTACAAGAGTTGATATTATCTTAATAATGTCTTGTGATGAGTTCAGGATATCTAACTCATCATTATGTAACCTCCTCCAAACCCCATTAGCCGCATCCCTTTTGGATCAAATAACTTCCTGAGCATCTGTTTTTTGAAAACCCAAATTTTTGTCTCATCGTGTAAGGTAAGAGACAACGATTCACACGCATAGAGAACTGGTAAAATAATTGTTTTGTATTTTCTGAGTTTTACATTCTTTGAGAATAAAAAGATGAGATGTCAACAAGTTACTTACTTAATAATATAAAGCATTTCCCAACTATATTATTTTTCTAATTTACACTCTGATACCCTTATTGCTATTTATTGTTCCTAAATATTTAAAAGAATTAACTGTCTCAAATAATATGTTCACAGTAATCTCTGAATTATCGTCCTCAATCTTTGTTATCTGTATGATCATATACATAATATTTTAGTGTTCTCTTCTGAACCTATTTCCTGACTAATCTCTAATACGATTTCAGCATATCTTGTAACATCTTCTGTACTATTGTCCAACAAACTAAATAGTTTCGTATGCTAATGGCTGCATTGTACCGTTTAATGTCAACCATTCCCTACTCTCTTGCATTAGCCTAGTAACATACACACTCTACGTCTAGATTAAAGACTAATGGGGAAAGTTTGATCAACTTGTTTAAACACATGTATTTCGGAAGTATCTGTTAAAGTACATCCAACCCGTACTCTGCCACGCGTACCAATCAAACATACCTCAATTAGCTTGACAAGATTTCTGGGTATTCTTAATTTAATTAAAATGTAATATAGTTTATTTCTGTAAGCTTAATCATGGGCCTTTTTGAACTCTATGCATATTGATGAACCCTTATTTTATATTCCAACTTTTTTCTAATATTTGTCGAATTGTAAAAATAAGATCCGTTTTTATCTCTTTGTTGAAATCCACACTGGCTATACTCGATTATTTCTTCTGTATATGGTGTCAATCGCATTAAAATTATGTTAGATAAAATCTTATAGCATGTTTTGGTAGTAGTAAGATAAATTTATTTATTGTTATTACACTCAGTTTTATCTAACTTTTTGAAAATTGGAATTATAAAATCCATTTTTGTTGTTGTATCTCATGGTTCGATATGGAACATAGCAATTTATGAATTTCTTTCATTGCAAATGTATTTAATTTAAATTTATCTATTTTGTATATTTAATCAAAAATACTGTTTACAAATATTGATTATTTTTCTTCTCTAATACTGATCTTTTGCAGAAGATTTTATTTTATCTTTATCGTCGAACATCAATATTTTTCATTCGATGTCTATCAATATTTCCAATATTCTCAACGCCAGTAAATAATTCTGTAAGCTTGTCTCACTCTCAATCAATACTCATGTGTCAACAAAATGAGCTGTGAGTGAATTGCGCGCCAGTCGAGTCGGCGGGCTTTAAGCTGATATTGTGTAAGAGAACCGATAACGCTGAACCTATTTCAAATCAAGCAGAAAGGACACAGAAGAGTATGTTTACATGACCCCAGTTTTGTTCTTCCCTTGTTTCTGGGCAAACCCGTTAATCTATAGCAATGGTGGAAAACCACCCAAACCATTGCACGCCTAGCTTTCAAATTTTTATTTTAGATAAGCTCCAAACTCTGTTTCAACAGATTAAATTATAAATTTCAGCGTAAACGATGTTATGTAAATTTAGTAAAATACACCAAAAATAGAATTTACAATACAATCGCACTAAATTTCTCGTATTGTGTAGCACATATTCAAAGAAAATTTTCAAAAACAGAATTTAGTAAACTACCCTAAAATGAGTTTTACACATAAAACAAACACATCATCTTGCTTATCACAATAATCACCGTTTATATAGGACTATAGATTTTGAATCAAATTGTTTTAATATATTTTAAAAGTTCAAATTTTAATAGTAAAATATCTGTAAACTACCATAAAATAATTTGTTATTTGTAATAATAAAACCGTATTCTTATTTATCATGAAAAACAATTAACATGTTCCCAATTTGAAATCAATCTTCAAAGTCAATTTCCAAATCATTCAAATATATCTATAATTGGTTGAAACTGAACTACCTTTAAATTAATTTATGTTTCGATAATTATTACACATTATTATTTATACGTAAAATAATCTCCCATTACCAACTTTGAACCAAAATGCTAAAGCCTTTTTTTTTATATTTAAATTTTTAAAAAAATCAGTCAGCCACCCATGACCAAATTGTCCCCTTAAATTATGTATTTAGCCTTAATTGTTCATGTTCATTTCATACACTACCCAGATAATATTTTTAAGCAGAATCGTTAAAAAAATTTAAAATAATTCTAATTTTCAGAAATTACTCCTCAGTAAACGACTCTTGGTCGAATTTCTATCCAATAAAATTTACAGTCTTATTTGTAATGTCAAAACTCCTGCGATATCCACTTGGAACCAAATTGTTAAAACTATTTTTTAAATGTTTCAAGCTTTTTAAAATCAGTCATCAGTAAACAACCATTCAACGAATTTTAGGCCACCAGTTATGTAGTGTTATTTATCATGTTAAACAAACCACAGATACGCCGTTTTAACAAAATAGTTTGAGCCATTTTTGAAAAATCTGGAACTAAAAAAAATTACTCCTCATTAAACTGCCCTTAATTGAGGGGCTGGGGTAAAAAAAAATTGTGGTATAGCCCTGTTAAAACTAAATATTAAAATCCATCAAACTTTTTTGGATCCGTGGCCAGGGACAGACTGACTGACAGATAGACAGTCATACAGAATGGTAAAATCCACTTTTTTGGGGTTCGTGTGTAAAAATTGTCATAAAATCAAAATAGATTTTTTTTCATGATCAGAGCACCTTCTTTTGATATAAGAAAGTAAATAATTAGTAAAGGAAAAATACATTTTAGTAGAAGGCTACCTTGTATTATTAGCCTCTATCTGTCTCATTGATACCGCCCCAAAATTTGGGAAATTTCCTGTTCAAGAAATAATATGTAAACATTTTCATAAATAATTTTTAAAAACGTATATAAGTGCCCTATAAAATAAATATATTTATTTTTCTACTCTAAACGGGGACACTCATTATCTTTCATGAATATGGGTTTCATAGGCGGTTTAAGTTAAGTGGTATTAATAGTATTTTAGATTAATTTATATTAATATCCGAATCTCTTGTACAATGTTTATTAATTAGAAATCTTTTGATGTAACTAATTCATCATCTCCGCCACTAGATTCTCATAAACGTGGTCGCTAAATAAATTGTAGTTGGCCACTTAAGCGAAGAAGTAAAGCTACAAAAGACGCTGGCTCTCTAAACCCTTAGAGGCTAGGAACAAGGTAGATTATAGTAGTGTTGGTAACGTGGATTCGTGACGTATATGTGAGAGGGCGTGGTTGGTGAAAATTTTCCAAAAGTCAATTTGATTGCGCTAAGCCTGCAAGGATTCTTAGTAAATCCCTATTATGAGGCCCTCAGTTACTCTACCAATGGAGGGTGGTCCATCGGCATGTTCTACACCCGACGCGACGTGCTCACGGATGCAGGCCGGACTGTTTAGCTTCGTACACGCAAGTTAAACATTCGGGCGTCCTACACTATTTTTGTGTGCGTTGAGTACGACACAGATCTACCAATTCTTATGAAGTTCATGATAATTGTGGATTGAAGACTGAGGTCTGGGATTCTGGCACATTTATTGAGGCACAGGTCGCGGTGTTATTATATGTTCGGAGACGAATGTGGACTGTGACCAGGTGTTTCAGATGTAGTCCCGTAATTACAGTGAGACTTGAATCCACCGACCCCAATCTCAAGGATATCCTTTGATAGACTTATAAACTTTAGTTAGTCTTTTTGAAATAAATATTTGTGTCCTTGAAACTTGACACAACGCTGTATGCCCATTGGCGGGGTTAATGTTTCGTTACTACTTGTTCGAATATTTGCTTAATAAGTAAATACTGTAATTGTCACATTCAATAGGAATGTTATTTTTGGTTTATACAAGATTAAATTTAATGTTTGGTTACTACCTGTCCGAATATTGGCTTGGGAAGTAAACATTGTAATCGGTTCATTTAATATGATATTTTTACAAGTTTAAATTTAATGTTTAGCCACTACTTGTCCAAATTTTCGCTTGAAAATTATATATTGTAATTGTCTAATTAAATAGGAATGTTGTGTTTTTGTTTTGCACATGTTAAATCTAATGTTTAGTTATTACTTGTCCAAATATTCTCTTAGTAAATAAATATTGTAATCGTCTCATTCAATAGGAATGCTATGTTTTTGTTTTTTACATGTTTAAATTTAATGTTAAGCTACTACTTGTCCTAGGATTCGTTTAGGAAGTAAATATTGTGATCTCTGTCTTATTAATTGAGAATATTATGTTTTGTAACTAAATGTTGACAGAATATCCATCTGTTATTATTTCATTCAAATAAGTAGCTATAGGGATGGGTGCTGTATCCGGTAGGTTTCAGTCACTGGCAACCATTAATCATTTTAATTGAACTATTTTTGATAAGGTGGGTCTTGTTTACCAAAGTAATAAACCCAAGAGGCGTCCATGTCAAGTTCCCCCATTGACGTTTTGTGAGATTTGGGCTATTCCTTCACTACATGCCGTTATTTGCCAACAGTCCTGACCCACCCCAACAAATAGTTGACTCTAGCTGACATGCTGTGGCAATGTCTTTGTGGGAAAAGCTTTGTTATAATCTAAATCACTAAATTTAATAGTGTCTGTCAGAATTCGAACAAATTTATCTCTTAAGTGGGTTAATGTACTTTGTAAAATAGATAGAAGGACCCTCTCAACCACAAATGACTGTCTTACACTGAGGGTAAAGAAAGTATTATGGTGGAAATAGACTGGATTGACAGTGTCGTGGTGTCTAAGCTCAAAACTCAGCTGGGTAAACCAGTTGTTGTTTTAAAATTGTTATTTATAATTGTGGTTTTCCCATTTATCATTTACTAAAGCTAATACGGGTGCACTTGCTTTTAATCCCTACGCGATAAGTTAAGCTTGTATATACTCATTTTATTAATGTATATAAAATAAAAATATTGATTGCGGTTAATATTTTAAATGAGTACATTTCCACTACTCTCTGTCTGTCTGTACCTCGATATAGAACCGAAACTATTTTATAGATTAGGATAAAACTTGGTATCTGGGATTTTCATAAGTTCCCCCCGAGGTTTATTGGAATTAGATATCTAAACCTAAATTTAAGTGTAGTTTACTGAAGGGCAAAAGAGAAAAAAAAGTATATTTTATTGAATCTTGCTTTAAGAATTTTGATTAAATTTTATACTTAGACACTATTTACCAATATAAACAAGATGAATACTCTCATTATATCCTGTAAATGACTTTGAGCATAAATTACATAGGGGAAATTTTTCAATCTTCATAATTTCTCCGAAACTGATTGATATACGAAATAGTTTTTCATTGTCAAGTTATATATAGTACTGTTAAAGATAAAAATCCTTTATTTTAAATATATTTTTATAAAACCAATAAGGTTTTATCTATAATAACATAAAATATTTACCTTTTAATTCAGGTCTTTGAAAATTAATTTGATTCTTGAGCTCTTTGGTAGACTAAGATATGTTCATACTTTCAATTTCTCTATAAGTGTTTATAGTTCCTAATGCCATAGAGTAAGTAACAGCATAGCGTATATTACTTCATATATGATCTTTTATGTTGTGTTTCAGACTCATAGGCGTAACTATGATTGACAAATGGGGGGGGGGGTCAGATCTGAGAGGTATGGATTCTGCACTAGTAAAAAGAAGGGTTTCTTTTTGAGTGCCTAAGAGATGATTTACGATTATAATAAATAATCGGCTTATAATTCAGTTAAAACTAAAACCCTGAAACAGGATTAAAACAGGATTAAACTAACACAATACAAGTTCATTTAAAAATAATTTTGTTTTATTTTAGAAGACGAAAGAAACATTGTTTGGTCTATCAGCAAACTAACTTAAGGATATTGTCCAATTAAAACATTAATTTAGTCTGAATTCCAATCAACAAGGTGATTTTTCCAGTTCTTCTAGAACTTCGTCCGGAGAGATGATTATTTCTCGATGTATATTTAACATCGCTAGGATATTCTGTCTTTGCTGCCCTGTTGTATTTCTCAAGTAAGTTTTTAATCTCCGAAGAGTAGAGAACGATCTTTCACTGGTGCTTGTTGACACTGGCAAGGTTACTAAGATTTTCAACAAAGTACTGATCAATGGGAATATTTCTTCATTGCAGGCAACATAATAGTTCATAGCCTTTCTTGAAATTATTTTCAATTCATTCTTTCTTCGTTCCACATGTAAAGTTCACCAATTGCTGCCATATCACTACACTGCAAATCTTGCCCGTAGAAAGCAACCAGCTTTTTCATCTGTTCCTTCTCTACTTCACTTATAACCGATTCCTCTGTTGGCATCAGGAACATAAAACTGCCAAGCACTTCTTGATAGTTTAAGAAACGAGTTTTTAATTAATTTGCAAAATAATCCAAAAACGGCAAAAAAATATTGCAACCCTAACTAAGCTTCATCGGAGTATACTTTTACATTACACCTTTGTATTTTTATGGTAGATATTCTTGGTGTGACAATACTTGAATCAAACAATTCAGCAAATGTTTTAACAAGTTTGTAAACAGCGGAAAACTCAATTTCCTTGTTTGTTATTATTTTTTGATTTTTTTTCTTTGAGCCGATCTACCATGTTAATGGCAGCTAAAAGATCTACATTCTCAAGTTGCAATGCTCAGCAAAGTGGTAAGCTCAAAGAGAAAAGCTTTGCTAACACCTGCAGAGTAATTAAAAAAGATGAATATGGTATGGCACAATGAAGTTGAACTACTGGTGATGATGCATCAGTACCTTCCCAAATTATTCATTTTTTTACCCTACTAAAACATTTAATAATTCACAATGTCACATTATATTATAAATAATTTAAGTGATTATTAATAAAGGGCAGGTTTGAAAAGAATTGTATATGTTTGTTTTATTTTTTCAAATCAATGTTTTAAACCCCACAAAAATCTGGTTACGCCACTCTCTGTGTCTACCACAATGTATAGACCTATTATTTCGTCTCAAAAATCTTACGAGATTTTAAGTAAATGTCTATTTTAATATAAAAGCTGGAGGAAGTCAAAGCATTGCATCTCACCATTTAATTACAATTAATTTTAATTGGAATGTACTATTTACTTAATAAATTATCTCAATGAACGGAAACTATAGAGAGATTTTCATAATATTAACATTACCTGCCAGTTCTAAAAGCTATCAAATTTACAATAATGCATTTTTTTTAAAGACAGAGCCACTTTCTCTGCAGCTGTCAGTTTTTATAGATGCTGTAAGTTCTTATAGAAGTGTGTCATACTCATTATATTAACTCTAAATCAATATTAACACCATTACGTTTATATATTTGGTTTATTTTTAATGTGTTTTTCCAAAGACAATCCGATTATAATATCAAATATATATGACAGTTGTATTTATCCATATCACCCTCCTAGCCAGTACACTTTTCTCCTTTTTCCACGTCTTACCACCCATCCAGATTATCCGCAAATAAATTGTACAGTAACGAAATAATAGATGATAGGGGTATAATTTAGAGATATTTCAGTATTCTCTTGGAATGAGACTAGTAGACCATTTATTAAAATTCACCTCAGTACACCCTGCCAGGATTAGAACCACAGCCTCACTGTCACCGTAGAACCATACCTGACGAGATTAAAGTCGTGATTAACGTGGCCGGGGACACAGGCTGGACATAATAAAATGTTAAACTAATAAACTTTTTTTTAAATTCACACTAATAATTGTATCAAATTTTATATAAAAATCTACTGAATAGATATACCTACCTTTGAAGTATTGTAGGCCTATATCCAACTTTAAATTTTCTAAGGTTGATCCAAAAGCTTTTCTCCTTTGTTATTCATTTTCATCTATTCTGCACGGTTTATTTCTTATTAAAAATGGAGAGTGGCTGGTTTTTCCGTATATATATCTGTCTCCCTCTGGCAAGAAGGTTACCGTAACTACAGTCTCGTTTATCTTTAAAACTTTCATTCTCTTTCCCAATCTTCTTCCTCGTTTCTTGACTTTCCGCATTCATAATTTGGACCAGGGACAGCACATCATTACTTCTAGGCTCAGGCCAAGCGGAGGAAACAAAGCAGATGGGAAAGCTCTACACTTTTTTGAAATATTATTTTATTCCAACTTTGATGATGACGGAAACGTTATCGTTTCAATGGTCTTAATTTATTTTGGCAAGTAATGAGGTAAAGGGTGAAGTGGGGAAAGGGGAGAGGGTTAAATAAATAACAATTTTGTCCAGCCCTAGATATGCTTGAGATGAGAAGGTCAGGGCTACAATCACTCATGGGTGTAGTGAGACAGGTTTTTTAACTGTATGTCTTCCCGCACTTCTTTTATACAGATTCGGGTGTATTCCTTTCAAACTATATTTTTTTATTCCTAGTCCATTTTTATGGTTAAATATAGCTTTCCCGAACGGGTAGTAAGATGAAGTGCACAAAATTAGCTACCACGCATCTTCTTGAGCTTACTATCCAGTATAATATTAGAAAAACATTCAACGACCATTTGTGTAGGCCTATGTTATTATTTAACACTGCGTCTTACTACCCGTTTGGGCTATACGCTTAAGTACTAATTACGCTAATGGATTAGGAATTGGGAAGGTTGAATAGAGGAAGTGAACCCGCATTTGCGTGGAGGAGGAGTGGAAAACCATTTAGGAAAAACCACCCCCAGTTCACCCGACCGAGATTCGAACCTCGATCTCCCCGTTCTCGGCAGTCGGGCTCAACACGACTAGCGCGTTAGCCAACTACGCCACCGAGGCGGGTGTAGGCCTATGTTGAAATTTAACCTAAGAAGTTCTTATAGAAATAAACCTTTCAATCTGTCTATAATTAATCAGATCAATTAGTAGCTTGTAATTTATATATTTATAAATCTCGAAATATATATATAAAAAAAATTACCAGAGGGAGGAATATTTTATTTATATCAAGTTAATATTAACCCCTTAGCAGATTACTATAGCCTGTCGGCAATATTTATTCATAACGAGATGGCTCCCTGTACTTTCGTACGATTCGATAATTAAAGTAGTTAATCAAGTGTTTTTTTATCAGCGTTTCCAAGACCTGTATTGATCTTTACAGCTTTTCATTTCAGGTTTTTTAATTTGTATAAAAACTGTAAGAATAAAAAGATTTATTTAAATTTCATGTTTAAAACTTGGGTCTTTACTTATTGTAGACGTTCTCTGTTAGAAAGGATGTGAAACTATCTATTTAATATCATATTTATTTGTGAAAAAGTATGGATTTGAAAGATATTGTTTTGGGTTTTTGAATTTGTTCTTTGAAAATATAGTTTTATTATTCTAGGACACACATAATTAAGTGTATCTGATTGTATTAAAATATTAATTATTTAATAAATGTGTTAGAACACTAAATATATCTTTAACTACTTCTCTTTCGCTCTGTCTGTTTGTCTGTGTATATATATATATATATATATACTTGCTTTTCTCATTGGGGGTGGAGCCCCCTAACCCCCAGTGGGTTTTCTTTGCAAATGGACGTAAACTAATGTAATTCCAGCGTTGTTTTGAACGTAACAACTTAAAGTTACCGGTATTGTATTGCATTTTTAACACATTATACTAGTTTCTCCATACTTGTATAGCAGCTAGAACTACCAATAATTTGACACGCCTATGGAAATCGGATGTGCCAATATGCCTGCCAAATTTTATGATTCTGTCACATAAGTATGTCAGAAAATTTAAAAAGTGTGGGAAATGTGCAAAATTTAACTAAAATCAAAAATCTAGCTATATAAAAGGTATAACCGATGGAGTTAAGACCAAAAGTAATAGGACAAAACTTGTGGATCTCGCCAAATTCGTATCTGCTGGTGCAAACAGTTTTTTAATAGGTCCTACCGTTTATTCACAAGAGACCTCCAAAGAAAGGTCCGCAACGACTTTAAAATTGCTCCACCATTTTGAATTTTTTTCGGGGTTCTGGGAATATTCCTGTCGGTTAAAGGCTAGAAGCTATACGTTTGCCATATCTCAAGTTTCTAGCTCATCTGGAAGTGGGTAAATTTTAATGTAAGTGAGTGAGTGAATGAGTTATTGAGTCAGCCATGTGGCTTTATAGTAGTATTATATATATATATATATATATATAATATATATATATATATATATATATATATATATATATATATATATATATATACTTTGTGTGAGCCCGAAAGCAAGCTAATCCAAATGAATGGTAGCCACTGTTAGAGATTAAAATGCCAACATTTACGGATAGAGGGTGTCATGTGGTCAGCACAACGAGCCATCTCAGTTTTATAAACCTAAGCTGCTACTTCTTTATTCAAGTATCTCATTTCTCCTCAAGAGTAAGAGTTTGAGTTGGTTCCAGACCCACTGCCTCACAGAGAGAATTGGAATTGCTGGGGATCGAACTTGGGACCGCGGTATATGTAGCCAGTAACTTTGACCACCAGAACAGAGATGCAGTCAATCTAAGGAGGCATATGTATAATTTGTAAATACATTTATTATATATACATAAATTCATATTCTATTAATAGAAAAAGACCCAACTTGGTGGCGTAGTTAGCTAACGTGCTAATTTAGTGTTGAACTAAATTGTCGAGTACGGGGAGATCGAGGTTCAAATCTTACTTGGGTGAACTGTAATGGTTTTTTCCTAAATGGTTCTCCACTCTCCCTCTACGCAAATGCGGGTTCACTTCCTCTATATTCTACCTTCCCAATTCCTAGCCCATTAGCTTAGTTAGTTATTAAGCTTATAATCCAAACGGGTAGTAAGATGCGGTGCTAAATTAAAAGTAAATTAAAAAAAGTGTTAAAATTTGACATTAGTTTATTTCCAACGACCTTTAAGGCATAAACCGCCTCGGTGGCGTAGTTGGCTAACGCGCTAGTCGTGTTGAGCTCGACCGTCGAGGACGGGGAGATCGAGGTTCGAATCTCGGGCGGGTGAACTGGGAGTGGCTTTTCCTGAATGGTTTTACACGCTCCATCCACGCTAATGCGGGTTCACTTCCTCTAAATTCAACCCTCTTAATTCCCAATCCATTAGCGTAATTAATACTTAAGCGTATAACCCAAACGGGTAGTAAGACGCGATGGTAAATATTATTATTATTATTTTAAGGCATATTTGGGGAGCTATTAGACTAGGCTTGATGAGAAAGTATTCAAGAACTAGCCTTCTTCTAACAAATAAATTAATTTTTTGATAAGCTCAAAACAAGATAATCTTAAGCTATTTGAGAATTACACTGGGCTTTCCTCTTTACCTTGAGATAAGAAGTTTCGTAGTTTTATTTCCACTCTTTCAGATTGATATGATGAAATGTGGCGGTAGGTGAAGGTCAAAATGGAGTATAAGCTGGTACAGAATAAAAAAGCAGTTTCAGAAAACGACACAAACCATTGCATTTTAAGGCGTGGGTCTTGACAGCGATTAGTACTTTCTCTTGGACCGAGGCGGCCGCTCTTTACGGTAGATAGTCCTATAGTTATTTATTAATGTTAACTTAACTCTTATTATTGGCTTTTGTCCATTTCACACAGAATTTATAGTACTGCATTATATCATTATAAATCTAATATAATGTGTAGACTGTTTGTACACACTAGAACCATCGAAAATAGAAAAATAGCAATTGTAATATTTACGAAGGTGCATGTAGGCTTGAATATCTGGCGTAATTTTTTATGAGAAGCGTTGATAGCAATAATTATGATCACTGATCAGATAGAGAACACAGTTGAATAAGCCAATTTAGAGATTACTGCGAAAAACATACCGTTTGGTAGGGTCAATGATTTAATAAATTTTGGAATAGTTTTGACAAAAAAGAATAATATTAGAGTGTAGATTGAGAGAACAATACTATTGGGAAATGGATGCTATTACCACTCTGTCATTACACTGTTAACATCTTGCCTGTTGCCAGGAAATACAACTCTCAGTATATACACAATAAATGATACGGCGAACCGCACAGACTTTCTCTTTCTTTCTAAAAACTCGTAAGATTTCTGAACAGAATAATGTACATTGTACCATCACCACTCCACATAAGAACACGCATAAAATAATATACAATGATATAGAATCAATGAGAAAAGAGGCGCATCTTTGTCCACCTAAGAGCATTTCAAACAGTTTAATGTCTTCCACAAGGGTCAACACTTCGTATTAAAATTTCGATTTCTGGTTAAAATTTTAACATTTTATAAGGTAATGCACATCTTCAAGTCATCGCATTGATATTTAATTATTCATTTATACATTTTGACCAATAAAAATTTTAGATATTGACTATTGAGTCTAAAATGGAGATATATCATTGCTGTGCAAACATTTCTCCTAAGAGCTTTAAGGAAAAATAACATACTTTTTACTTTCTCTCTATCTTACAGGTAGAGAAAGTATGGTGATCGTCAAAAAAATCGAACTCGAGATTTTGATGAATTTTGACGTTTCATGACACCCTGAATCCAAAAAAGTGTTTTTTGAATTTCCGTCTGTCTGTCTGTTTGTCTGTCTGTACCTCCAACTAGAGCCTAAACTATTTTACCGATTGAGCTGAAACTTGATATCTAGGGTTTTCATAGGGTTGCCCGAGGGCTTTTTGGAATTGGATATCTACTCCTAAAATTAAGGGTAGTTTACTGAAGGGAAAAAAGAGAAAAAGTCGATTTTCTCAAAATCGGCTCTTACGATTTTGATTAAATTTCATTTATGAACATAAATAAATATTCCATACAAAATAGCTACTCTCAATATTTCGGCAAAAAGGCTTTAAGGGCTCCGGTCATATGCGTAAATTAACATTTTTTATAATAGCTCTGAAACTATTTGAGATATGAAATTACTTAGCATTACAAATATGTATATATATTTATAATACAAATATTTTATCCGAAACATATTTTTATAAAATCAATAACTTTCAATCTATATGCAATTACATGAATTTTTTTAACTTTTTGGACATTAAAGTTTAAGTATTGCGACCGTAAAAAAAAACTAACCTGAAATGTTGATGGATGTCGACGTCTCATGACCCCCGAACCCTAATAAATATTCTTTGCAATGCCGTCTGTCTGTGTGTCTATAAAAATTTAAAATTAAGGGTAGTTTACTGAAGGGTGAAAAGAGAAAAATTTGGTTTTCTCAAAATCTGCTCTAACGATTTTGATTAAAATTCGTATCTAGGCGTTGATTAAGATTTTAAATAAACTGGCTATTTTCATTTTCCAATGAAAATGATTTTTAGGGTACTTTACAGAAGCGTTAATTTCCGTATCTTCACAACTATTTTAGAAACAAAACATCTTATCATTGCAAAATTGTAGGAATATTAGAAATAAAAATCTTTTATTTGACATATATTTTTATAAAAGCAAAAGTTTCTGAGATATTGGCAAATATATTAATACAATTTTGTGAGCTTTAGTTGTAAACATATACTACTTAAGTCTTAACGCAATATTTCTCCAATGCCATATAGTAATTAAATATAAGTAAGTATCTAAAATAAATGGTACGGCGCACCGCACAGACTTTCTCTCAATTTCTATATACTCGTAAGATTTCTGTACGGAATAATGTACATTGGATCATCACCACTCCACATAAGAACACGCATAAAATAATATACAATGATATAGAATCAATGAGAAAAGAGGCGCATCTTTGTCCACCTAAGAACATTTCAAACAGTTTAATGTCTTCCACAAGGGTCAACACTTCGTATTAAAATTTCATATTCTGGTTAAAATTTTAACATTTTATACGGTGTTGCAGATCTTCAAGTCATCGCATTGATATTTAATTATTCATTTATACATTTTGACCAATAAAAAATGTAAATATTGACTATTGAGTCTAAAATGGAGATAGATCATTGCTTTGCAAACATTTCTTCTAAGAGCTTTAAGGAAAAATAATATACTTTTTTTAGATACTTACTTATATTTAATTACTCTATGGCATTGGAGAATTATTGCGTTAAGACCTAAGTAGTATATCTTTACAACTAAAGCTCACAAAATTGTATTAATATATTTGCAAATATCTCAGAAACTGTTGCTTTTATAAAAATATATGTCAAATAAAAGTTTTTTATTTCTAATAGTCCTACAATTTTGCAATAATAATTTGTTTAGTTTCTCAAATAGTTGTGGAGATACGGAAATTAACGCTTCTGTAAAGTACCCTTAAAATCATTTTCATAGGAAAATGAAAATAGCCAGTTTATTTATAATATTAATCAACGCCTAGATACGAATTTTAAAAAAATCGTTTGAGCAGATTTTGAGAAATCCAAATTTTTCTCTTTTCGCCCTTCAGTAAACTACCCTTAATTTTAAGTTTTTATAGACACACAGACAGACGGCATTGCAAAGACTATTTTTTAGGGTTGTGGGGGTCATGACACGTCGACATCCATCAACATTTCAGGTTAGTTTTTTTTTACGTTCGCAATACTTAAACTTTAATGTCCAAAAAGTTAAAAAATTCATATAATTGCGTATAGATTGAAAATTATTGATTTTATAAAAATATGTTTCGGATAAAATATTTGTATTATAAATATATATACATATTTGTAATGCTAAGTAATTTCACATCTCAAATATTTTCGGAGCTATTATAAAAATATTTAAATAACGGCTCAGACCGGATCCCTTAAAGCCATTTTGCCGAAATATAGAGGGTAGCCATTTGGTTTGGGATATGTATTAATGTTTATAAATGAAATTTAATCAAAATCTTTAGAGCCGATTTTGAGAAAATCGACTTTTTCTCTTTTTTCCCTTCAGTAAACTACCCTTAATTTTAGGGGTAGATATCCAATTCCAAAAAGCCCTCGGGGCAACCCTATGAAAACCCTAGATATCAAGATTCAGCTCAATCGGTAAAATAGTTTAGGCTCTAGTTGGAGGTGCAGACAGACAGACAGACAGACAGACGGAAATTCAAAAACCACTTTTTCGGATTCAGGGAGTCATGAAACGTCAAGATTCATCAAAATCTCGAGTTCGATTTTTTTGACGATCACCATACTTTCTCTACCTGTAAGATAGAGGGAAAGTAATAACAGTTTTACCGGTTGTTCTATATGGTCGTGAAACTTGGTATTCTATCTTATCAACTCCAGAAGACATTTAGGTTGTTCTAAAATAAAGTAACTTACTCAGGAAAATATTTTAGCTAAGAAAACGATAAAAATAAAAGTTTAGGATATTACATAATAGTAGATTACATACCCTGCAGCCTAATTGACACAATACATTGTTAAGGTGGTCAAATATCACAGAATATGGCGGGATGGACAAGCAGTGGAATGGAAGAAACACGGTACTTAGGGAAAAAAGAAGAACCACGATAGACGTATTGACTAGAAACCCCAAGGGGAAGGGATCATCGGGAAGAGCAAGAGGCAGATAGAAGGATAACATTAAAATAGACCTGAAAGAGAGGGTGTAACGAAGTAGATTGAATAGAACTAACTTGGGATAAGGATGGAGTGTAATGAGGTAGACCGGATAGAACTAGCTCAAGATAGGGATAGGGTGTGGTGAGGTGGACTGGATAGAACTAGCTCAAGATAGGGATAGGGTGTAGTGAGGTAGACCGGATAGAACTAGCTCAAGATAGGGATAGGGTGTGGTGAGGTGGACTGGATAGAACTAGCTCAAGATAGGGATAGGGTGTAGTGAGGTGGACTGGATAGAACTAGCTCTAAATAGAGATCGACTGTAATGAGGTGGACTGGATAGAACTGCTCTAAATAGGGATTGAGTGTAATGAGGTGGACTAGATAGAACTAGCTCAAGATAGGGATAGGGTATAGTGAGGTGGACTGGATTAAACTAATTCTAGATAGGGATCGAGTGTAATCAGTTGAACTGGATAGAGCTAGCTCAAGATAGGGATAGGGTGTAGTAAAGTTGGCTGGATAGAATTAGTTCAGAATAGGGATAGGTGGCGTACTTTTGTAATTAATGCAGTTAACTTTTTATTTACTAAAGCCATAGCGTAGTTATTTAAAGCCTAACTTCTTAAACCAGTTGAATATCGATGTGGGTCACTCCAAAACGAAGAAACACAGACATCTGAAATGTTTTATACTTATCTAATGAAACACAAGGATGCACCACAGACAAATGTTCTTTTTGCGAATACATAGGCCTATCATATTAATTGTGTGACGCATTATACTACTTCAACAGAAGTTCTGGTAATTAAAGAACTAAGAAAAATATAAAGCTGAAATTAAGAATAATCTTACTAGCAATGCTGTGCATTTTCATCTTGTTATTAACATTAGTATTACAGCAAAGTTAACAACATCTTTCGGGAAGAAAATATATCTAGGTTCGGTTAAGAGGAGGTGCACCAGAATAATCGTAAAGTAAAGTTTATTGTGAGCCTCAGAGATCCCTGATACCACCATTCAGGGTAGAAAAATATTCCTTTTATTGAACCAGTATCTATTCATAAAAAATAAATCAAGCAAACGATAACGACACAAATCGAGACAAACAAAAACTTTATATCTCACCAAGTAAATACTCAAATAGTAACTGTGGCTGACAAGAGACATAATTTTTAAATGGTTGAATAATCTCTACAAGGATTTAGGTTTGTATGTAAATCCTTCCTTTCTATATTTACTTTCCATACAAATTTATAGACCACGATTTCACGGTGATAAATAAAGCCTTTGATGTGTTCATTTCCATGAAAACACAAATTTGCTTCCATACAATTTCACTAAACCTACATAGTTTAAGCATTGGAGCAGATTGTATACGCTTCAATAATATTAATTTCCTTATAATGAACATTTAACAGACTTAATTTCACAGTACAATAAATGTACACTGACTTTATGAGCTGAAAGTTTCGAAAATCTTGACCTTCTTTGGCCAACACGTATTACTACACCTTTTTTTTGTTGTGTTTCCTGGTTTATTTATATTTCTTCTGGTTAAAATATTAAATTGATAGTAAGGTCATATATTATTTTTTATTCCCTTCTTATTTTAAATACTTTTCTTCTATGACGACCACATTGTTCGCTGATATTTTTACCATCTTTAAGGCTGAGGAAAACCAATGTTATTTCAAATAATTGTATAAAAGTATGTTATAAAATTTTGAATTAAATAAACTAAACATTAGAAATATAAGTAGTTAGGATAAACTATAGTGTGATATACAAAATATTAAATAGATAATCATTTAAATTAACAAGTTAATTTGTTAATTTAAATAATTATCTATTTAATAATTCGTATATCACATTATAATTTCTCTTAACTATTTCCTTTCCAAATTTTTATTTTTTTAAATTCACAATTCTATAACATATTTTATACAATAATTTGAAATAACATTGGTTTTTTTCTCAGAATTGAAGATGGTGAAAAATCACCGAAACATAGAATAAAATTATATAAAACTAGCGGACCCGACAGACGTTGTCCTGCCCGAACGATGGCTTTTCGTTTGGGTGGCATAGTTGATTCGATAATAAAACAAATACTATGTGATCATCACGATTACAAATTCACAATGAACTCCGATTAGTGAGTTACACAAATATTACAAATTCAGTGTTGTCAAGACAACATACAAAATAAACATCTTTTCATTTTTGGAATTTTTCCCACAAATCCACAAATATCAGCTGTATCGAAAAAAAATTGCGAATCTTGCTTACAAATTTGTATGCCGGGTACAGTTAATTTTATTTTATTGATCCCCCCAAAAGCCCCCTAAAAATCCCTAAAAAATCAAAAAAATCATAGAACCCGATTGCAGTGCCACCTACCGGGTCCAATTGTGAATCTAAACCATCCACGGACCCGCTCAAACACACACAAAAAATTTCATCAAAATCGGTCCAGCCAACCCCCCCAAAAAATCCCTAAAAAATAAAAAAATCATAGAACCCGATTGCAGTGCCACCTACCGGGTCCAATTGTGAATCTAAACCATCCACGGACCCACTCAAAAAGACACAAAAAATTTCATCAAAATCGGTCCAGCCGTTTAGAAGGAGTTCAGTGACATACACACGTACAGAAGAATTATATATATTAAGATAAGGAGGAAGGAATAAAAAAGAAGATAAAACCTTTCTATTAATTATTACTACTGCTTACCAAAGAAACATGAACATTATTAAAATATTAAAGAAAAAAAGTTTAACAACAACTAAAGAAAATAAATAAAAAACCGTTTAAAAAAATGTCGATTAAAATATGACTTTAGTTTAACCAATACTAAATATTAGCACCGTCGACAACAAAAATAGTGTAGTGGAATCAAATCCTGGAAACACGAGTTCATTCTAGAGTTCATTCTAGAGTGGATAATATAAAAACTAATTGGTCAACTTTATAGATTATAAATATATCTTCATTAAGATACTAAAGAATTTAATTTGAATCTAGCCCCATTATCTTTTCCCTTAAAATAGATATTAATATCCACAAAAGAATGTATTATTTTGAAAAATATGAACCGAAACTAGCAAATTTACTTTGTTTTAGTTGAGAATTGATATTTCACCCCCAACTATTATACCTGTCCGAGTTAACCGTATCCTATTTAAACCAAAAGTATATGAATAAAGAAATGTATCTGAATTTGCGTGATGGGAGTGGTAGACATCATTTAGGTAGAAACGCCCTTGGTACAATAGGGGGTGAAAATGGGGGAGGGGGGGTATTTAGCCGTCACCAGCAAACCAGACTAGATAAGACTAACGTTTAATCCATGTGCCCACGAGTGCAGGTCTTGACATGTTTTATATTTGCCAATTTTATTCCTATTTCAATCCAGATGGACCGTGATGCATTTCATTAGCATTCATCCTCCTCATCTGATTTTTAATATCAACTAGTTTGAGTCACTAATATTGACACAGTTTAGTTTTGACTAGATAGTGCCAGTATTAAATTAATATAATGTTTAGTTTAAGAAATGAAAAACTTAAGATCGAACCCGGTAGAATTTGTTTTACACATTAATTTTTTTTATTTTGCCATATCCTGGATTGTTTAAATTTCAAGATCAGTCTTCATTCCTCATTTAAGGAGATTAATTGGTTTACGATCGCCACGTAATGAGAGAAAAATAAAATTGGATACTAAACAAATAAGGATAATTTAATGGATGAAAAAAGTCCAAATTACCGTTTTGGATTTCCATGATCTAATTTCAATTTTCGAATAAAATTTATTTTACTCTCACATACTGAATAATATATATTTATATTTGAAATTAATTTTATTTAAATATGTAGTATTACTTAACATGTGTCATTAAATTACGTTGAAATTCTTTGTTCCTCCCATTTATTTGATTCATTTAGCTATGATACTTTATAAAATATATATTATATATGATACAAATTAATCATTGTGGTTTTAAAATCGCTCACTGACCAAACGGATTTACAACGCCTGACATCTACTAAATGTTAAATCGTGTATTACAACCCTCACTGGGATTTTAAACAATAACCATTTAGTGAATAAGTCTGCCGTTGTGAATAAAGGTCTTTGGGGACCAAACCAATGGCGTAATCACAAAAGAATGTTCAGGGGGCCAAACTAAGATACAATCCCTCGACATGAGTGATGGTCAAAGTGAGGGGGTTGGTTACTTTATTAAATATTTCAACAGTAATTAAGTAGCGTGTAGCCTGAACGTGTAAGAAGACGTTGGTGAAAAAAAAGAGTAATTAAGTACAACTAATTTAGACTTACACAAAACTGCAACTTAAAACATATATTTATAAATTTAATAACCTATTTCAGTCATTTGATAACTTGTGATTGTCACCCCTCCTCTTTAACACCAATCTGTGACTACTGAGGAGGTGAGACCCTTCAGAATATCAACTTTAACACTCCATTCACCCTGAAAGGTAGCAATCTTACCTGAAGGTATTACACTATGGCTCTTATCTTATAGACTTCACCATAGGGAAACATACAAGGTAAGCATGCTACCTTTCAGGGTAAACGTAAGTCCGTTTGGAATTATTATATATTGAAGTGTAATATGGAAGCTAAACATCGCACAGAAGGAGTGGTAGATTACAAAGTAGAGAGGAAGGTAGAGGTGTGGAGAGACATAAGAGTTCTCCTACAAGACCTATTAGTATCCTGACTACTAGCAACTTAACCTGTCCCGATCCTATTATATAGTATAACTGGGCCTGCATGCCTATCTTTATCTTAAATGGGTCTTCTTTGAGCTGGGGCCAACTGGTTTCAAACCAAGGAATCTAGTGTAACTCACCTTTCCATCTACATCCCTCAACAATTATCAGGAGGCACCCGTCTGCATCCCCTTGCCATCTTGACCTCAGACCTTCTTTCATTACCCTCTTGGTCGCCAGAACTAATCAAGAAGCTGGACTCTTGCCCAAGATTGGGATGAGGGGGTGAGGCTAAAATTTAATTATTTACTACCGGTTCAGATTCTGCTTCAGATCTCTGCAGAATAGTGTTGGTTTGTCAGCAATATGATCTAACTACACCTCAGTAGCTCTCTGCACTTACGGTCTTATTAAAAAAAGTTCTTAGTGTTTATGAAGGATCCTTCTTTGTGAGGGAAACCCATTCACTCAAAGAGGACGTTCATTCCCCAGTAGCTTAGTCCTGTTTAAAAACATGTCCATGTGACCTTTGGTAGATCCCAAAGTACATTTAAATTGTGTGCTATATCTGGGTTTTTAGATGGTGGGTATTGTCTCTAGATGTGAAAAATCATTCGTGTAGTTTTATAACAATATATTTAGCGGCTGTCAGTTGTTAATCTCCCACCAAATCACTGTATATTACTTACGTACGATCTAGTAGCCTGGAATCCTTGAAGAGCAATGCGGAGGCCTGTTTCTACCAATAATTGGTAAAGAAGTGGCATGTTATTGACGTTACCTTCTTGGTGAATCAGAATATATTTTGGGAAGTGGTTTGCATTTAGCTTGAAGAACTTAAGTATTTAATCACTATCAAACTTAGATGTCAATGTACAAAATAGAAAGATATAGAATAAAATGAGTAGTTGGCCCAGTGAGGCCTCTTGTATACCTACTGATAATATTCTCCTCTTTCGCTGAAGAGTTTTAACACTTCCTCTAATATTTGCAGATGGACAGAATTGATTTACATTTCAAAATTAGCCTTTTGTTATTACCTGGTCTCTATATACATATGATTCCATTTGCCGTTTCAATACAAAAACCTTTTTCATGTAAGTAAATGTGGTTTAAAAGGCATGTTTCCCTGTCAGAATTCTATTATAAAGTAAGATATTGGTAGGAAAAAGACCTTCCAGACAATTCTTACTATCATGTACAGGGTATATACTAGCAGCAAACCAAATAACATGAATTGTAGACGATTTTAAAAAATATGTCAAAAAATATGTTTAAAAATAATAGCTAATATAAGATCTAAAATATAATTCTGTGACATTTTAAGAGTATTTTTATATTTACGTAAGAACTTCCGTATTAATTTCAATGCTATATTTTTAAAATGCCCCGTAAAAAAAGTGGATAAATTAACATGGAAAATCCTTTCTTAGCTTACAGCGACGTCCCATATAGGTGACATCCTAGAGCTAGAATAGAGATTTTAATCACCACGCAGACATATTTTTCTAACCTACTATTCTATGTTGATTCAATAGAAATCACTTATGTTGGTAATAATTAAAATCACATCGACTGACGGCAACATTATATTAACAGTAATGCAGTCAAAGGACTGGACTAAGTATTGAATTTCATCTGAATTTCAAGTATTTGAATCTCGCTATTTTTAATTCGGCAGATCAACTTAAATAAATAGCCAACATAAATGTATATGCTACAAGTAAGCGTCCATTTCCTCAAATTTCTTCTCATATTTTCACCACAAATCACATTTAAAAATGAGGTCAGGGAAGGCAACGAATAAATCGCAACATAACATGTACCAATATGATTCAACCTATACCCCTCTCCAATTCACATAAAAAAAGCACACATGTGATATAAAATACATTTCTTTACAATGGTACAGATATACTTTATGAAGAAAGTCGAAGCTATTTTAAAACATTCTAGAAAAAGAAAGCACGCATCGCATTTCTACTATAAATCATTTGTATTCATTCTGTTGAAAATTTATGAATTATTTATAGGCTTTGATCTATTGCATTACGTGTCTAGTGTGCATTTGAGCAATGCCAGTACCGAACGAGAGCGAACATTAACATTTAGAGCTGTGTTGTCGGAAAGCAAGACAATCTTATGGAATCTATTGATCTTACCTCTTGTGATGTAACGTAATGTTAGTGTTAACAAACTCTAAGAGTGATTGAGGAAAGACACGTACAGCTGTTTTCACAAAAACACACAATGATTTACAAGTTATAGTATGACATGTTAGCTGAGTGGTTAGTAAGGTCAAATACAAGACCATCAGACGTGGCTTTAAAGAAAAGCTAACATTTAAATATGATCATTTTTTAATTATTTGATGATAAATTAAATATAAATAATTATAAAATTAATATAAAAAGAAGATATTTTAGCCCACATCATATGATTAAGTACTTAATATTAAAGTATGACCATAGTTACTGTCCTAAATAATCAGCCATATAGACGGTTGAAGAATAATTTATTCAAAACATTTAGGTTTGGGAGAAGTCTTTACTGAAAATGTTTCTAATTCTTTGACTGTAGGTTTTAATGTTAGAACAACTGAAGATAAGATATTGATATATTTATTTTCTATAAGAGTTTCACTAAGTCTTAAAATGTTTCACTGGCAACATTTTCTCAACAGAACCAAACTAAAGCAAGCCATAAAACAATTCTTTCTTTAAGCAATCATCTCTAGCCATATTTGTATATAGATCATCAAAGCTCCGCCTCCTTACAACCCTATCTTTTAAAAAAATTATCATCTTTAAGCCATACAGATACTCTAATCAAATTGATATATTTACTATATATATATATATATATATATATCTTAAATATATATATATATATATATATATATATATATATAAATAGATATATATATATATTTACTTATATATATATATATATATATTTTACGGGAGATACGGTCACAAAGACGATCCAACATTTGATCCATTTTAACGGTATTTATTGAAAACGTGTGAAAGTCACTAGAAAACTATTCTACTTCATGGATTACTCACATATACCAGGGTTTCCTAAACTTTTTAGGCCAAAAGGACACTTTCATTAGTAAAAATACATGCTTGAGCCTCATAAAAATGTTTACACCAATATGAACATTAGATTAAGAGAGTTAAATTTTACAAGTATAAAATTATAAAATAAAAGGAAAACATCATGTATTTAGCTGCATCTTTGGCAAATGCTCCTTTTTCATATATAAAAAAAATTGGAAGTCCTAATAACAAATAAAAGCAAATAATTTATATATCCTAAATTTGCAACAACGACCCTGAGATAACTATGGCGTAGCCCAAGAGCTCTGCCGACCACAGTTTGGAGACCTCTGATATAGACTACGACTAAAGAGGACTTTTAGAGGAGGTTTACCAGTATATTCCTTGGGGTAAGGTGGGGAATCATTTAGAAAAATAAACCTCAGTACAACCATTTTTGATTCGATCCTAAATCTTCCCGTCACCGGTGAATCATTTACGAATTAACAACATTGTCCGGCATATCCATTGGTGCGGGTCAGTTCATATAAACTCTGATGAGACTTTTATTTGTAGAGTTATTATACTGCTTTAGGTTTTGTAAGATAAATATTTAAAAAAACAAGTTTATTACAAGTTTTCATTAATATTACTTAACAATTTAACAACACATTACCATGTCATAAATAGTATTATAAATTATACAATATTATTATGATAAAACAGGTAGTTAAATTAATTAATATAATGGGGATGAGGAAAGTAGGGTTAAGAAGAAATACACCTAAATTTAGTGGAAGTATAGTGGAACATCTTTTAGCAAAAACACCCTCATTTCTTCCAAACCTAAATTTACACATCACTATAAAAACAAACTAAGTGCCCTGACACTTAGACCGCCATACTACCAGCAAGGGAATTAATATAATATTATGTAATTTGTAGAGCCAAGTTAGAAGTTAATAAATTCAATGTTAGATTTCATCCGTATCAGTTGACGCACGGAGTGAATGTCAGTATCATCTTCTTTGATTTGCCGGTTATGAGGAGGGAGGGGTTCAAAACCTTTTAATGTGAGGTGAAAATGTGTTTTAATAGTTTCTTAACTCTCCTTCCACGCTAGTGCCAGTACGTTGGATAATCATGATAACTTATTCATCTCTACCTCATTAGTGTTGGCCTAGTTAAAATGTGAATAGGTTAGACGGGTAGTAAGACAAATAGGAAAATACATATAGCCTAACCTATACCTGGAACTTAAGGTGAATCCGGACTGACACATTGACATGAAAATTCGTAGTGGGATGAACTTTAGCGCGTCTTGTGTGGATAGCGCAAAAAAAAAACTCTCCTCTGTTAATCTTAATGAAACTGTAAGTATAGTTTTAATTAAATAATTAATGTATTGCTTGGCATTATAACACAAGAGGTAACCACAACTCTTTCTACCGAGCTCCTATTCCCCAACACAACGTCAAGGTGCAGATTCTATGTGAAGTGTAACTTTCTTACACCTCGTTTCACAAACGACTCTTTAACTTTCCGGTATGCCAGAAACACATAGTAATAGTAATAACGATACATTTCTCATTGTAATTCTACTGTAAACACTCTTGTGGTTTCATTAGGTACACTTTGAAAATCCCTTGGGATGTTCTATGAGACTTTATATACCCTTATCCCCTACTTCCTTAACTTTTAACCTCCATCCCCAACCACCATATATTTTTATCCCCAACCTCCTTAACCACCCCTCCTCCCCCCTGAAATTGTGACGAGATTTGTGAGGGGGTGAGGATGGAGTGTATTCCCCTTGAAGCCAAAGGCTGTTTGAAGTATTCTATAAATGTTTAATTTACAGTGTTGTCTACATATTGACACGACAAACACATTAGAGTCACGGTTTTGGGAAACTAGACTCGAACCCTGTGAAACCCCCCTCCAAACCTCCCGTTTTACAACTTTGTATTTTCGACGAAGCACCCTAGCTTTTAGCGCTTAAAGCCACCCTTTACCGCATGTCAAATGTATTGATTTATATCTTTCCAATAGGGGGAAAGTCAAATATTCGTAGCAAGCCCGGGAGCTGCTGTGTACACCATGGTTAGCAGAAAAACAAAACAAGAGTATTTTTTTAATTTTCGTTATTGATTATTTAGGTAGATTTTGTAAATAGACTCTTGCTTGAGGTTTTTTATTACCAAATACTTTTAAATCAGTGGCTATTTGCAATTGTTTGAATTTTCAAGCCGGAGCTTGAAAATGCTCATATAGGAAAAATAATTTAAAAGGGAGTCACATCTGTGGGAGAGCAGACTAAATATCAGACTTATTTAAACTGGTTCTCAGGTTCAAATTCCAGCCAAGTATATCTCCCTAATTAGTTTTCCATTCTTTCTCCATGCAAATAAGGATACATTTTATCTTGGTCGTAACTTATTTGTACCTATTCTATTAGTGTAATTAAATTAGTACAGCCCACTTCAGTGGCCGTATGGTCTAAGGTGCTACTCTCATAATAGACTATAATGTCGATGATGGGGAGATCATGGTTCAATCCCAGTCAGGTATACTGAGGGTGGTTTTCACTAGATGGTTTTTCACTCCCTCTATGGATGCAAATGTGGGTACACTTTATCTAAGTTCAAACTTCCTCATCCCTAGTCCAATAGCGCAATTAGTACATAAGGGTTCAGTCCGAATGAGTAATAAGACTCGGTGCTAAGAAAATATTACTGCCCTGACGGGTAGTAATACGTGGATCAAAACTAACAAATAGATTACCGACATCTTGGTTTAATTAATAGCACGCCTGCCAACTGAACTCAAGGTCTTGGGCTCGACTCCAGGCATGACTGAGAAATGTATATCTGGTAAAATTGCGGCTTCTCGTTTTACAGTAATGGATTGGTCTATGTGAAACTAGTTTGTAAGTTATTAATAATATAGTCAATAGAAAATTAAATTGTGACTTAAACACCCCCAAAATATATAATAATAACAAGGAAATGTTTTCCCATCGTTACAAGTTCCGAGAAAATATAAGTTTCCACAGTTTCCACCAAAGTCCCTAAGCAGAGTAACGCACCGACGGCTGTTCGTGTTTGTCCCAAGTTAGTTTGTTCCCGTTCCCAGAAGAACGAGCCGGTGATCGCATTATTCCTCTCCGGTGTTTCTCACCGCGGCCCACAACTAAACAAGACTTGCCCGGGAGGGTCTCAACTTGTAGTAAAATGTTGCTTACCTTAGAACAGAATGACCGGTACACCAACTTTAACCAGCTAGCGCAGGGGTTCTAAACCTGTGGTCCTTGGAACCCTAAACTCTGTTGGTACTTGGTTGGAGAAAAAAATTGCATCTTTATTTCAAGAACTTCAAACTGAAATTAAGAACGTATCTAAACAAAATGTATTGTTATTCAATACCTTAATAATAAAGCTCATATTATAATTTATTATTTCATCAACATTTCTATTTTTTTATAAATATTTTGATTACTCTCAATAAATATAATTTGATGAGCCTGTTTCAGTTAATTGAAATTACGAGACAACATGTTTATTTATTTTGACAAATGAATAGTCATTTTAAATGTTAGGGGGCTAGGATGTCATTAGAAATAGTAGCTTCTAACGAACACCCGAATCTTCTAGTGAGTTTCCGTTTTTCTGCTGTGTACGCAATGTCTCATCTGTACAATCATACATTGTTTATGTCACCATGGAAACTCTGATTTGTGTACAATTATATATTGATAAATAATTTATATATATCTTTGTTTAAAAATAATAACAACTCATCTAAGTGGTGTGGCACAGAGAATAGATAGCAATCTGGGAGAGAGGGCCGTTCCTAAGCTATCATCGTGGCGTGAGAAAGAAAAAATTACGTTATACTTAAAATTAAACTCCGTAAAAACAAAATTTATGAATCGAGACTGAAACAATCGAGAATCAAACAATTGAGATTTGAATAATCTGAGTCAAACAATCAAGACTATATTAAGAGAGTAAACTAATCGAGATCAAACAATCGAGACTAAAAAAATCAATACTCAAACAATTGAGTCTCAATTAATTAAGATTTGAATTATCGAGAGTCAGAGAATCAAGAATCCAACAAACAAGAATCAAAATCAAGACTTGATGATCGAGGGTTCAAACAAAAAGGACTCAAACAATTGAGGTTCAAACAATGAGATTCAAACATTGACTAAACAATCAAGACTAGAATTAGGAACTCAAACATTGACGCAACAATAATACTTGAAATATCAGATCAACAATCAATACTTGAATTAGGAGATCTCAAACATTTGAGACGCAAACAATCAATACTTGAAATATCAAGATCAAACAATCAATATTCGAAATGTCAAGACACAAACATCAAGACTCAAACAATCGAGTCAAGCAATCGATAGTCAAAGCAATCGAGATTCAGAAATAGAAAACTCAAACAAATGAGATTAAAATAATCGAGTTCAAAATCAAGACTGAACTTAGATCAAACACGATATAAATTGTCAATACTTTACTCGAAAATCGAACTAACTATCGAGTCTCAAACAATAAGGACTCAATAACTGTTACACAATCTATACTCAACATTAAGACGTTGATATTACTTTGATTCATTTTATAATCAACACTAATATATAAATTAAATCAAATAAAACATTTGAATGTCCCTATTAAGGTTGAGAACAACTATTATCTGCCTGAATCGTTGGTTTACCGCCTCAAAAGATTTATTTTTGAAAACTTGATTGAAGGCTCTTTTCATAGAAGATGAGAGTGGTTTGAAGCTACTTCAAATCAGGAAGTCCTAAACACTAATAGCTTAAACGCTTCATATATAGGATAATAATTTAATACCCATATGGGAGACCCACCGTAGTAGCCGCCCTAGGTAGGGATGTGAAAAAAGTATCGATACTTTATTAATATCGATATTTTCCTTTCAATACCAGTATGTTTTTAATCAATAATTTTTTTCCCGATACTTTTACTGATATTAATTTTCACACTCCGGTATAAAATCGCTATCGAAAGAAACTTTTTTTTTTATCTTCATTCATTCTGAGATTGAATGTTTACTAGGGTGGACTGTGGAGGAAGAACAAATGACACTATTTATTAATTCTCACTCATTTTCTGCTTGACAAGCAAGAAGCAATTCTATCATTCAATCTCTTTGAGCTCATAATAATTCATAGGTGTTCTTTTATCTTTATTTATCAATACAGCTGATGCCTGGCCGTACGACGGGTGAGTGGTGACCATCTTACTACCCCTTCCTTTATCAATGAGCACGCTCATCACAAACTAAAAAAAAGGAGCTTTTTGTTGTGCTCAATAAACTCAGTCACCTCAAGGGTGCCCCAAGCAGACGAAGAAGAAAAGTTTATGTGGGTTGTTTAAACAGATGAAGCTGGCGGGGCGTCCATTCTCATATAGTTTTTTTTGTCAATATTTAATAATATATCTTGATAGAATATGTAAACGACGAATGTAAATAAGAAATGGCACCTCCCAGAAGTGAATTATGAAAGATTTTTAAGTAGATGGATCGCAAAAAAGCATATTGTAAAATAAAATTTGATATCGATACTTTTCTATCTATTCTAGTACGTCATCGATATTTTCTTCGATACTTTTAATGAGTACAATATCGATGTTTTTCTTTCGATCCACATCCCTACCGTTGGCATAGTAGGCACTTGTGTTTAGTTTCTGTATTGGTGCTGACATCTAGCCTACAACTTGGGAACTTGATCACATACCTACGTGCAGTTGCCAATTGATTGGTGTGACAAGATGTATTTTTTGCTTCTGCGCAAATAAGTCTTGTTTTACGATTATTTGATCAAAGGTGAACGTTTTAATGTATTGCAGGGAGTTTACCATAATATTAATCTTTCTAGTTATTGTTCCAATTTTACTGGTAAGTATTTTAAGGTTCTTGTTAGAGAAAAACAAAGTTCCGGTTCTTTTTGGATCTTAATTAGTTACGGTTATGTTCCGGTTCTTTTAATTTTTAATCTGTAAAAATTAGAATATTCCAATTGGAATTAAGTTAAAAAATAGAACGGCATAAAGTGAAATCTAAAAAAATAATATAAGAACTTTTAAGAACATATATATATATATATAATATAATAATATATATATTATAATATATTATATATATATATTTATATAATCATATTTATATGTCTATATATGTGAATACTTATTAGAGATGATTTATACTTACTGAAATTTATAGAACAGTTTTAATAAGTCGATATTTATCTCTTCCACTGATGATGATATTCACTTTAAATTATTTTTCCTCTATGAGCATTTTTATAGAACATATATATATATATATCGTTTCCAAATCTGGATAGGTTCTTAGGCAATTTATTTTAGGATTTATGTTCTTGTTTTGGTTCCTTAAAGATAATAAAATTTTCAACCTCAGTTATAAATTCTAGTTCCAGATCGACTCCCTATTTATAGTATTCAAAATTGTAGGGAACATGTTGTTATAGCAAGTCTTCCGTAATACTCGGATACTACCTATTATTATTGTTATTAGTGTACTATTATTACTATCATTATTATTATTAATACTTTTATTATTATGAGATAGGTAATATTAATTTGTAAACACAACATGGCTACTTTATGAGATACCACTGTGTTTTAAAAACTAGAATATCAAATAAATAGTAAACCACTTTACACCCGGGATAGTTAAAATAAAGTTTATTCTGAAATATTAATTTATATTTACTTATATTGATTAAGAATGGCCCGTATCCCGTAAGAATATTTAGAAAAGTTGGATTCTGGCCAAAATTAAACAAACAAAAAGGGACCACCTTACAACACCCCCCATCCCTCCTCCAGGGGTAAAATTGTCACTATGCAGGCCTTCAAAAAAATATTTAAAATGTCACATTTGCTGCAGTTTTTTCTTAACAACTAACTGGTGTACCCGTTATTCTCACGGTATATTGTGTTATTATTTATTTTTGGATGAAAATGAAGAATTGTTGTTTGAAGCTTAATGGCATGGTTCTTAGCGCTACCTGAGAAACACCGCGAGAAGGTGACCATGTATCGTTTCTCATGGAGAGTTTTATTTTCAGCAGGTCTCCTTGCCCACTGCTTGGGGCGTTATCAGCTGAGCGTGAGTGGAAGTTACCCCTCTCCCTCCACTCCCCACCACGACACAACACCCCGGGCCGGGCCCTCTCCCTCACACAGACAACAAACACCACGAAAGTCATCAAAATATAAACTACATAATTATACCGTATTTTGGAGTTGAATATTAAAACGTAATTACATATTTTATTTAATCGTCTGTATTCATTTTTGTCCACACCTTAGATGCAAATACGGGGTTAAGAATAATTGCTATTTTTTTAAGGCATTATTTTTAAAAACCTATCGGATTATTACCCTCTTTATAAAGAATTTATAAAGCAATATTGTTTATTAGGGTAGTCACCCCGATTTTACTCCCTTTGTCACAAAACGTCAGAATGAAACACCTTTACTTTTGCTAATTAGCTTAAAAGGAACACCTCTCCTAAATTTCAGCCCTTTAGCTTTGTGGAAGTGTGAGAATTAGTGATGAGTGAGTGAGTCAGTCAGGGCCTTCGCTTTAATATACAGAATGATCCAAAAGTAACGCAACTCAAGAAAGAACTTATATCTTGTGCCATATAATATACACATCTAATTTAAATCATGTAAACCAGACAATAAGCCATAAGGAAATCACAGAAGGTGTTGAAAGTGTGATCCTCCTTTCTGTAACACAAACTCACTCGTTTAACCAAACTTAGAGACACATAATGAATCATTGACTGGGGTATGGCTGCAATGCACCTCTCAATGTTGGTTTGCAGTTCAGCCAGGGTTCAAGGATTGTTTTCATACACTGTTTTAAGTTTCCCCACAGAACAAATCAGGTGTGTGTTAGGTCTGAGGAATGAGGTGGCCACAAGCCCTTAGACTCAGCCAGCGTTGTCATGGTCACAAGTTCTAGGAACCATCCACAGTATCACAATTTTCTCCCTTTGTCTGGTTTCCTTGAGTTCTTGAATTGTGTGAATTTTGTAAGGCACAAGTTTCATCCACCTCGTACACCTCTGGTTGTTCATAGTTCAATCCAGTCTGCTGTGATAATCTTCTTAGAGACTTGCTGGGTGACCGTTCTAATCACTGCCTAACCTCATTTTGATCACTCAGACTTGAAGGCCGTCCAGAACGCTTCTTGTCACTCACGCTGCCTGTTTCAGGAAAACAGTGTACAATTTGACATATTGATGATTTATTCGGCACGCGTGATTCTGGAAAACTACGGATAAACGATTGTTGGAATTCCATGTACGAATTGCTTTAAAATAATGTTCCAAAATGAATACTCGCTCTGCTCGTAAAAAACTCATCAAACACTTTCAAATGCTGTAACTCAACTGGCTAGTCCTTGTGTATGTCTCAAGGTCACATGGCCTGCACAACATCCGTTAACATTACAGTGTTGCCATACATATAAACTACACGTTCATTTTCCTTGTTCTTCTGCGAGAAGTATCCTTGGTAAAACAGATTTGCGCGGAGCTTGGATCATCCTGTATATAGGGTTTATTCATTTTCAACGTTTTTGGCCTTAATCCGACCCAATATTTTGAGTCCGCCACATTACATTTTTGTTTTTTTAAACTTTATAGAGAAGATTATGTTAAGATCTATCACAATTCCCAATTTTATTTTTTACAATGTTTTGAAGTGTTCGAATAACTCATGCGGACACACATATATCAAATTAGATATTCCACAGCCGGCTGCACTCTTTATATAATTTATTCTTTGAAAAATCAATATTTCTTTTAGCTATGAGAAATTAAATTAAATACATTGTTAAAATAAATGATAGAAAAAAATATCATCTGAGCTTAGCAACAAGCATAAAAGGAATAATAGGCTGGTAAAGAGACAGATTGGTGCATGAAATTACGTGCACCATTTTAATTTTATTACTGAAAATATTTTTTTTAATAGTTTGAGAAATTTCTAGCCCACTATTCCCTGCAGGCATTTCAAATTTAAAAATTTACAGTTTTCTCTGATTATTTGCGGTGGTTATTATACCTATACGATTAAAATATTCCAATTTTCTACTACACGAAGCTTTATTTTTTTGTTATTAGTATTAGATATTTTAGCCATCCTTCCCTCTTTTTTTTCCAATCCTTATTACAAAATTACAAGATTTTCAGAATTTTATATTTATCACTTATTATGGATAGCCCATCGACCTTTCTGAAAAATTTTAATTTTAAATCACACCAAAAACTATTTTAGTTTATGATTTGAAAAACTTCATTCTCCACTCCTCTCCTAGCCCCACTGCACCAGCTTTTAAATTATAAATGTCCATTCTCTTTTAGTTATATAAGTTGTCCTATACATTTATCTAAATAATCAAAATTTTTACTCTACGGGAAGAGTTTTATTCCGTTAGTTTAGGAATTTAAAAGTCTATAAGCTAAATTATATTCTAAAAAATTTAAAAAGCCATTATATATCCTCTAAAATTTATGAATATATATTGATAAAATATATTTCCATAAACATAATTTTCTCTTAAGGTGACAACCTTGCCTGGGTCTCCCCTATTACCGATCCCTAACCAGGCGAATTATGTCACCTACTTTCGATGGATGCTATAGCATCTACACTAAATGAAATAGTAAAAATAGTTTAATAATACTTAGCACCACGTCCTACTACCCGTTTGGTTATACGCTTAATTACTTATAAAGCTAATGTGCTAGGAATTGGGAAGGTTGAATTTAGAGGAAGTGAACCAACATTTGCGTGGAGGGAGAGTGGAAAGCCATTTAGGAAAACCACCTAAGTTCACCCAGAGCGAGTTTGAACCTCGATCCCCCATCCTCGCGGTCTAGCTTAACACGAAACTAGCGCGTTAGAAACTAGCGCGTTAGATAACTCGCCCAAGCGGGTGAAAATTTAATAAAACAGTTAAATTATTTTCATATTAGAAATGCACTTTAGGGTAGCTCTAAAATTAATTTGGTAAGAAGAATGTAAATAACAGGATTTTGGTACAAATGAACTTTTAGGAAATACAAATATTTATTTTTGAGGTTGATACTTAAAATACTAGGTCTTTTTAAGTGTATTTAAAATATCTATAAACGTAATGTAGTCATTTTCGTTTCTGTCAAAAAAGTTTCTTCTGATTAAATATGGCTGTAACTATAAACTCTCTTCCTGTTTTGGTCATATGTGACTCGAAATATATAAACAAAAATAAAATATCAAAGAAGCTACAATCCAAGGAACAGCCCTTACAACTGCCAAAAGAGACGATGGAAAACCACATCGTTGAAGTTAACACCCCAAATGGGCTCAGCCTTCATTAACCTCGTTCTCTAGAGAGAAAGAGACAGGCGTGTTAACAGCCAGCTCAAAGTCCTCAGGAAACAAAACTCCCCCCTTTCAAGTTGAGTCCAACATAAAACCCTCTCAGAACAGGTGTGGTTCAAGTTACCTCTTCATTAAGGGATGAAGCTTTGGGCTTTATTAAAGGCGACAAAGCCGTTAAACGATATTAGAGTGGGTGGAAGTGGGACATGGGGAGGGTGTGCATGTAAATGGTGACAATGGAGGATTTACAGTTATTAGAGAGGTTTGAGACTACCCCCACCTGCAATACCGCAATATCAGCGGTCCTTGTAACACATTATTAGCGTTACTTTTGACCACATTGGTGTGGGATACTTTGTTTATAATTTCTAATCAGTGCCACGCTTGGTAAAGGGAAGGAACAGGGAGTCGAACCGGAAGCAGAATCAATAACCAAAATTAACAGTTACTTTTAAGAAACTAAAAACGGAACAGGAACTCCAAAAATAAACTACCTAAGAACCAACATCGGAATTGGAATGGATATATTTATATATTAGGCTCATAAAGGTTCTTATTGGTTTTCAAACTATTTTTCATATTGCATGGACGCAGCGCAGTAGAAAAAGGTTAGCTCAAATGGAAATAATCCACACGGGCAGTAAGATGCGCAGCGCTAAAAAGTTGTGATTTCAACGTTTGTCTAATATCGTTCTCAACGAAGGATAAGAGCTTTCACAGATGCTACCCCCTCACCAAAGAGCTACAATGGATACTTACGAATTCATTCGAGCAATATGGCAAAGCAACGGTGGGAATTTGAAATATTTTTAAAAAATCTTCATATCAAGCTGAAAAATCACCTAAATCAACTTTATTGCATGGCCAATTACATAATTATGATTTTTGTGAGAATTGACATTGAAGTCCTTTATTTTAAAATAAATTCTAGCCCTTTTCATGATATGGAAAGCAACGTCCACAAGATAAGCCGATTAACGTAAATTATAAATGGATTAATATTACGCAGCACGTTTTAATAGCTGCAAAAAACCCACTGCTAGAATGAATATTAGATTTTCAGATATTTGTAATAAACCATTATTAACACTGGCAGCCTTTACGCGTTAGGAATAATCGCTTTTTATTTTTGTCTGAAGGCGAAAAATGAAACTATGTGAGTGTAAGGGAGTGAAACGAAGGTAGTGGAGGGGCATATTGGATGGCAGTGTTGAGTCAACAACTCATTCTAAAAGTGGAATGCTTCCAATAACATGCAGAAAATATCAAGTTTCTCACTCGTGGTGATGGCAACAGTTTCCTCCCCCCCCCTGGGTTTAAAGCAAATACCCAATATCGTATCTTTGGCCGATTGTAAGAAGGTACAATTTTAATCCCCATGGATAAGCTAAGAAGTTTTTTTCCCGAAAGCCCTTTACTCGATTCCTCCAAGCAAATGATGATAAATTTTCTCTAAAATTTACCTTCCTAGTCCTTCTCTGTTAGTGTAAAAACTCGCATAGTCCCGTACTGACATTAAAACGTGGGAACGAGAAATAAACTTGGTTGATTCTCAAACAAATATAACTCCTACATTATGATTCTTTTCCACGCACAGCGACAATTAATCGATCGCAAAGAAGATGAATTTTTTCCTACTTAACGACTTTACGTTATACTCACTCATCCATTAGCAAGAATGCATGTCACGATGTTTGCAGGAAAGAAGGCAAAACCATACTTCTTTGAAGGGTGAACCGTTTAGGAAATATAGGTGTTTAGCTATCACCTGTTTGAGAGAATGACATGTTAGATAGTCTCTTACCTCCTTCATAAGTTCTACAAGAGAAAATGGAGTTCACATCCAAACATCATATTACTAGAAACTTGCACCTTGCTCTGCCTACCAGACTTTCCCGCAAATCCTACACAAATATGGTAAGAAGGAGGATACTCTGATTTAGATGCATCGGCGAGGAGGGAAAGCTTGCAAACCATTTAGAGAATAAATACTTTGGTACACCTGACTTAGAACTAGACTTCCTTCAGTTACAAACCTACAAGACAAGACTAACGCCTTTGTCTTGTAGGTGTGGGCTACTGATACTCATTCTAAAAGCTTGTTTTTGTATTATCTGTTACATTATTTCGAACGGAAAGTATTGAATTAAAGCAAATAAATAAATATAAAGCCAATATGTCTAAATGTCCATGGAAGTTTGCAGCTATTTTGGGAGATATTTTTATAAACTCGTACTTTTTGTAATTGAGTTAAATTAAATCAAAGCGTTTTGAACAATATTCACCTTAATGAGCTAGACTAGAATTAGACTTGATTGCCGTTGATGTGTAGATTAGTGTTTGATTTATGGCCAGGCGCGGTTTGGTGTTTTTACACATGTGATTTTTACTTTTATTTTCCCATCTAATTTCTAAGATAGTGAAGGTGCATTTACAATAAATTACTGTGTTAAGTTTTGTTTTACTCTTAGATTAAATTATATAATATATCCTTTTTGCTAAACGTACGAAAATAAAAAACGAAAAACAAACATTTGTGAGTTAGAAATACGAATAGTTTAATTAGAACATCCAGGCTCAATATTTTTTTTATCACCGCATCTTACTACCTGTTCAGGTTGCATGCATATATGATTTACTCTAACGGTGATACGGATGAGGCAGAAAGAATTTTAGAGATAGTCTACGAACATTTGCGTGGAAGGCGAGTCAGAGACCATTTAGTAAATACAACCCTCAGTACATACAACCAGGATTCAAACCCTGATAGCTTTATAATCAACAGATCAGTCTAACATGAGAGTGACGCCTTAGACAGTTCTGCCACTAAAGTTGGTATCAAGGCTTTAAATACGTGAACAAGCAGAACAACGGACAAACAAACGACAGTCGAAACTTTATTTTTGTTTGAACCTAGGTACACAGATTCAACAGACTATTAAAATGTAAAATTCCATTTCCCTCATTATTAGAAAACTTTCTCTATATTTTGACAAAATGAAAGAGAAAAGTAAAAATTTTTTTTATTCACAAAACAGCTTATCTAGGCCTACAAAACCGCGGGTGTAAAAAAACATTAGCATTTGTTTTTAAATACCTTTATCAGACTAGGCCTTAGTTTCTTTTCTAGGGCATTCAATGAACAATTTAGATAAAATGTTCAAATTCAATAGCTTTTTTTCCGCACCGCGCCATACTACCCATCTAAACTTTACGTATTTTAATAATACAATTACCCGCCTCGGTGTCGTAGTTGGCTAACACGCTAGTCGTGTTGAGCTTGACCGCTGAGGACGGGGAGATTGAGGTTCGAATCTCGGTCGGGTGAACTGGGGGTGGTTTTTCCTAAATGGTTTTCCACTCTCCCTCCACGCAAATGTGGGTTCACTTCCTCTAAATGCAACCTTCCCAATTCCTAATCCATTAGAGTAATTAGTACTTAAGCGTATAACCCGAATGGGTAGTAAGACGCGGTGCTAAATAATAATAATAATAATAATAATAATAATACAATTTAGTTAGGGTTGGGGCAGATGGTGTTTATCCGAAATTTACTCGTATTTGCGTGAATATAAAATGGGGAACGTTTTAAAAAAACTTATTTGAATTCATTTGGCTGAGATACAAACCCCAACCAGCCCAACCCAGAAAAACTAGAACATACCAGATGATTTAAAGCCTACGTGCCCATCAATTCGGGTGAACGAGTTTTTTATCATTGTGATTTCCCATCCTCTTACACGTAGGTGCGGGGGAGTTAAACCTATTAAAATACTAAATTTTAAGTTTTGAATATACTTATAAAAACGCTTCAGTGGCCGCATGGTATAACGCGCTACTCTCGCAGTAGACTGGAATGACGATGACTGGGAGAATGAGATTCGAATCTCGGTCAGCAGTACTGAGGGTGGTTTTTCAAAAAGGGATTTCCACTCTCCCTCCACGCAAATACAGGTACACGTCCTATAAATATAACCCTCATATTCCTTAAAACAATTTTCTTAATTAATAGGTCTACGTAGGCATATAGCCTGAACGGGTAGTAAGACGTGGTGCAAAGAAAAAAAATATTATTCTATGAGATATATTGGAACTACAAATTGGTTTGGCATCTTGGCTAAGTCATTAATGCTTCCTCTAAAAAAATTGAGGTTCTAAGGTTCAATTCCCCCCACGACCGAATAGTTTATTACTAATTAATTGGGGCTTCTCTTTTAACATTGATGATGAATAGAGGACCGTGTATCGTTTGTTCTAAAATTAAGTAAGTTTGTAAGTCGTGAGCCTATATAATAAATTAGTTAAAAAAGTTGCCACTAAATACTTTTAAATATAAAACAACAACTATTCCATATACGAGTATTTTAAATTTTGAAACATCTTTCTTTTTTATCCAATCATTTCTGGCATGATCTATATATTCACTAAAAGTATTATACAGAACGTCAATGTATTCATAGCAGACTTATGACCATGTGTGATGGCCCCGTAGTATCACACATCCCCTATATAATAAAAAGATAAAGGCATTAAAGGAGGTCAGTGGGTCAACTAGCTCAAGTGAGTACTATGTCAATGACCCCTGCTTTCCCACACGTCATTCTGTTCCGAGTGTCCCTTTACCCCCTCTTTTCTCACCGATTCCTCTTTCTCCAATCTTTCCTATCGCTGGTCGGAGGTAGTGTGCAGACTCTCCTACTTTAGAAGCAGTTATCATTCACATCACATCTGATAGTCATCTTTCAAAAGAACACGGCGCGCCCGCCATTATTTAGATAGAAGGCCTGCGGGGCTTTCAAATGGCGCTTGAATAAAACAACATTCAAACCCTTCTTAACGTTCCATTGTAAACGTATATTATTTAAATACCACTTTTAGGACTGTTTCTAAGCTTCAATACTTTTCGAGGTAGACTGATAAGTAAGGGGACCATTGTTCGATACAAGACGCTGCCAAAAATAGCTTATTACATCGGGTAGTGAACATCGTATCTTTAATAAATATGGCAGCTTTATTTTTTTTCTGGTGTCTTACTTTTCATATATTGTAATATTAATCACGCTAGTCTGGTTAGAATGAGGGAGGTAACATTTAGAGGGAATATACAAAACATTTCCGTAGATGGATAGTGAGAACCCACTTGGTAAAAAATAACCTCGCAACACCCAGCTGAGATTTAAACACCAACCTCCTCTTTACCGGCAAGCCATACTAAATGAACTGGCTATGTTGTTAGAATAATAATGTGACAAGTCATTGTATAGTTTTCCCATTCCCTTCCGTCACTAATGTAGGTGCACTTCCTCTAATTATATCTTCATCTATATTCTATATTTTAATTCATTGAATCATTCTAAACGTTTGAAATAATGAAAAAGTTAAAATATTGATTTTATGTTGTGTGCCTATTAACAACATAATATTTGAAGGAAATTTATTTCCCGTGCACCCTGTATACATGGATTATCAAAAATTGTTCATGATAACATATTCAGGAGTGCCATCTACTTTCACAGAAAGTTTTTGTCCTTCGCAACTTTTTTGTATTGATAAATTGTTGTCACTGTCGTTTTTAAACATACTGACTTTCAGGTTGGTATTGATAGTGTTACTCAAAATGTATTTAAAACAATTAATGCTTATTTGTGTTAGAACACATATTATTTTAGAGTAATCGTGAGAAAAATTATATTTCAAGAACTAAAAAAATTCAGTATATTATAGCATCTATTAAATAAGGATGGAGTTGTCCAATCCTCATCCGAATATACCACTTATAAAAGCATTCACGCTTAAAGCGAATTAAATTTTTTCATGCCTTTTTAAATCTTCTTCTTCTGCATCTTATCGTGCTCATATCTGGTAGATCTTTTTAATGCATGGACAGTCACAATAACTCGCCACATTTGTTTTGGTGGACCTGTTTTACATCCGGACGCTCTTACTGATCCTAATCCCCTACACTTGCCCATAGAAACGGAATGAATTTTATGAGCGAGCGCGAAAACGCCTAACAATATTTCCGAAAAAGTATTTTCACGTATAATCTTCCAGGGATCTTTAAAATGTCACAATAGACATGGAACCAACATATTCACTTCCCCTTCGAAGGAAGTTGTGCTATAGATTTGTGTTGCTCAGGAAAAACCTGACGGTCTTGGCTGGGTTTGAACCCATCCGGTCTTGAGGCGAGCACATTACTCCAAGACCACCGAAGTGGACATTGCTTTTACTAATGACATGTGTTTATATTACAGATGAATCTATCCCCTATTTTACATATCTGAATCTTAATTTTAATTACAAATCGTGTAATCGAAACTTTGAAAATATTGATTTGATTAATTCCTATGTTTATAATATATCCTATAAATATATTAACTAAATATTAAATGGTTTTAGTGTAATGAATCCATTATAGCATAAATGCATTAAATTTAATGGTAACATTTATTGTCTGAGGTCGTATTACTAAGTTTGCCCTATATTTGTGTTAGGCTGAATCACCAAAAATAAGTCAAACAAACTCGAAAAAATATATATATTTTTTAAATATCGAGTCTGATATATTTTTTTAGAATCCTCGAATCTTGAAAACCAATAAGGATTCAAGGATTTTATAATCCTATTTGTTATACGTCACTGATTAGTTTTATTCTGACAAACTAAAAATCAAAATAGCATTAAAGAAATCAATATGATGTTTTAAGTTATTGGTATCCATTGATCTCAAGCTAGGCTGTTTTAGTTTTACTCTCTAATATAGAGCTAGAGTTTTATAATCGTGAAAAATCTTCAACCTCGAGATTATGATGAATTCTTACGATTGATGTGCGTCTGGACCCCAAAATGTGGATTTTTTAAATCGCATCTGTCCCCATGTCTGTCTCTCCCCATCCACACATCTAAACAATTTAATGGATTGGGTTCAAACTTGATATCTAGATGTTGTAGGGAGGTCATTTGTTATTTTGAAAACCATTTGTAGTCTCTTGATTAAATTAATTTTGTTCTAAAATAAATATTGTAGGGGATCGTGATAGGTAAAATAATACATTCGGGAAATGCATGCTATTACTCGGTCAGTAGGTTGTAAAGCTGTCAAGGAATGTAAAATTCAGAATGTACAAAACAATAATTTTATTGGTTGTTTTTTATGCGTTTGAAATATAATCTATTACCTTATACAACGAAAACAAATTTAGGGTGTTCAAAACAAAGTGCTTAGGAAGATATTTAGTTCAAAATGTGATAAGGTTATTGGGGAGTGGAGGAAGTTATATAATGATAAGTTACATACCTTGTACTCATCACAAGACATTGTTAGAATAGTCAAGTCTCATAGATTATGGTGAGTAGGACATGCAATGAGAATGAAAGAATCTAGAAACTTGTTCAGGGTACTGACAGATAAACCCATTGAATGGTAAGAGACAAATGGGAAGACCTAGACGAAAATGGTAGGATAGTACTAGAATGGATCTGAAAGAAATTGGGTTTAAATGAGGTGGACTGGATGTAGCTAGCTTAAGATAGGGATAGGGTGTAATTAGGTGGACTTGATGGAACTAGATCAAGATAGGGATAGGGTGTAATGAGGTGGTTTGGGTAGAACTAGCTCAAGGTAGGGATAGGGTGTAATGAGGTGGACTGGATGGAACTAGATCAAGATAAAGATAGGGTGCAATGAGGTGGATTGGGTAGAACTAGCTCAAGGTAGGGATAGGGTGTAATGAGGTGGACTGGAGAAAGCTAGCTTAAGAAAACGTAAAGAAAGGTACCCGAGAATGTTTATTTTAAAACAAAGGCTTGTTTTTCAAAAGAATTAAAAATGATTTCCTAAAAAAGCTATGAAATATTAAATAAAAACCACTATACAATTTAACTTTGTACATCCTTAGAGTATCCGTTTCCAACACTTGTTGGTTTGATTTGATCTTGTGATCGTTGTAAACGTATCACCCAATCGCCAACCTAACAGTAACCCACGAGTCAGTTTACCGAGCAAGGCATGGATGACCTTGAAGAACAGTCTGCGTAGTACGTCACAACGAGTTGTGCTAGGTGCAACCAGTCTGAAGCCGTCAGCTCAACAGGAAACAGCAGTGGGAATGTTGTGGAACGTATTTAAAAACCCTTTGTTTATCATCTTGATTGCAAGTCAGTGGAAAATGGCTCCATCGTTTTATGTGGTGTAGTGTCGAGTGTCGATTTGAGTTAAAATAGGTAATAGTGATATATAGTAATCGTACAAACACAGTTTTTTACACTAGCAATTTTCTTGTACTAAACATGGTTTTAGAACTCACGCAATTGTCGCAATTAGGTAGTTTGTCATCTGTTATACTCAGATTAAAAAATCAATTAATGGGCTAGTTGAATATTTATCCGATCTTAATTCGTTCCATCTGTCAATATGTTCAGTTTATTTCGAGTGTCTGATAAACACGTGCATTGACGCTTCAAATGGTGATTACAATTAGTACCGTATGTTTTAGTGATTCATATTGTTTACATATTAGCTTTGAATAATCCTTGACAGGGTGACCTGGAGGTCTTGGGGTAAGTTGTCAGACTTCTGTGCTGAGGGTCCGGGGCTCAATCCTTGGTCCCGGCACAGATTTATCTGATTGCCAAACCCTTCCTTCACCTCTGACAAGACGTGTATTAATCACAACTTGTGAATGTGAGGAATGCCAGGCCTCCACCGTGGTTCGGATCTCACGTTAAACTATAGGTCCTCCATTTCATCTCACAATCACCCTACCATTACACACTAGCGTAAGTGCGTATAACCCGAACGGGTAGTAAGACGCGGTGCTACTAATAACAATAACAATCCCTGAGCAAATGTTTGAATTTCCAAAATGTAGAAAGAGTTGTGTAATGTTACTGGGGTACTTGGTATACCGTGCATCGACTAATAAGTTATTGTTCTTGATTCTAACGTGGGCCATAAGTATATGTGATGCAGCAGTACGCATAATACATACTACTAAACGTTGTGTGTTGGGTCGCTAATTGGGTCTGTGACGTGAGTGACATCCTTCCGTTTTTTTTTTAAAATGTTTCATCTAATAGCGGTATGTTTTATTACCTGCCCCAGGGGCCACATGGTCTAAGGCGTCACTCCAGTGTTTTACTAAACTGCCAATGACAGGGATATCAGGGCTAGAATCTAGGTCCAGTATACTGAGAGTGGTTTTCCTAAATGGTTTTCCACTCTTCCTCTATGCAAATGTGGATTCACTTCCTCTAAATTCAACCTTACTCATCCCTATCTCATTGGCATTGTTAGTACATATGCGTATAGCCTGAACAGGTAGTAAGACGTGGTTGCTTAATAAAATAAATAAAATATGTAGGTTCAATTTCTAGGATGAATAAAATAGAAAAGTTATATTAAATATTTAAAAATAAACACTATAAAATAACTTTTGATTTCAATGAATTAGCTTTGGCCTTAAATGTTTCTTTAAATTTTAGTTTGAACTTCCTTTATGTGCTAGAAGTCTACCTACTGTGTTAAGTACTAGCGTACAAACCGAACAGGAAGTAAGACGCGCTGCTAGTTATTATTAGTTAGGTATTCCAGGTTCTATAACCAAGAGGACCAAAAATTTAGTCTTTGGTGAAATTCGGAGTTTCTCCATTCACAAAATGATTATTTGATGAAAGGGAAAGTAGATGTTGGTCTGTATTGGTGCTAAATTAATTTGTAAGTCACCCAAAATGGTGCCCAATCGAATAAATGTCAAGCTCACCTAGTCCAGATTGATGGTAATGAGACTGTCTGGTTTCGAACCTCACCTTTGTGTAATTTCAAAAATGGTTTTTCAGTCTTCCTTCTTGCAGATGCAGTTAGATATTCTCTAGCTAAATCAGGAATGTCAAACTCTTTTGGTAACAAGGACCGCATTAAACATTAAAGATACTGAGGGGACCACGTTGAAAAAAAAAGTAATATCACTATCTTAAGTAAAAAAATTCCAACTAAGTATATTTTTCTTACATCAGAAAAAGAACAAGCTTCAAATAGGCCTTATACAAAAATGACTATTTTTATTTTACCAAAAACGTGTAACCTTTTATTAGCAACAATGGTGTAAATGTTAAAACAATGTCAGGCTTTAAATAATATGCCAAATATAATATCTTAGTATTATTGTTAATAAATCTATGATCTCAGCTATTTGTTACTTTTCATGTTAGAAAGCAACACTGTTAAGGTTGTAATGATCCTGCTTTGTTGCATAGCTTTTGGTGTAATTAAATTAAGTTTGTGTCAAATCTATTTGTCGCACTGTACTGTTGTGTATTCATTTCCGTACACGTGCGAGCAGGCTACGGGTTAGGAACATTTGGTTTGCTTGTTTCTAGCTCTAGTAATTATTAAAGAAAAAAACCTCGCAGTGTGAGTGCGAGAAAGAGAGCAATATTTTTCATTTGCAAACTGTATTTGTTTTGATTTCTTTTTAAAAGGTAGTTTTGCTTGTGCTCGCAAGAGTTCAGCAGCTCTCAGTATCAAAATTAATGTTATAGCCATGAAACTGGTGGGGGGTATGAATAATTTGCAGCACTTGTTAACGAGGTGTTCTGAGAGAAAGACACGATGAAGAAACGCGAGTGTTATTGGGGCAATTTCTTGAATGTAGCATCTTAATATGTGCAAATAAAACTTGTAATATGTATTAATATATACATTATTTAATTAACAACATCATCAGGAGGTTCGCGAGGAAGGAGAATCGCGACAAATGGCTTTCCCAATCGCGGGGCACGATAAAAAACACTCACGGTAAACTCGGGAATTTAAGAGGTGCTTACCGACGGCTTGATAAAATACTCACGGTAAACTCGGTATTTTAAGAGGTGCTCACCGACGGCTTGATAAAAAACACTCACGGTAAACTCGGGAATTTAAGAGGTGCTCACCGACGGCTTGATAAAATACTCGCGGAGAACACGGGGAATTAATAGGTGCTACCAACCAATTCAAGGGCAGATGCAGCAGCGGGGCAGATGCAGCAATGGAGCAGCTGTGACACACAAAGGCGTTCCTGTAGGTACTTCATCAACAATGCAGAATAGCAACAGAGCATCGAAGTAACCGATCAACGGATGTTGGCGAATCACCGAGGGACAGGTCGACTGAATAGCGTAGATATGTTTTGCTACATGGTATTATTTCATTATTTAATCAATTAATGTTATTGATAACAGCAGTGAGGCAACAGAGCAGCGGATGCTGGACCATCGCCGTGGAACAGATCAACAGAATAGGAGGGGATGAATAAAATGTTTGTGTCACATTTCAGTATTTTAATTAATTAATGTCATTGTGGATAGCAGCGAAGTATTTCATTAACGGATGCTGGACAATCACCGAGGGACAGATCAACAGAAGAGCAGTAGTTATATATATTTTGTTTGTTACATTTAATTATTTTAATTGATTGATTGATGGGTTCATTGTAGTAAGGGAATTCGTTATAACATTTAATGAAGTAAGTAGAACTTAAAAGGTGTTTAAACTTAGAAATTAATATATTTAAGAAATTCAACAACTCTTTTAGTTGATGATGTTAGAATCAGAGGAGGATTTAATTGGGGAAGAGTGTAGTAGTGGGATAGGTCAGTTTCCATTTTGTTCGGAAGATAAAGACATCATGAACAGACCATATAACCAAGAAGGATTAGAGGAGAGTGAGGAGGATTGGGAAAATGAAATGTATGAGAGTAGATTAAACAAACTAAAGGTGGGAAATGCAAACAGTAGAAACTTACATGAAGGGTGCATTTCTGTAACAGAACAGGTAGAAGAAGGGGAGTCAGGAAATAATAGTGAGGATCAGATATTAGATGAAAATAGCTCAAAGGGACATTCAAAATTAAAGGATGGGGGTGATGAAATTTCGATATTAAAAAAAACTACTGTAGACATAGAGGATAGTAAAAGAGATTCTGAACCAGCTGAGGTAGAAAAGAATTTAATAGGGAAGGGAACAAAAAAATTGAACAACTTATCATGACTATAATGAGTCAGATGGAAGATAATAATAAAAAATTGGGAACCCAAATAGAAAATAATAATGAAAAATTGAGAGCTCAAATAGAAAACAATAATAAACAAATAGAAAACAATAATAAACAAATAGAAAACAATAATAAAGAAATAAAAAACAATATTAAAGAATTAGGAATAAAATTAGAGTGTAAACTAGATAACCTGGAAATATCGCACCAGGCACTTAATGTTAAGGTAATGGATCTAGATAAGAGTTTGATCACTGTAAAACAAAATCAAAACGAGTTGGAACAAAAACAAGATAATTTAAGAAAAATTCATTTTGATTTAATTGGGGGAGTTGACAAAGTGAATGAAAAAATAGAAGGGCTAGAAAAGAAATTTATAGAGACAGTCAAAAGCACAGAAAATAAGGTAGAAGGTATTGAGTTCAAAATTGTTCAAATAAAAAATAATGTCAAAATAGTTCAGTCTAACTTGGAAAGAGAAGTCAGTAAGGTTAGGTTAGAACTGGAGGGTCAACTGGATGTGAACAGGGATTATATTACGTCGCAAGTAGAAGATGTATTGACCCAAAAAGGCGAAAGCATAGAGGAAAAGGTCAAAAAGTTAAAAGATAGCTATATGAAAAATCTTGAGAAATTACAAAACAAAGTGGAGGACTTAGAATGCAAATTTAATGAAGTCAAAAATAAAGAGAAAGTTGATAGTCATGTTTGTCATAATAGTGTCTTGTTTAGAGGAATGAATGAGGAGATGTTATCTTCAATTCCCAAATTCAAGGGGCAGAAAGGAAATATTTCGGCAATCCAATATATTCGAAAAGTGGAGCGTACTTTGAAAGGAGAACGATTTAGTGAAGCTAATAAGATTGCTATTTTGTTATCAGGATTAAGAGAGGAAGCTAGGTCCTGGGCAAATTCTGTAGAAGGAGAATGGGATACATTTGTGCAAGCAAAGAGTGCTTTGTTGGGAAAATTTTGGTCACAGGTAAAACAAGATAGTTTTTTGCAGCAGATTTTCAATGGTAAATACAGTGTTCGAGCAGGAACTATGTGTGAATATCTTCACAAATATAAGGTACAAGCAAAGTATTTGAAATACCCGATAGAGGAAGATAGGCTCATGGGGCATTTAATATATCATTTTCCTCAAAATGTACAGGATGCTCTTATTGGCGCGAATTTACAGGACCTTCAAGACATGGAACGGGTGTTAAATGCATTTGATGATAGATGTCAAAGAACTAGAGAGTGGGAATATTTAGGGGATGTGCAGGAACATGATTCAACACACAAATGGGCACGTACCTTCAAATTTAGAAAGAAGTGAAGGGAGAGAAAGTAATCCAAATTGGTCAGGTTTCCAGAAATTTAAGGGTCAATACCATCCACAAGGACAAGGTAGAACTAATTATCATTTTCAGAGGGAAGGCAGGACACCTCCTCCATCACAACATTGGGAGAGAGAGCAAGGAAATAGGAGCAGGGGAAACCAAGATAGTGGTCCACGATTCAACCAGGGACAGGATAGGCAATATGATCACAATCAGGGACCAAAGGGATATAATCAGTATTATCACCCACCAAGGTACAGAGAACAAAGATACATGGGAACCCAAAATACTAATCAGGGACAAAGGCAAGAGGATGGACGAGGTCGAGCGAGAACTGTAATGGCAGAGGTGTATCAGCCTAAACATTTGGATGAAATTAAACCTTATTTTGAGAAAGTGACAAAGATAGAGGGAAAGTAGGGAAGTATGGCTGGAGCAGGAATAGGCTTTGTGTCCTCATAATGATAAAGCTTTTATTAGGATTTTACTATGAGCTTAGTAAATTGTGTTTTAAACTTAGTGTGTATAAGAAAAATCTTTTAAGATCTTCTTGTAATGTGAATTTAACTTAGGGTATAATTCTACCAAAATATGGATAGTGTATATTTTGAATGCTATTCAAGAGAACGACCAATTTAGTCTGAAATGTCAGAGATATTATATTTTGTGTTTTGTCAAGAGTTTCATGCTAATTATGTGCAGTGCAATGTGTATGTTTTTTTTTTATGTTGCTTATTATATTATATTATCATGTGAAAATAGTGTACATGTAAGAAGGCTAGCTAAACTCTAAATAATAACTCTCTTTAATATCACTAGTCTATTGTGTTTTATCAATTAAAGTGAGACACTAAAACCTTTCTGCCATAGAACGTTAAAATCAGAAAAGGAAATGGCAAAGCAAAATGAACATTATTAGAACTGTTAAGTGAGAGATTTTGAAGTAAATGATAAACATTTTAAATTATATCAGATGATTGATGCCTGCCGCTACTCTATGTAATCAATACATTGGTTTTCTAGTTTTTATTAAATATATAAGCTTTAGTGGTGTCATAATATGTGCAAAGGGCTCAATGTAAAAACAAGCTGACCGAATTACTTCCTGACTTATTTTTCTTCTAAAAATAACTCAGAAAGTAGGGGAGTACTGTAATGATCCTGCTTTGTTGCATAGCTTTTGGTGTAATTAAATTAAGTTTGTGTCAAATCTATTTGTCGCACTGTACTGTTGTGTATTCATTTCCGTACACGTGCGAGCAGGCTACGGGTTAGGAACATTTGGTTTGCTTGTTTCTAGCTCTAGTAATTATTAAAGAAAAAAACCTCGCAGTGTGAGTGCGAGAAAGAGAGCAATATTTTTCATTTGCAAACTGTATTTGTTTTGATTTCTTTTTAAAAGGTAGTTTTGCTTGTGCTCGCAAGAGTTCAGCAGCTCTCAGTATCAAAATTAATGTTATAGCCATGAAACTGGTGGGGGGTATGAATAATTTGCAGCACTTGTTAACGAGGTGTTCTGAGAGAAAGACACGATGAAGAAACGCGAGTGTTATTGGGGCAATTTCTTGAATGTAGCATCTTAATATGTGCAAATAAAACTTGTAATATGTATTAATATATACATTATTTAATTAACAACATCATCAGGAGGTTCGCGAGGAAGGAGAATCGCGACAAGGTGGAGATGTAGAAAGCGTGAGTAAAGGCCAGTTTTTTGGCAGTTTTTACAGCAAAACTTTGTATTGCCTCATTAAATAAAATATTGCTTCAATACAAACATAAAAGTTTAATTTTCTTCAAATGATGATATACATAGCTGTTAAATATCTTTCATGTGCATAGTAGCATTAGATGACAAACTTTTTAAATAAGGAGTAAAAGTTGTCATTAAATTCCAGGACACCCTGACATATTCAACAACTGTTGAGGTCATCATGTGAATAAAACTAGCTATATGTTTGTACTGAAGCATTATTTGATAAATTTTGATATAGAAATTCAAAAACAATGACTTTATATCGGGTTTCATACATTTTCACCTTCACATAGGCATAATTATGATGCTAAACATTGCACATATTTAAAGTGCAAAAATTCATTAGTATTTGGGAATTTATTCCTGTCAAAAGAGTGTATTTGGTTCACCAGCATCACATGCCAGTGTTCTCAAAATTATGTCAGATTCCAAAATAACACATTCCCAAATATTTTATTTCTTTAAAGATTTAAAAAGAAAAAATCGATTCGCATCGTATGAAGGTATATCATAAAGGCCTTTGGCTACAGAAACTAATGGATAGGGCTGCCCTCGGCCCGGGGCCCTCTAGTTGACTAACCTACTCTAGATTATGTATTCCTCATATCTACTTTATAAATGTTGAAAACATGAACGAGTAGTAAGACTGTAATGATCCTGCTTTGTTGCATAGCTTTTGGTGTAATTAAATTAAGTTTGTGTCAAATCTATTAGTCGCACTGTACTGTTGTGTATTCATTTCCGTACACGTGCGAGCAGGCTACGGGTTAGGAACATTTGGTTTGCTTGTTTCTAGCTCTAGTAATTATTAAAGAAAAAAACCTCGCAGTGTGAGTGCGAGAAAGAGAGCAATATTTTTCATTTGCAAACTGTATTTGTTTTGATTTCTTTTTAAAAGGTAGTTTTGCTTGTGCTCGCAAGAGTTCAGCAGCTCTCAGTATCAAAATTAATGTTATAGCCATGAAACTGGTGGGGGGTATGAATAATTTGCAGCACTTGTTAACGAGGTGTTCTGAGAGAAAGACACGATGAAGAAACGCGAGTGTTATTGGGGCAATTTCTTGAATGTAGCATCTTAATATGTGCAAATAAAACTTGTAATATGTATTAATATATACATTATTTAATTAACAACATCATCAGGAGGTTCGCGTGGAAGGAGAATCGCGACAAATGGCTTTCCCAATCGCGGGGCACGATAAAAAACACTCACGGTAAACTCGGGAATTTAAGAGGTGCTCACCGACGGCACGATAAAAAACACTCACGGTAAACTCGGGAATTTAAGAGGTGCTCACCGACGGCTTGATAAAAAACACTCACGGTAAACTCGGGAATTTAAGAGGTGCTCACCGACGGCTTGATAAAAAACACTCACGGTAAACTCGGGAATTTAAAAGGTGCTCACCGACGGCTTGATAAAATACTCGCGGAGAACACGGGGAATTAATAGGTGCTACCAACCAATTCAAGGGCAGATGCAGCAGCGGGGCAGATGCAGCAATGGAGCAGCTGTGACACACAAAGGCGTTCCTGTAGGTACTTCATCAACAATGCAGGATAGCAGCGAAGTATTTCATCAACGGATGTTGGCGAATCACCGAGGGACAGGTCGACTGAATAGCGTAGATATGTTTTGCTACATGGTATTATTTCATTATTTAATCAATTAATGTTATTGATAACAGCAGTGAGGCAACAGAGCAGCGGATGCTGGACCATCGCCGTGGAACAGATCAACAGAATAGAAGGGGATGAATAAAATGTTTGTGTCACATTTCAGTATTTTAATTAATTAATGTCATTGTGGATAGCAGCGAAGTATTTCATCAACGGATGCTGGACAATCACCGAGGGACAGATCAACAGAAGAGCAGTAGTTATATATATTTTGTTTGTTACATTTAATTATTTTAATTAATTGATTGATGGGTTCATTGTAGTAAGGGAATTCTTTATAACATTTAATGAAGTAAGTAGAACTTAAAAGGTGTTTAAACTTAGAAATTAATATATTTAAGAAATTCAACAACTCTTTTAGTTGATGATGTTAGAATCAGAAGAGGATTTAATTGGGTAAGAGTGTAGTAGTGGGATAGGTCAGTTTCCATTTTGTTCGGAAGATAAAGACATCATGAACAGACCATATAACCAAGAAGGATTAGAGGAGAGTGACGAGGATTGGGAAAATGAAATGTATGAGAGTAGATTAAACAAACTAAAGGTGGGAAATGCAAACAGTAGAAACTTACATGAAGGGTGCATTTCTGTAATAGAACAGGTAGAAGAAGGGGAGTCAGGAAATAATAGTGAGAATCAGATATTAGATGAAAATAGCTCAAAGGGACATTCAAAATTAAAGGATGGGGGTGATGAAATTTCGATATTAAAAAAAACTACTGTAGACATAGAGGATAGTAAAAGAGATTCTGAACCAGCTCAGGTAGAAAAGAATTTAATAGGGGAAGGGAACAAAAAAATTGAACAACTTATCATGACTATAATGAGTCAGATGGAAGATAATAATAAAAAATTGGGAACACAAATAAAAAACAATATTAAAGAATTAGGAATAAAATTAGAGTGTAAACTAGATAACCTGGAAATATCGCACCAGGCACTTAATGTTAAGGTAATGGATCTAGATAAGAGTTTGATCACTGTAAAACAAAATCAAAACGAGTTGGAACAAAAACAAGATAATTTAAGAAAAATTCATTTTGATTTAATTGGGGGAGTTGACAAAGTGAATGAAAAAATAGAAGGGCTAGAAAAGAAATTAATAGAGACAGTCAAAAGCACAGAAAATAAGGTAGAAGGTATTGAGTTCAAAATTGTTCAAATAAAAAAGAGTGTCAAAATAGTTCAGTCTAACTTGGAAAGAGAAGTCAGTAAGGTTAGGTTAGAACTGGAGGGTCAACTGGATGTGAACAGGGATTATATTACGTCTCAAGTAGAAGATGTACTAACTCAAAAAGGCGAAAGCATAGAGGAAAAGGTCAAAAAGTTAAAAGATAGCTATATGAAAAATCTTGAGAAATTACAAAACAAAGTGGAGGATTTAGAATGTAAATTTAACGAAGTCAAAAATAAAGAGAAAGTTGATAGTCATGTTTGTCATAATAGTGTCTTGTTTAGAGGAATGAATGAGGAGATGTTATCTTCAATTCCCAAATTCAAGGGGCAGAAAGGAAATATTTCGGCAATCCAATATATTCGAAAAGTGGAGCGTACTTTGGAAGGAGAACGATTTAGTGAAGCTAATAAGATTGCTATTTTGTTATCAGGATTAAGAGAGGAAGCTAGGTCCTGGGCAAATTCTGTAGAAGGAGAATGGGATACATTTGTGCAAGCAAAGAGTGCTTTGTTGGGAAAATTTTGGTCACAGGTAAAACAAGATAGTTTTTTGCAGCAGATTTTCAATGGTAAATACAGTGTTCGAGCAGGAACTATGTGTGAATATCTTCACAAATATAAGGTACAAGCAAAGTATTTGAAATACCCGATAGAGGAAGATAGGCTCATGGGGCATTTAATATATCATTTTCCTCAAAATGTACAGGATGCTTTTATTGGCGCGAATTTACAGGACCTTCAAGACATGGAGCGGGTGTTAAATGCATTTGATGATAGATGTCAAAGAACTAGAGAGTGGGAATATTTAGGGGATGTGCAGGAACATGATTCAACACAAAATGGGCACGTACCTTCAAATTTAGAAAGAAGTGAAGGGAGAGAAAGTAAACCAAATTGGTCAGGTTTCCAGAAATTTAAGGGTCAATACCATCCACAGGGACAAGGTAGAACAAATTATCAGTTTCAGAGAGAAAGCAGAACACCACCTCCATCACAACATTGGGGAGAGAGAGCAAGGAGATAGGAGCAGGGGAAACCAAGATAGTGGTCCACGATTCAACCAGGGACAGGATAGGCAATATGATCACAATCAGGGACCAAAGGGATATAATCAGTATTATCACCCACCAAGGTACAGAGAACAAAGAGACATGGGAACCCAAAATACTAATCAGGGACAGAGGCAAGATGATGGACGAGTTCGAGCGAGAACTGTAATGGCAGAGGTGTATCAGCCTAAACATTTGGATGAAATTAAACCTTATTTTGAGAAAGTGACAAAGATAGAGGGAAAGTAGGGATGTATGGCTGGAGTAGGAATAGGTTTTGTGTCCTCATGATGATAAAACTTTTATTAGGATTGTACTATGAGCTTAGTAAATTGTGCTTTAAACTTAGTGTGTATAAGAAAAATCTTTTAAGATCTTCTTGTAATGTGAATTTAACTTAGGGTATAATTCTACCGAATATGGATAGTGTATATTTTGAATGCTATTCAAGAGAACTACCAATTTAGTCTGAAATGTCAGAGATATTGTATTTTGTGTTTTGTCAAGAGATTCATGCTAATTATGTGCAGTGCAATGTGTATGTTTTTTTTATGTTGTTTATTATATTATATTATCATGTGAAAATAGTGTACATGTAAGAAGGCTAGCTAAACTCTAAATAATAACTCTCTTTAATATCACTAGTCTATTGTGTTTTATCAATTAAAGTGAGACACTAAAACCTTTCTGCCATAGAACATTAAAATCAGAAAAGGAAATGGCAAAGCAAAATGAACATTATTAGAACTGTTAAGTGAGAGATTTTGAAGTAAATGATAAACATTTTAAATTATATCAGATGATTGATGCCTGCCGCTACTCTATGTAATCAATACATTGGTTTTCTAGTTTTTATTAAATATATAAGCTTTAGTGGTGTCATAATATGTGCAAAGGGCTCAATGTAAAAACAAGCTGACCGAATTACTTCCTGACTTATTTTTCTTCTAAAAATAACTCAGAAAGTAGGGGAGTACTGTAATGATCCTGCTTTGTTGCATAGCTTTTGGTGTAATTAAATTAAGTTTGTGTCAAATCTATTAGTCGCACTGTACTGTTGTGTATTCATTTCCGTACACGTGCGAGCAGGCTACGGGTTAGGAACATTTGGTTTGCTTGTTTCTAGCTCTAGTAATTATTAAAGAAAAAAACCTCGCAGTGTGAGTGCGAGAAAGAGAGCAATATTTTTCATTTGCAAACTGTATTTGTTTTGATTTCTTTTTAAAAGGTAGTTTTGCTTGTGCTCGCAAGAGTTCAGCAGCTCTCAGTATCAAAATTAATGTTATAGCCATGAAACTGGTGGGGGGTATGAATAATTTGCAGCACTTGTTAACGAGGTGTTCTGAGAGAAAGACACGATGAAGAAACGCGAGTGTTATTGGGGCAATTTCTTGAATGTAGCATCTTAATATGTGCAAATAAAACTTGTAATATGTATTAATATATACATTATTTAATTAACAACATCATCAGGAGGTTCGCGTGGAAGGAGAATCGCGACAAGACGCGTTGGAAAAATTGACTATTGTTAAGATATTTTTTTCTTAAAGGCCAGTGATTTTCCAGTTTTTATATCAAAATATTTATTTGGCCAAAATAAATAAAATATTGCTCCATCAGCAACGTTTAGTTTAATTTTTTTTCACCTGGTGACGTCAAAAGTTCTTGAATATTTGTCAAGGATGTCCTGGAATTTAATGAAAACATTTTTCTTTTTATTAAAAGATTCCTAATCTAATTTTGCTATGGATATTACAGATATTAAATAACTGTTGATGTCACCACGTGAAAAAAATTAAACTAAACGTTGCTACTGGAACAACATTTTATTTATTTTGGCCAAAAAAAGTTTTGATACAAAAACTGCAAATCCACCGACCTTTTCCACCATTCCCTACATCCCCACCTTAAATTGGTACTGTTACAAAAAAAAAATTAACAACCACACTAAAAGGTTTTATATTTTGGAATATATTTGCAAGGGAAAGCTGGTTATTATTTAAACTTTGTTTTCTAAAATTACTACACCAATTTATTTATTAAATAATTTCATCCATTCATATTTTTTTATCGATTTATATAATAAAGCATGAGGTTTTTTTTCCATACGTGATATTATTTATTTCTGTCTTCGTTATTTTAATGGGTTACATTAATGAATGCTTTATTTTTCTATTTGAAGTTGCTGCTTGGAAATTATTAACAACACAATGTGTCAAACCAACATATACATATATATTATAGGCCTACTGTCCAATGAGTGTGTAATGATTTTAATGTAAACTTTTATGAAAATTATAGTGTGGGCCTGTCTGTTAAGGTAAAATCTATGATTTAAGATTGAAGAAAACCCGCAATAACAAGAACTATTCCTAAAATTTTTATTTTTAATATCAATGAGTAGGTACGTTCTCTTACATATTTTTTAAATTGAGTTAATTCGTTACTAGCCTTGGTGGCGCTAGTTTCGTGTTGAGCTAGACTACCGAGGACAGGGAGCTCAAGGTTTGAATCTAATTCAGGTGAACTGGAAGTGGTTTTCCTTAAATGGTTTTCCACTCTCCCTTAAAACAAATGCTGGTTCAATTCCTCTAAATTCACCCTTCCCGATTCTTGATCCATCAGCCTAATTAGTACTTAATCTTATAAACCGAACGGGTAGTAATACGTGGTGCTTGAAAAATAATAATAATAAAAAAGTTAATTCGATGATTTCCATAATTTTGGTTTTTATATTGGATACCTAAGAGGCCATTTTTAAGACACGTTATGTTTAACCTTACATTTTTTAACCCTTCCCCTACACTCACCCCCTCAATGTAACACCAAGTAGAAATTTAGACTTATCACTCTCCCCTTCCAAACTGTGGTATATACATTTTTATATTAATAATTCATATCATTATTTAATGGGAAATCTTTTGTGACACTGAAAGAGACTCAGATTTAATACTACTAAGAATCGTAAGTTACCTATAAGTATATTTACAAATGGTTAAAACATGAAAAATAATTTTATTTTTTCCAACATTAGATATTTAGGTATGATATATTTTAGGTAGCAGAGTGATCAACATACCTCCCCCCATATAACACCACATAGATATTAAACCCCCATTTCAACAGCTTTATGTAACTTATTGATTACCTCTAGGCTAGCATCATTTAAAATAAAGCTACAATTTATTCAAGGAATGTATTTTTATGAAACTAACGCTATTTGATTTTTTTAAATTTAACTTGTTCTTATACCCGAACATATCTTTGCACAACATTTTTATGTATGTACGTGTTTGTAATTTTTTTATGTCCAGTATTAAAATAGATCTCTTTGATCCATTTTATTGTATCAGCAGATGACTTAAACATTATCTTTAAAAAATAAATAATACACAAGCCTCTTCCTAAGAAAAGCAACCGAAAGGTTGGTTTGATGTGATTTCTATCCAACAGGAGCTGTGCAAGCACTCAGACATTTGGCTGGTTAGTGCTGCCTGAACAATCTGGTAGAAATTCCATATACTAGGGGCATTCAGAAAGTGTGTTGGTTCCTCATTGCTTTCCACACGTAATTTCTGTGAGTGAGCGCAAAAGGGCCAACCAATTTTTCTGGAAAAGGTATTTTCACATAACTTCCAGGCATACAGAGCCATATGGCCATAACTTAATTAATATTTAAAAAATAGCCCCAGTTGCGTCAATAATAAATGCTTCATATTTCCCAGGAATAAACCCGGGGGCCATAAGTAGACAAACGTGCTATCGACTTAATTAAAAAGTGCGTGCGTGTAACTAGAATATGGTGAAGATGACCTAACTGCGTTTATTCGTATACACACATTTACGTTTTAAATATTATTTATAGAAATTATCTTTATGTCCGACACCTTAGTTCAGTCGGTATCCTGTCCGCTTACTGAGCTAAGGGTACCGGATTTGATTACTAGCATGACTTAAAATTTATCATTGATGGAAATATGGATTTATCCTTTCACATTGATACATTAATGGTCGGGGACTGGATGTTGTCCCAGCCCTAGTCGTAAGTGAGATTATAAGGCATATGAAGCTACGACAGGCCTAACAAACCGGCAGTGGAAAAATATATGACTTGAATAAAAAACTGAGCCAGGCCCATAGACTGGAAACAGTAATGGATGTAAATTTAAATACTCTTTATATTAAATTAAGGAATGACTAAAGGCGATTGGCCATTTTAATTTGGCATGGAAATGCAGAGATCCATGGGTACAAATGGTTGTCTTCTAGAATTTTATTATTTTGCAATTTTCTTTTTGTAAACGGTTTGTTCAGGAATAGAAGCATGTTTATTAAGTTATACTTTTTATATACACACCTCTATAATTTTAACAGTGATCAAATATCGATAAAAACGACCTTTTTCAAGAGGAAAACTACCGGCTTTATAACAAAAAAATAAGAAAATGTACCGATTAACAGGGGCGGATCCAGATCATTTTCATGGGGGGGGGGGGGTCATAGATTTAAATAACATAGTTAGACTTACAATGTTAGATTTATGTTTAAAGCCGTTTAATAGTTTCTCATTCATATATGATCTTATGCATGTTTTAAACCGTGGTCATCCTCTCCAATTTTTAAAAATTAGATAATTTTTATAAATTATTTAGAGTGGCCCTCCCTATAAACATTTTTTTTAAATGGTTCACTCCAGAAACTATGAGTAGTCGTTACCTTGATTCTTTTTTTTAAATTGGTTCATTTATAAATTATAAGCCACCATTTAAAGTGCTCCTCAGCTAGAAATTTTTGAAATTTGGATGCCCTTCGAAGCTATTTAGAGTGATCCTCACCTTAAATTTTTTACGATAGTTAGATAGCTCTAGAAGATAATCTTTCAAGTGGTCTTCTACTGAAAAAATTTTAAAAATGAATTATTTCAGAAATAGGTCACCTGAAAATTCTTCAAAATGACATGCATCAGAAGCTATTTGGAGTTTTCCTCCCCTAAACATTAATGAAATTTAGTGGCCTTGGAAGATATTTATAGAGCTTTCCTCCTTTGACTCTTTCTACCAGTTAGATAAATCTAGTCTAGTAGTTATTTAAAGCTGTCTTATTCGGCAAGTTTCTGACAATAGAATGCATCTAGAAGTCATTTGGAGTTTGATTTAAGGCCATCTTTCAGCTTCATATTCTATAATAACAGAGGATTTTAAATATCTCTAGTGGGGGAATTTATGCCAAGGAGGGGCAAATTATTTCCAGAGTCCCTCACAGTTCCGCCACTCATGCTGTCCACACATACTCTATATTCGGTATTCGTGGATGAACTGCTCTCAGGTGATGATTAGTCTTCTTTGATGTGTTATAGTCTAACGTTTCTATGCGAAACAATGTTCGTTACTCGCTATGTACGACAAATATTCATACATGAAAATGAATATTTTTCCACACTTATGAGAATCATATCGAAAACATTTATTAAACATGGACGAATAACGCACATGTTAGAAAATTGAATAAACGTGGGTGTAAAACGCACATGTGACCCGGCTTAGGAGGTGTCTGCGCGTAATAACACAAAAAATGGTATAATTTATCTGTGTTGTATTTTCTTTTTAAAATATGAACTTTCATTTTTTTTTATTAGTTTTCTAACTTTCACAGGGAGGTCAACCGACCCTTTGACCCCCCATTGAATCCACGCCTGACTATTAATAATCATCGATACATTATCTTAGACGGGCTGTTGAAAATAATAACACAAATGTGTGATTATTTCCGCAAGACCTGTCCGGTAGCTAGCGCTATCTACGGTTTCCATGATCCATTTGTTCTTGTAGGTGCGGAAGGATACTTTAGTCGGTTGTGAACACACGCCACTCCTTTCACCCTCTCACCCACCATCCCACAAATTAGATTTTAGACTTGCACTAGACAGGGCAAAGGGCCTTAAAGGCGTTTTGTGGATTGGAGTTAAAAAAATGTTAACAGATTTTGGTGTCTAAAGCACATTATTTATAAACAACGATATAACTATAATTATATTTTAATAATTACAAATCTTCCGTGTTTATTTAAATTAATATCCGTAAATGATTTGATTCTCTAAAACTAAGCTGAAATATTTTATTTGAAACATGAAAACATTTTTACCACAAGTAGATATTTAAAATGATAGTATGTATTTAGAGCATACATCTAAAGTTATTTCAGTGAGTATTAAATAAATCAAGTCAAATAAATAGATTAAAATTTGAAAGGCTATAATGAATGAGTATATTATTATTATTATTATGATTATCATTATTATGATTATTATCATTATCATTATTTATTATCATCATTATTATTATCATCATCATTATTATTATTATTATTATTATTATTATTATTATTATTATTATTATTATTATTATACTATTTTATTGGGTTTCATTAATTTTATGTCATAACCATTGTGAATTTAAATTTTTGAGGTAGACTATAACTTTATAATGTTTATATATATTAATATTCTGATCCATTTTTTTTAAAGGCATATAACAACTCACTTGATAATTATTGCAGTATTGCCTTTTTAAGATATATTTAGAGAATTTCCCATAAGAGTGGTAGAATCTGAGAGGAAATGTGTATGTATCTGCATGGAGGGATAGTGGGAAACCATATAGGAAAAAAATTTATCTTATACACGACTGGGATTCGAACACAATTTTCCCCACCACCGGCAATTTAGTCTGACACGTAAGACCAAACTACCGCCGATGCGGGTATTGACAACATATTAGATGGCATTTAAATATTTTTAATATATCAAATGTTTCCAAGAACGATAAAAAAAAAGGATTTGGGAAAATTATATTAATCTCATATTGGTTTTTATGTACTATCCTACTTCAAAATGAAACTTGCTAAATAATTTTGCTGTATACTTTATGGGTATAATAAATATAAAACACTTTTCACTCTGTGATTATATATTTTTTTAGAAAAATTTGATTTTTTTTTCAAAAGTCTTTTTTCTTATATTAAATTGAAAATGGTCAAATACTTTGTCTCCAAGTTCTTATGCCAAAAGTATATCTTTTTTTGTAATGTATGTATTACTATTATTATTTTCACAGATAAAAAGGTTTTATTCTACTTAAGTAAAATAGATGCGATTAAAGCTATAAAAAATGAAATTAGTCAAGCGTTTAAAATCAAATCCTAGACAGAACACATAAAATACTTTTTGTTTGGGAATCATTTCATTCCACGTTCATTCGAGATGTGTTTGTATACTAACAGTTTAATGGGTTTTTTGTAAGAAATTTTAGTTGCTTCAAAGAGATCAAAGGCATCCTACTTTCAACTCTTTGTCTCATTTCCAATATATTTCGTGTAAAGCAAGTTTGCGTGTTTGTAAGTTACCGGGGAGAAGGAATTCCATCTCGAGACAGAGGTATTATTAAATAGTAAAACCATCCAACCATGAAAACGTTGAGATGGAAACTCATTGGTACGTCTGTTTTCTAAATATTTACACATCTGTGGCTTGGTGCAAAATGTGCTGGTAGAAAAATAAGTGCGTTTCAAAGAAGTAACATCAAAGCTACATAAGCTATCTCTATAGCCAACGGCTTATTTAGGTTTGATTATAAAATAAGATTTCAATATATAAAATTAAGACGTGAGTTTATTAAGAACACATTTTTTTAATTTGTAAAAGACAAATTTGTCTCAGGAAAAAATATTTCTCCGTTATGGCACGAGCAAGAAATTTACTGTTAAAACTTACAAATATGGGCTTTTATCACACTGTTGCACTAATATGCGCGAATGAAATTGGCGTCTCTTGCAACAAATCAACTTTATTTCAACCACACATGGTTCTTTAATCAATACGTTTGTGTTTTGCGTTGTTTCTTTGTTTATAAAATTGTATTCAATAGATTTTTAATAATAATGTTCAAACCGTCAAGGAAACTAAGATTATTAAAACATTTGACTATGTTTTATCAAGCTAATATTTCTAAATTATTTCTAGTGTAACAAATCGACCTCTCTTAATAAATTCCCTGTTCATTGAATCTATCAGGCTTTTTCTAACTGTTCACCCAACAATTTTAATAATTAAACTTCTGTATTTTCAAACGCTTCAAACCCTAACACATTAAGTATATATAAAGAATAAATATAACTACATAGCTATCAAGCTTGTATTGAGCTTTCAGAACATGAAAGTGGTATTGAATACACATACATGATATGAAAATATATAGCCCGTTTGGATTATTTTGTTATATTGGTGGACTTTAACATCACAGTTTCGAGGACTTGGTGGTATAGAGGTAAGGTGTCAGACTTCTGTGCTGAGGGTCTGGGGCTCAATGCTCAGTCCTGGCTCAGATTTATATGATTGCCAAACCCTTCCTTCACCTCTGTTATGATGTGTATTAATTACAACTTGTGAATGTAAGGAATGCCAGGCCTCCACCGTGGTTCGGATTCCACGTTAAGCTGTAGGTCCTCCATTTCATCTCACAATAAACCTACCATCACACATTAGCGTAAGTGCATATAAACCGAACGGGTAGTAAGACGCGGTACTAATAATAATAAACATCAGAGTTATTAACATATTATTGTTAGAATACTGTAGAATATGTTTTAGAAAATACATTTTTTTTGCCGTCAACATTTAATATTTTAATTGCATTATAACTACCCTGTAGTTAAATTGTAAGTATTATTAGGTGTTACCCTCTTCGGTGGTCTAATTGAAAGCTGTCCCTCTTTCAATAGACTTTACTTAGTGTGACCAGGTGGTTGGGGTTGGAATCCTGGTTGGGTGTACTTACGGTCTTAGTTCTTAAATGGTTCTGCACTAGTCCTACACATAAATGTAGGTACATTTTCTCTAAATTACACTTCCAATTCCTACTACATTAAAACAATTTATACATATGATAACCAGATCTTGTAGTGAGACGCGTAGGAAATAAAAATATTATTTTATTAATATTAATATTATATAATATTTTTTAGCATCACTCCTACCGTGTTCTTGTTATAGTTTGAGTAATGATTCATAAATGACGTGCAGTTTACGAGGTTAGACACAAGACTTTTAAGGATGCTCAGTGGCTAACAGTATGCATACCTGCGTCGAATAGTTTATGGTACCATAATAACAGTGGACCGTTACACTAAAACACAAGATAACATCACCTAGATACGAGGGTAATGGGCAGTTTTATATCAGAAACTGGTCCATTCGATTCGAGTTTAGGTAGGTGTCGTCTTATAATTAGTTTCGAGCGGCACTTGAGGCGCACTGGGTCTGACTGAAGCTCAACCCCTATTTTATGTTTATTTTATTGTTTCTCTAAAATAATTTCAATTTTGTTTGTTCTGCACTGTGACAGCATGTACTAGGTGAATAAAGAGCATGTATAGTTTTTTCCTATGTCATGTTTAGGAACAAAAAGAGCTAAAGGAACACTCCTTTACGTTCTTTTCTCTACATACCCATACAATACTACCACCCCCTTTTCTCTGCGCAATACAGCTCATCAACAACATTAAATTACTCATTTTAGCATATAGAAATAAACACATGGTTTGAGATTTAATTATACACGCTATATAATTACATGGATTTTATTTTATTTACCTCAAACTCATTGATATGATGCTTTTGTATTATTATTATTAAAATTTTCCAATGTGTGCAAGCTAATTTAATACACATTTCATGATTGTACGGTATTTTAAGATACATAGTGTGTTCTAATGTTAGTTAACACTTAGTTTACATAAAAGGAAGCAATCTTCCCCTAGCAAATACCCTCTAGTCCTAGCTTATTAGCCACACTATAGTGAAACCGAACAAGTCAACCTTTTAAATTTTAGGTTAGACTGAGGATTTATATTTCTACTTAACAAAGCTCATCGATCTGGGCATTAAGTGTACTTTTGCAATATCATATTATCATAAGTCTGGGGTTCTATTAAATCTACGTTTAATATGACCACAAAACCAAACTTTTGTTTTTATAACAGCCTATTTTATGTACAGGAGCAGTTGTATAAACAATGTCCAAACCAGGGCCAAGCAGTGCGATCCCGAAGGAGGACTTCAACGATGGCCTGGTGCGACTCTTGGAGTGTCCGGTGTGTTCCGAGTACATGACGGAGAAGATATTCATTTGCAGGAATGGTCATAACGTGTGCTCTACGTGCAAACCTAAACTCGGTAACTGTCCAACGTGCCGGGAGAATTGATAGAGACCAGATGTCTCTTTGCCGAGAACATCGCCCAGAAGCTTCTCTACCCTTGCATGCACTCTGACTATGGCTGCCCGAAGAGACTCCTTCTCAAGGACAAGAAGAAACACGAATCCAAGTGTGTGTATAGCCTTCACGAGTGCACTAACGCTAAATCTGGGTGTACGAAAAAGATTTCATTAAACGAGAAAGCCAAACATGAACTGAAGTGTCCTTACCGTAAGTTGTATTGCCCAAACGCCAGTGAGGGCTGTTCCGAGCCGATAGTTTTCAAGGACAGAAAGATTCACGAATTGTTTTGTCCTTACAGAGTTTTTCAATGTGGAAATTTAGAGAGAGGCTGCGAAGAAAAGTATTTCCTTAAAGACAAACCCAGCCATGAAGAAGGCTGTGTTTACCGACTGATAAATTGTGAGAATATTAAAGAGGGCTGTACATCTAAAATTGTGTTCAAAAATAAAAGTGATCATGAAAGCGTATGCCAGTTTAGACTTTACGACTGCATCCCTTGCAAGCCAGATGGATGCATGTGGAAGGGTAGACGACACATGTTGGTGAAACACATGTCAGAAGATCATCGAATCGCTGTCTGGAGGAATAAGACGAATCTTGGTGTCTGGTGTGACTACGATTCTTCCAAAGACCGTAGGTATGCTGGTCTCGTATCTGTTTATGGTGAATTGTTCTGGTATAGTCACAAGTTTGACTCTGCCATAGGCAAGTGTTACTGGGCGATTCAATACGTTGGTCAGAAAGACTATTGTACTAAGTTTAGGTACCATTTGACCATCTACACAGATATGAAAGAAGGACCCAGCGTGACATTCGCCGGTGTACCCATGGCTAGTGATACTGAGGATATCGAGCAAGTTTATGAGAGTAACAGTGCCGTGTGCTTAGATTCATGTATGTTGGAGAAGTACGTGATTGACAAGAGTATGAGAATTAAGTTCAAGATTAAATTAATAAAGTGAATATTTGTTAGAACAAGGTTGTTTGAGCTCAAATGTCAAATGGCCTCTGAAAGACATTGGTTTGGCTCCAATAGGGTTAACATAGGTGTATTTCCGTAATGTCAAAGTAGGTGGGATGCGAGTAATTCCTAGTATACATTTAGAACAGTCGAATTTTATTGGCTCCCATTTGTACTAAGGAATCTGTAAACTATTTTATATTTGGTAAGAGTTTTTAAAATTTTCTTCCTTTTTACAAATATTTTAAAATACCTTCAGATTCACAGACTTTGCTTCATCAATACTTATAAAAATCTTCTTTAAAATTTAAACTGACCTATATTTAATTTGACAAAATCACTAGTAAGGAAGCATCAATATTAATTGTGTGTTGAATAGCATTTTGATATTTATTTCATTCCCTTTTATAATTATGTTACAAACTTGAAGAGCTTATCAGGGATTCGATTTTGATCCGAGGTTTCTATGCGAGTACAACAACATGATGTTGACTAAGTGGAACATAACCTGGATGTAAAACGAAATTATAATTCAAATTAATGTTTCTAGATAGTAATTAATTCTATATATTAATTTAAAAAAGCCTCTCACACAAAATTAAATCATCATTAAAATATGAATTTATTTTAAAATAAAATGTGTGTGATTTTATAAAATCACAAAGAGTTTTAATTTAATGTCCCAGTTAAAAAAATACCAAAATACTAAATATACTAAATAACAAAAGAGCACCCTTGGTCAAAAATCTAGTAAAGCCTACCACAAGTACCACAGCCCAGGGTTCATATTATATCCTAGTATTTATTCCTTGAGTTTGTTTTATAATTTGGAGTCTAGTATTGTTGCTTACAGGTTGTAAATAACACATTTTCAGTATTACATTTGTGTTAAAAAAATATACGTTCTGATTGGGGGTAAGAAACCCCGAAATAAGTTTTGTATTTATGAATTATTTACTACAGCAAACATTTGGAAAATAAAAAATGCTCAAGTCATTAAGTTTTCCTTGGAATTTAAACAATTGTAATCATGAGTATAATGAAATTTGAACATGTAAAATTAATATTATTTTTGTATTAAGTGTAATTTTTATTTATTTATAAAAACATATATTTTCATTGCTAGTTAATACAAATTTTTGAAACGTTTCGTTAACTTTAAAATGTTATTTAGTTAGCTAAATTGTTCTATCTACCCGAACTAACTCAGTATTACAGGATATTTTAGTTAACACAAATAGTTTTCAAGTTATTTAATCTTGACATATTTGATTGTTCTTTTATATTAAAAAATATGTTGTATATACTTGTTAGTACTATTATTTTTACAAATTAATTAAAATATACATTTAGTAAGCTAAATGCAATTATAAATACAAATATATTCTTAAAAATGTGTATGTTGTACTTATTTCTAAAATGAATACACTTATATTTTAATGCGTAATAGTTATGAGTTAGTAGTGTAAATTAATAACAATATTGTCAGCCGCGTCAGTGGTCAAATATTCTAGTCCCTGAGGCGTCACCAAAAGACTGGACTGCCAATGACGAGGAGATCGGTGTTTGAATCTGGTCGGATTTGCTTGGATTTATTTATCATGTTGGTTTACACTCTCCCTCCACGAAAACTAAAGTTCACTTCTTCATCCATAGCACATTATCATAATTATTAGTTTATATGCATACAACCCGAACGGGTGGTAAGATGTGATGCCAAAAACACTTGTCTTTTATATGAATCATCCTTTAATTATTTCACGAAATGTTTAACATTTATATTATTACCCAAGGGTAAGAATATAATTCATGATAACCCGCTTTATTTATTAGAGCCTGGTTGAGTTTTATATGCTGTATTTTCTCCCCCTAAAACCAACCTAACATAAAATATAATTAAAAATGTTTAGTTCCCAAGTGAATGCAATAAGCGTACGCTTATAAAATTCTTCAAACAACATATTTTTCCTTTTTTTCTACTCATAGCACAGAAATAGGGTTATCAGTTTTTTACTTTTTTACGGCAAGCTCTCATTTTTACATCACCCTTTTATTTCAATTATATTAATGTAGTCTGTGTTATTTCACAATGTCAACATAAAGTAAGTTGACATTTATTCAACAATTTTAGCATCATTCCTTTCATCCCCCCTACCCCCCCAACTTAAACTTATTTCTTTGAACAAGTTTTACCTCCTTCTCCCAGTGTGCAACCCTATCCCATTATCTTTCAATCTCATTCCAACCTGTCATGGTACCGTCTGAATAATATTATTTGGTATTGTCTCGTTTTCATGATATTATCATGACAAGCTTTGTTTCTAGTTTCACATTGTGTCATTATGATTGTAATTACATGTGATTTTCTTTACTCTCCGATTTTGTCGAGCTTGAAAGCTGCTCTTAGCCTATATAGTTGAAGCTTAATATTATTTCAAACGAGTTAAATCTATCGTCTAAAGCTAATTTGTTAGAACTCTTACAAGAAATGTACAAAGGGTTCTCTAAAGGAAAATATTACCAAGGTAAGTATGTTCCGATTATATAAAACATTACACGCCTTATTGGCCGAATGCTCTAACGTACTAATCCCGCAGTAGACTAGACTGCCGATTACGGGGATATCAAGGTTCAAATCTCGGTTGGGTTTACTGAGGGTAGTTCTTCCAACAAAGAGTGTTTTCCACTCTCTATTTCTCTTTCTATCCACGCAAATGTGGGTATATTTCCTATTTATATAACCGTCCCCATCCTTTAAACCATTAACGTAATTAGAACATAAGAGTATAACCTGAACGAGTAGTAAGACACGGTGTTAAAACAGGAAATTGAATGAAATATACATAAAATGCATTAGTAATATTATCAAATATTCCAGTTTTCACACAAAAAATTATGTCAATTCATACACTACAGACCGGGGAGTAATACTTTAAAAAAATGCTCTTTAAATATAACCTTGTGTTTTTAAGAGAACTAAAAAACATTGTCCCCTTGAAAATCAATTCCTCTTATGTTTTGAAAGCGAAAGATATAAATATCTTACATGAGGGATGTAGGTCTTATAAATTTAGTTAATTAATATTAAACATGTTTCTTTTCAACTTGTTCAAATATCTTAAACTATGTCACTGACAAACATTATGTCCACTTAAACAGGACTGGTAGCCCCAAAACTATACCGAGTATTTTTGTTTGCGGTAGAAAATTAGAACTTTATATTTGGTCGATAGTAGAATGTTATTCTATTATTAGGTAGGCAGGTTTATAATACTCTCACTTTTAAAGAACAAATTTCTACTTTTTTCTAAGGGATAGTTTTAGATGAAGCAGTTTAAGATGTCTTTCTCACGTAGGATTTAGATAGTTTGTAAACATGGCTATACCATTTTGACCGTACTTAATTTCTGTAGATGAATTTTGGTGGGCATTTGGACAAATGCATGGGTCTTGTACGGCGTTGGTGGACTGGACACCACTATAGACCCCAGGCTAACACCAGTACCTACCTCATAGGGTGGTTTGGGAATATATATCTTACACCACTCTTTCACCACTAATGTGGATTGGGAACTGTTATCTTGTGATACAATTTTCCTCCCAATGTAGATTGGACAGTGCTACTTTGCACCACGATTTCTCTCCAAATGTAGATTGGACAGAGCTACTTTGCACCACAATTTCTCTCCAAGTGTAGATTGGACAGTGCTACTTTGCACCACGATTTCTCTCCAAGTGTAGATTGGACAGTGCTACTTTGCACCACGATTTCTCTCCAAGTGTAGATTGGACAGTGCTACTTTGCACCACGATTTCTCTCCAAGTGTAGATTGGACAGTGCTACTTTGCACCACGATTTCTCTCCAAGTGTAGATTGGACAGTGCTACTTTGCACCACGATTTCTCTCCAAGTGTAGATTTGGACAGTGCTACTTTGCACCACGATTTCTCTCCAAATGTAGATTGGACAGTGCTAACTTTGCACCACGATTTCTCTCCAAGTGTAGATTGGACAGTGCTACTTTGCACCACGATTTCTCTCCAAGTGTAGATTGGACAGTGCTACTTTGCACCACGATTTCTCTCCAAGTGTAGATTGGACAGTGCCACTTTGCACCACGATTTCTCCTAAGTGTAGATTGGACAGTGCTACTTTGCACCACGATTTCTCTCCTAGTGTAGATTGGACAGTGCTACCTTGCACCACGATTTATCTCTAAATGTAGATTGGACAGTGCTACTTTGCACCACAATTTCCCTCCAAAGGTAGATTGAGCCTAACTCAAACCAACCCATCCTAACCTAATTTACCCTAAACTAAATATTGCTCCTATTCTCACTAATAACTAATATTACCTTGGACGTAATTTACAGAGTAGCTAACTTTCACATGGATGGCCTACACTGACTGTAATCTCTTACATTGTACTATGAAATACTTACTCTCTCTCTATTTACAATTTATTCTGGCTGAGTAGACAGTGACCAATCAATCTGTTTACAATTTCTCCTAGTTGTATCGATACTCAATACAACACTATCTCACATAAAAAGTGCCTAATCAACCCCCACCGTCATGTATAGTCAAATTTTTCGCTGACCAAAAGGTCAGCTTTTAATACCTGTTGGGTTTCCTGAGATTTCTGTTTCATTTACAGTTCCCCTTCCCTTAATATGTAAATATGGGTAAACCTCCTGTAAATTACACCTACCTAATGCTTTCTTAGATTAAATATACTGATAGCCATACAGGCACTAGGACGCGAAGAGAGCCTGCAAGAAAAAAAAGAATAGCTCTGATTATTCTGGTTCTATTCCAAATAACGGAGATGCAGTGTTCGTCCTGCTATCTGTTATAGAAATATCTTGGAGTCGAACTGGTAATAAGCAACTTCTTCTGGATAAAACTAATTCACAGGTTATCAAACGTCGGTCTATGATCTAAAGTGAAAGTTAATTTATTTTAGTTGGCTGATCATGGACACGTAGAGGTTCGACTCTCAGTCAGGTGTAATAAGTATAAATTTTTATGAATTTTTACACCCAATTACCACGTAAATTTGGGTATATTCTATCTAAACTATACCTTCTTAATCCCTACTCCACTCCCTTGATTAATATTTGTAGCGAGCGAACCATGCTTGAGCCAGCCCTGAACAGTCACCAGGCTTGGGCCACCCCTTATAGCAAGGGGGTGGGGGACATTCCAACGGGCCGAGTGTAGGGGTAAACTGGACAGGTGTGACAACAGAGACAGTCGAGCAACGGGGCTGAGAGTGTCAACACTAGAGCTTGTGTTTACAAGTTGTAATAGACGTGTGCGACAAACTCAAGACATGTGTATTTAATAGACGTATTAATAAGTACTAATTCTTTGTAATATTGTAGTTTAGAAATAAGAGTAGTAAATAAGAACCATAACATATTTGTTTGGACCTGCTTAGATAGCCATGTGGCCTAGAGCTTCACTATTTAAATAGACTGGACTGATGACGATGGGGATATTGAGGTTCGATTCCTGGTCGTGTGTACTGAGGGTAATTTTCCATTTTATATATTCACTAAAACACGGGTTCACTTTCTCTAAATTAGACCTTACTCATTCCTAGTACATTAACCTAATTGGTAAACATGCATATTTGCCCAAACTGGTATTAAAATGGAAGAGAGAAAAAGATAGAATTGTTTGCTAATGTAATTTGCTAAAATATATATTAAACACCTCATTTAAATATACAAGCGCATAATCTTGGAACTTCACAAGCATTAGATGGACTAGAGAATGAGAAAACCAACCACAAGGCAGATAGCAGGATTTCAAACTTTGGTCTCCCCTTCAACGGTGACCAAAGTTGTTAAACCTCTTAATATCCAACATAGATAATACTCGTATAGCACACACAGGATGCATACAATTCTTTAATCTTTGATGCTACAAAACATTTTCAAGGTATTTCGGAACATAATATGATAAAAAAATCCACCATTTTATAAGAAAAGCTAGAACATAAAAAAACTCAATATTTTAACTGTTTAAGACTAAACTAGTGGATTGATGCAGATTATTGCACTAAAATTTGTTTCAAACTTTTTATCGGAAAAATTATTATATAGACCCTCACTCAACTTTCTAGTTAAAAGTTTACTTATCCAAGGCTATTGACTTTATATGGATATTTAGCTTTCGGTGTTTAGCTTGAATCAAAACTTATATTTTTCCCCTTCACACCACGATGATAACTTTAAAACGACCCCTCTCCCAGCTCTTTATCTATCTGTTGCACCAAACCACTCACGTAAGAATTGAGCTGTTATTATTTATAAGAAAGGATGAAGATTCTATTTACCGATATACAACTATGGACAAATCATGGTTTCCATGGTGATGTAAACAAAGAATGATTGTACATATGAGCCATTGCCCACATAGAAGGAAAAGATGGAAAATTTTCTAAGAAAATTAGGTTTTAGTTTTAAGCTACTATTTTTGTTGACATCCTAGACCTCTAACCTTTAAAATGAGTGTTCGTTCATCAAAATTGCTAAGGCCATTTTCTTGTACTTTTAATTACAGGACATGTATAGGATATACGAGTGTATAGAGATAGAGAGTGAGATTGTGGAAATGTGAGTGTATGAGAGAGTGATTGAATTAGTGTGATCGAGTAGGTGTTAGTGAGTGATAGTGAGAGCGAATGTGTGAAAAGGATGGAGTGGGGAAGAGAAGAAGTGTGGGATATAAAAATTGTGAGGGAAAAGTTAGTAATGTATTAAGGCTTGTATGTGTGAGCGAGAATGTGTATATATGAAAGAGAATTTGTGTGATGAGAGTGCTTATTAAACAAATTGTGTGTGAAAGAGAGTGTGTGTGGAAGGTAGTTTGTATTTAATAGTGTGTGTGTGTGTGTGATTAAGTGTGTGTGTGTGAGAGTGTGTGGGGATAACATTTGTGAGATAAAGAGAATTTGTCAGAAAGGGAATGTGTGAGAAAGATTGTGATAGAGAGAATGGTTTTGACAGAGTGGGAGAAAGATTGTGTGTGAGAGAGAGAGAGAGTGTGTGTATGTGTGAGAAGATTGATTGAGTACACAAAATTCTTTTTTTTTTATATCACCGCGTCTTACTACCCTAAGGTATTGAGGTTCGATTCCTGGTCGTGTGTACTGAGGTATTTTCCATTTTATATATTCATAAAATGTGGGTTCACTTTCTCTAAATTTTACTTTACTATTCCTAGAACATTAACTAATTGGTAAACATGCATATTATCCAAACGGTATTAAAATGGAAGAGAGAAAAAGATAGAATTGTTTGCTAATGTAATTTGCTTATGTACTAATTAAGATAATGGTTTTAGGAATATGAAAGGTAATATTTATAGGAAGTGTATCCCCATTTGCATGGAGGTAACGAGGAAACAATTTTGAAAAAACCACCCTCAGTACACCCAACTGAGATAAAAACCTCGATATACCCGTCATCGGTAGTCTTGTCTACTGCGAGAGTGGCGTTTTAGACCATGAGACCACCGAATTGGGTCACAAAACATTGCTTTGAAATACTATTCACTAAAATCAAGCGGTAACATGGAAACATAATTGAACTCTTTTGTATTAAAATATATTTTTGAAAAAATAAATACCAAAACATATACTTAGATCATAAGATAGATGAGATACATAAAATATCACTTTAAAATATTATCAACATTCACTCAAAATTAAGTCGTAGCTAGGAAAAAACATAACTGAACCTAATGGTATTGTGATTCTTAGATAAAGGTAAGAAAGGTTTGAATTAGAGTAAAATAATTCAAACTTGCTCTTGTGCAAAGATGCGCCTCAACAGATGAGCAAATAGGTACATAAACTTGATAAACACACATGTGTAAAATAATAACGTGGGAGTAAAATTCGTTCGGTAGTCAAAAGGTTGGGTATAATTAGAAGAAGTAAAATATAATGAGATGATAAACTGTAAAATTAACTGACATTTTGAGGTAGAAATGATAATATAATTGAATTGTAAAAATATAAAATTATTAAACCAAAAGTTAAAGTTAAAATTACTAATATAAATGGATTGAGTGGAACTTATTTCATAAAGTTAAGTTAATTTGTATTAACAAATTATTGTGTTGTTAAATTGTTTTACATAAACATATAGTGACTGCACGTGTAGATTAAAAATAAATTTTAATTTTCAGAATATATGAAGTTATGTAATATTACAAAATGATGAATAAACAAATGTTTCATTCTAAAATAAATTTATCTTAACCGTTCGTTCGTTATGACCGTATCCTTACTTTTATAGGTTGACCACAATCACCCAAGTGGGAAGTACGTAAAAGACAAGTTTCGATGTGAAAACATTATCGTCAGATTTTTTTAATGGATCTATCACAACATATGCAAACTAAATTATTTATTTCGATCCTATTATCATCGGTTTGTTTGGTATATATAAGATATTTGACGTAATACTTCTATTTGTTTCAACATACCACTAAAGTAAGGATCAAGTTAAAATTATTTGTAGTCAAAGAGAATTATTACATTTAAATAAACGTTAGTGCATATATCAGGGCTTCTGTGTTGATGTAAACAAAGAATAAATAGTTGAAAATTCTCTGTGAAAATTATATTTCCAATGGAAACTAGTATTTTTCCCGACATCCTTAACCTTTATTCTTAAAATGAGAGGTAGTTTTTTAAAAAAATTCAGCCATTTCCTTGTTATTTTTCTTACAGGAAATAGTCATCAAATTATATTATACAAGATTCTTGACAGAATAGGTTATTAAAGACAAATTCGTTGGACTTCTTAGCAAAATAACATTAATTTGATATAACACGTTTATATTATGCTCTTATATATGATCTTCTGCATCGTATTTCAGAAATTAATCCAAACCTATCTGAAAGCTCAAGTGAATTTTTAAAATTTCCTAGACTTCTCACTATCACACTAAGTTCCCTCACTCTTTCAGTCATAACAAGTTTTCAAGGTGCATATTAACCTTCGTTATTAACAGAATCCATATTTTGATATCATCTCATATTCTATTTGATGCATCACAAACAACGCTCATCTGCACTTAATGAAATTCTGGTTACAGAAATGTATTTTTCATAGGTGATTTTTTTAATGATTTTTTTGTCAACTGGGAGTTTTAGGTCATATTTTCATGCTATGAATTATTATTTATTCATTTTTCGCATTTATTCTCTATATTATCGATGTTATTTTTTAAACTAATGAGACCAGATTCAGTGTTTGAACAACGATCTAAGGCGTCACTATCATGTTAAACTGCCCTACTGAAGGTGGGGAGTTCGGGGTTTGAATCTCGGTAAGGTATACTAAGGGTGGTTTTTAATAAATGGTTTTCCTTTCTCTTTCCATGCTAAATCTGGTAGATTACCTATAAATGCTTCCTTGCTTATCCCCACCCAATTAGAGTAATTATCTTATAACTAAGCGTAAAATACCAATCAGGTAGTAAGATGTGGTAGAAAAAAAATAATTAAATAGTACTCAAAAATATCGCACAGTTGTTAGGCTGTCAAGCTTATGTAAGTTTAAAATGAACTTAGATTTTTTTTTTTGTGATAGGAATATTCACATTTTTGTTGAATCAGTGCAAATAACATAGTGTGTGTATATATATATATGTTGAGGGAGGGGAGGGATTAGCTATAGCTTCTGAAGCCGATAAGTAGCGAATTAATTTGCTAAAAAGGTTTTTTCTTTTTTCATACAGGTATATTCTATTGTCAATTTGTTTGATTATACTTAAGTGAATTGTTTCCAAGCTTTCCCTTCTGCTTTTAAGTGATACTATGTAAATTCAAAGAAACTTTTTAGAATTTTAATGTAATTTTACTGTTCACTTTTTTTTTAGTAATTTTAGGTAATACAAATTTGGGCCCTGGTTATTAATATCCGCATTGTTTTTACTACTTTATGTTAAACTTCCCATTCTTTATTTTTTCCACTATCAATAAGTCAAGCTTTATAAATAATTTCCATTCACGTCTCGAACCATGTTGGGTTTGAGTTGATTAACACAAGATCTCAACTATATTCCAGATCTGTTCCTCTCCTTCTCTGTCCTCGGGGCGTGTAACCTTCATTCTCTCACTTTGTTGACATTAACACTTTGTTGGAGGGGAGCTGCAGATGTAAATATTTACTTGGTCCCATATTGCCCTCAGGCATGACCTCCAAAGCACCCAGACTGTCGCCTGCCATGTGTGGAACACACTGTTGACCTACTTACAGTGTTTGTAGTAAGATCACCGCGCTTACAAACTGCCGCGTTCTAACAAAGGGTTATATTATTAGCACTGTAAGGTACAGTTGAACCGCTAGATATTGGGTCAAACGTTTAGACACTGTTTCATGTGGTCACGAGTCAAATAGGCGTGTTTTACTAAATAATATATACTAATAAATACCTGTCAAAAGTATAACATGCAAAACGCGGTATTTTTCAAAATAGTCCATTAAAAAATGTTTTATTTTACGAGTTTTTAGCGTGCACTTTATCAATCGACTGGCCAGTACACGCCTTACCATTTATTTTCCGTGTCTAATACCTATACGGGCTATCCGTATTTAATAACTTAGAGGTTGAGGACAGGTAAACTCATAGTTAAAAAATCATCCACATCTACGTTGAGGGGATGTGAGAAATCGCTCAGGGAAAAATTCGTTTCTATACTAGATTGGGATTAGAATTCTTACATTTTCTTAATCGGGGAACCAGACAAGACGAAACTAAAGCCTTACTGTGGATTCACACGTTCGCTGAAAAACTAGCGTAGAACAGAGAGGTGGTCACGTGATGAGCTCTAAGCAAATCACAAGATTTCCGCCTAATCAGCGCGAACTGCTCCGATCAAATTCAAGTCATTGCTACCTTGTCCGCTCTGCCTGAGATCTTTGGCACAGGAGAGCCAATCAAATCTCAAATCCAACCATCTCAAATCATTGCGCATGCGCTTTTGACAACGCATGCGCTTTGACAACGCATGCGCTTTTGACAACGCATGCGCTCTACAGCCAGAAGCTAGCAGACGGCTTCGTTGGTCCTTACCCGTTAATGTAAAGCGTGTGCATCGATGTATTGGATTGTGCCACGACACTGCGCTTTAATTTAGAAAACATCCATCGGGAGAGTGATCTAAAATATATGTTCATCTACTAGGAAAATAAAATGTTGATAATCAGCTGTTTTTAGTTAGCAATGCATCTTGGATCAACATACCGCTTATGGAATACCGCGCCACTGAGGTAGCTTCTGCTTTCTATTTTCGGTGGACGTGTGAATCCAGCTTTAGTCTGCGAGCCCACATATTCTTGTATTTTTTTATAATCGTGTCTTACCACCTTTTCATGTTATATGAATGCATGGTAATTACTATGAATGGGTAGGTATGATGATGGAAGAATTTCAGAGGTAATCTACCCACATTTGCATGGAAGGTGAGTGGAGAACTGTTTATAAAATCCACCCTCAGTAGACTTGACAAGGATTAGAACCCCAATCTTGGACCATTTGGCCACTGAAGCGACTGGGTATACTAATAGCTAAGTTCTATTACTTACACGACAACCATTTGCCTTCAAACTCTGGGAAAGAAGATATCCCAGTTTGAACCATAATATGTTATTCCGGAAATTAAAGTTGATGCACTAACGAGCAAGCTAGGGTGTCGTGACTACCGGACATTTTCAAACGTGCTATTATATATAAGAACTTTTGAAGAGGAAACAATGTTGTGTATGTATGTTTATTTTCATGGGCTAATAATGTCAAATATTTTTAGGATTATCAACTAAACAAACATAAAATGACACAATTTAATATCCAATTTTCAAAGGATTAGTTTTAAAACCTTCTGAACTTGTTAAATAGTCTATTAATACATATATATAAGCTTATTATAATTTCCTTTTACCATAGATTTTCTCAAGTTTTCACTTCAGAATATATAGTGAGATTCAAAATGTACCTTTTTTTTTACTATAAATAAGATTATTCAAATTATATTAATCTCACCTAGAAAAAATAACTACAAAAAAACTTTAAATGAGTTCCTCTACCCACACCAGGAGTACACAGACACAGCGTCCATCTTATCTTGTTTACCGATGAGATATAAATGTTTTCAATATAGATACGGACCTGAACGGTAGTTTTTCATAATAGTATTTACATGATACTTCCACCCAAATTAAGACACACATCTTTTAAATGTTACCTTTCTCTCACCTAAGGCGTTGATACATGTATGCATAGAGCCTCGATTGGTAGATAAAAGTGGAGCAATAAGTGCTACTACTGTACAAGGTAGGCACAGAGTCCCGTTAATCCTATGTAAAATATATTTATTTGTTTCTTATTATATAATCTAAATGAGGGTTGATACTTTCTATTACAATGGCTAATAATGTGTTATTGTTAGTTGTTGGATTCCTGAAAGCCAACAAACAGGCAAGGCAATTGAAGAGGTGCGTACTGATTTTCTGCGCCGATTTCAACGGGATCCTCCTCCAAAACAATTTTAAGATGGGAGCATAAAAACTTTACCATTATGTAGTGTAAAGGATTAAGAAAGAAGTGGTAGACCTTCAACCTGAAGATAACAGTGAAGACTAGTCGAGAAGTCGGTGTAGAGATCGACACGCAAATCGACGCGTTTGTTATCTGCGGAACTGAGTGTACCCGGGTCAACGATGCGAAAGCATAAAAAAAAAGTTTTAAATACGTGCTCATTTCGCTCAATGTTCGTTCGAGAGCTATCCAATTATGACCGTGATCAGAGGAAGGAAGCATGTTCCAAACTGCTACAGACGTTTAACACATTTCCAAAGCGTGGTGAAGTTATCTTTTCTGACGAATGTGCCTGATGAACTCAAAGATGCTGTGAGACTTTCTTTCAATCGTGTTACTCCAGCGATGCTACGAAAAATGTCCCACAGAACTCGGTGGCGTATTATTCTTTGTAATGAAAATTACGGTGCACTTACTGATCCATGGGATAGTTAGTGGTTTGTACTGCAAAAGTGGTTAATTAACTTTCATTGTAAGCAGAAATAGTTGGTGTGTTTGATTATATAGGGGTAGCGGGACTTTATGCCCACTCTGTATAGAGAGATGTGTATAATAACAATTTACTATATATCTTCAAATATAACGCTGCTGGTAGTTATATCTAAGTATTTATTTTAACCAAAAACAAACAACAAAAAATCGTTAAAGTTAAACAGAAAGAGGAAACACATTTTGATATCCATATTGAAATATAAATACAAGCTATATGTCCTAAATGCATAAAATATTAAGTTTAATTAATTGTTTCTTTGAACAAATGTTTCATTAATTTAAATCTAACTCTAAATAATTCTAAATGAATAATGCTCTATTGCCCAATTTGATTGGATTTTTTGGCGATACGAAATGTTCCAATGCAGATATCTTTCCCTTGCCGCATTTTTCCATCCAATCATTTTTAAACTGGAAATTCAATGTTATTTTCGATTACACATATATTTAAGCAAACAACAAACAAATATTATATAAATAGCTCACTTTTTTTAGCACTCTACCAATAGAGATATATCGTGACCCAACGATCTGTGGTCATTTTTAATTTAAACGGGTATATAGACATACTAGCTATCAGGATGTAATTTAATTTCTAAGTTTCTCGTTTTTATTACCAGTTCGAGTTAACGCTTATGTAGTAATTACAATAATGGTTTTAGGCATGAGGAAAGCTGTATTTCTAGGAATCTACCAGCATTTGCGTGGAAAGAGAGTGGAAACCATCGAGGAAAAAAACCTCAGTACACGTCGAACCGAGATTTGAACCTCTATACTCCCTGTCATTGGCATCCTGGTTCGACTACGATGTAGCATCTCAGACCATGTTGCGGTGTAATGTAAATGTTCAAAGAGAGTTATTTTGGTGTAATTATAATACACAAGTCACGTATTTTAAACATTAAAATTAAATGTTTAACATGACTAAAATGTATATAATTATTATTTATTAACAACTTAAGTCCAAATATGGAGATCCAAAGAGTTAAGAATAAAGACCCGACTGCTTATCTTTCAGAGCAATGTGAAATCTCTATGGATGGGATAAATGGAAAATACACTTGATTCAGAAACTGCTGAAGTTCATTAACCAAAGCTTACGGGTTATATCGGCAATGGTGGCCAAACGTAGAGTCATATGAAAAACTGTAAAACCAAAACCAACCTTTAGAACATTCAACTGGAGATCAGATGGTGCTAATGGGGATGGTTTGTCCACACTCTCCGGAGAGACCAGGATTACGTCTCAAGAGAAGCCTTAAGGACTCAGACTTTGAAGAAGACCAAGGATGAATATAGGACCACAGAGGAAGAAGGCAGAAAACTTGGAAAGTAATGAGACTAGTTTAAAAGTGTGGCTGAGAATATATATTTGAGGGACGAGGTTTTGTTGCAGCCTAGTGCTCCACATAGAATGGTATGTGTAGTCATAGAATGGAATAACTTATATCTATTTATTTGTTATTAATGTGATTAGAATTAGAACCGCTCACCTTTTCAGATTATTGAAATAAAACAAAATATCTTATAAATAAACGGCTATTTCTTAAGAAAAATCCGGCTTATTTAGTTTATTGATAATACTATCCATATTATTCATATCACTCTTATGGGATATACACATATGACTACACTAATAATGTAGGGATAAGAAAGGTAGAGTTGAATGGAAATGTACCTATATTTGTACGGCGGGAAAGTGGAAAACCATATTGAGCTTAAAGACTTTCGAACACCCAGCCAGAACTTGAAACCCGAACTTCCATTTGTAGGGCTTGGGGCCACCAAAAAACAATGTAGTGGGCTTTTGCGACTACAGAAATACTTGTAGGGGATTTGCGACCATCGAAAACATTGTACTGGGGTTTGCGGCTTCATAAAACATTTTAGTTGAGGTTTATAGACTCCGAAACCACTATAGTAATGTTTACGACCAAATAAAACGTCTTAGTGGGGTTTGCGAAAACCAAAAACACTATAGTGGTATTTGCGACTAGAAAAACAATTATAGTGAGGTTTGTGGGCATCATTAACACTGTAGAAGGGTTTGTGGCCAGAAAAAATATTGTGCTGGGGTTTGCGGCCACCAAAACTACAGTAGTGGGATTTACAGCCACCGAGACCATTCCACCGGAGTTTTTAGCCACCATAAGGATTGTGGTTTGCATGATCTAGCCTTACTTTGCCTAACCTAGTCCACAATACTTAGCCATTTAAGGAGTAGAACCTGGTCTGGAAAAAAAATAGTTCCCAGTTAAAAAACTACTGGGTTCTCAAACCTCAGGCCACCAAACGTCCTGTCATTGGCCAACCTAACTAAACGAGCCTGACTTCCAGTCCGCGTGCTCACTGAAGTAGGTGATTAGCCAGTTAAACCATATTTTATATTAATATAGGAGAGGTCAGGCTAATATGAGCAGGTGTGATATATGAGCATACCCATCTGAAACTCTCCCCTTGGCAAGTATGTACTGTCATCTTATTGAAGAACGTTCAACTGCATCATAGCAATATAGACGGAAGTGAACGGCGATAATAAAAGAGTCACAGCGTCTTGTATTTATCAATTTATGAAAAGGTACGTTTAAAATTAAGTTACTAAAATGTTTCCCATAGTTTGTATAAGCAACAGGGACTACATTTATCTTTGGTTTGGTCGTTATTTAAGCTCAAATGTAACATAAAACCTACTCATTGCATCCCTTGAAAGAAATTAAAGTTAACATCTCACCACAACGAATAAGATGGCTGAAAAGGCGAAATGGCCCCAGTTGTTTATATGAGCAGGGGTACTCACAATACCCTGATCTTTTTAAAATTGTGAATGTTTACACTTTTCGTGGTGTCTACAGCTACATCATGCTTAAGATTGTCAAAATAATATAAATTAAAATAGTTAAATCAATAATAATAAATAAAATAACGTAAAATAGTAAATAATGTTAATAAATAATAATCACAGGCAGGATCAACTTCACAATGTTCTCCAAAATTCCGAGACCTGATTCCGATTCCAGCCAAAGTTACAAGGAAGCCTTCTACCAGAAGAATGGCTCATTCTATTATATTCACGGATAGTCCTCACAAAAATAGCGTCGATAATTCCAAGGAACATGTGTTATCACTACCAGAAAAAAGAGCAATAAAGTCTTCAATTTATCATCTGCTAAGAAGTCAAGAGATGTAGAGGATGCAGAGTGCATTTTCTGTGGGGATCTTTTTTTCACAACAGGTGGTGATTGGGTACAGTGCCAAGCATGCAAAAAAAATGGGCTCACGTCAAGAGCAGTGGTGTTTTTAAACAACAGAAGCGTTACATTTGCGACCTTTGTTCAGACTAGCAAAATAGGCCTATCAAGACAGAAATTGAATATCAGTAGGTATTGGTTTGTGCTTGTAGGATACTAAGAGAGTAATTATTATATGTTATATCTTTACCACTGTTTACCTGTATGTATATGGCCTATTGAGTATTTTTGTCTGATATTTAAATCATCGTTGTATGTTTATATCAAATTATAACACGATGCTCATCTTACCCCCTGGGTGTGCTCATATTTTCCTCCCATGCTTTTAATATGAGCACTTGCAGCTTCTTAATTATTGTTTTTTCTAGACCAAAATTATAAAAATATCATTCATATTTATTGTATTTTGTAGAACTAATTGAATGATCAATTGAATAAAATAATATTACTTTTGGATAGCCATACTGTTTCTTATGAAATAATAGATTTTCTTAAGGTGCTCATAATTGCCTGACTTACCCTATTTAATCTTCAACATACCCGCCTCGATGGTCGCCATGGTCCAAGGTGACTTTCCAGTAGATTAGACTGACTATGACGGCGAGATCGAGGTTATAATCTATGTCGGGTGTACTGAGAATCGTTTTCCAAAATGGTTTTCCACTTCATCTCAACGCAAATGTGTCTACACTTCCTCTAAATATAGACTTTCTCACCCTTAATATCATCAGCATAGTTAGTATATAAGTGTATAGCTCGAATGAGTAGTAAGACGAGGTGCCAATTTTTTTTAGACAAATGATAAAGTTTTAATCTATCTCTATCCCCAGTTTCTATCATGTTTTATTTGGCCTTTAGATAAGAATTTGGCTAACGGTAGTTAACTGATAAACAATTTTTGAAAATTTGAGATCTATCAAAAATGGCTCTAGTAATTTTGTTTACATGTTTGACATGAAAAATAAAGCTCTATATCCTTTTTTTCGTTTATAAAATTAGTTTATGACTAGTTTATTGATGATCGATTTTAAAATAGTTAAAATATTTTTTAAATGACTTCAACGATTTGGTTCAAAATAGGTTCCGATCTGGGTTTTTTTTATTAAAATACACATATTTTTATGTGTTGGTTTTTATTAAGAATAACATTTATAATATTTCACTAATCACTGATTTTTGAAAAGTATGAAATTTTAAAAAAATATTTGAAACGATTTTGTTAATAAATTGGTATGAGGGGACTATTTTGAATTATAGAAAAATATATTTGTTAATTTTCTAAAATAATTTAACTTAATTTAGCAAACCTTAACAATATGAAATTTTTTGAATACGGTATTGAAGAGTTAGTTTAAAATGAGTATCTGGTAATTGTTTTTCATAATAAACAATAATTGTTTTTATTTTAACAAATTAAAAATAATTTCAGGATAGTTTATAAATAACTGATTTCTAACATTTTTGGAAATATCTGAATTTTTTTTAATTAAAAATGCATATATAAATATTTTTTTTTAAATTAACAAGATCAAAATTTTTTGCTTTTATCAGGACAATTAATTTAAGGGTAGTTTACTGAAATCCTATTTTTAAAAAAACATTCCAAGCAAAAATACACTCTTTGAGAAAGTTTGTGCTATTGTGTATTTACTACAATAATTTATATAATTCGTAAACTCTAAGGGCTTCAAACTTTCTTCTCACGAAGACTTTATTGTGATGCCTCTTTTATTTCTAAGATATTCAATAGAACCATTTCTCGAAATTTTCCCCTTGAACAAAGGAGCAATATAGTGCTCTTCGTGCTTCTAGAAATCCTAAAGTATTTTCAATTACTAGCTAGTGACCTGGCGGTCTAGGGGTAAGATGTCGGACTTCTGTCCTGGGGGTCCGGGGCTTAATCCTCGGTCCCGGCAGATTTATCTGATTACTAAACCCTTCCTTGACCTCTGATAAGACGTGTATTAATCACAACTTGTGAATGTGTGGAATGTCAGACCTCCACCGTGGTTCGGATTCCACGCTATACTGTAGGTCCTCCATTTCATCTCACAATCACCCTACCATTACACATTAGCGTAAGTGCGTATAAACCGAACGGGTGGTAAGACGCGATTCTAAAGCTCATACAAACTCATCCCTCTCTAACGTTATACAAGTAGCGCTTAATCTAGATTTCCTGTATTTGATTTTTATCAAAGAAAAATCGATATCAACCAACTATTTTAGGAGCACCCTATCACAAATTAATTTCAGTTTTTTTTTTTTTAAACTCTTCACAAAATTATTATTACTTTGAAACTACAAGCGAAATCTTAAGACTTTTGTGAGTAATGATAATAATAACATCTGTGCGACAGCTTAGCTCAGTCGGTAGCGAGTCTATCTACTGAACTAAGGATTCCGGGTTCTAGTTCTGGTATGGCCAAAAAATTTATCATTTGAGAAATTTGGATTTCCCCTTCAACAGTGATTAATTGTTAGCTGGGGTCTGGATGTTGTGCCTAATCTAGATTTAAGTTAGTTTATACGTTGAGTGCTGATATAATAAGTAGGTTCAGAAAGTGCACGTTAAATACCTAAATAAATTAAATAAAAAACACATTATTTATAACATGAAGTAGGCCAACTTAGCATATTTCCGTGGAGGGAATGAGGTCCATTGATCATAGTAGTACTATTACATAGCAAACTAGTAGTTCGTTTAGCTCTTAAAGTTCACAAAGTTCTTGGAAACCGAATTCCAGACCTTGTTCACTCACATAATTAAAGTATCCTTTTAAGCACATTAGCGCAAGCTTGCCAATAAAACATCCAAGAGTATCATCCGAAAGAAAGATAAAAAAATAAGGAAAGAAAGGGAGAATATCGGATGTAGTTTAAACAGCCCACTTGTAGAGAGTGCGATACTCGTGTAGGATGAGGATAAAGAAATAATGGCTTACGAGTCCCCAAAGGGCAGACAGTAATAGCCCTGGAAAAGCAAGGACCTACACACTGCTTCGGTTTCCTCTGTAATGTAATCTAATTCCACCACGAGACCCTTACATGGGGCTGATCTGATAAACAAGGGGATTTTGACTCCGTCCGGACTCACTAGGGTCTTCTATTTTCCACTTATGTGCGATTGGTAGAAGCTTGGAAAGGTTACGAGGAAGGTTGGTGGTGGAAGGTTGATGGGGAAATCTGTAAGTTTGGTAATCTACCAATCACTAAGCTATTTTAATACCGTGAAGATTTTTGAATACAATTTATATTTTAAGATTTGATTCATGGGGAAGGGATGAAGGTGGGTGGCTTGCTAAAATGCGACTGCATTAGCACACACAGTACACTTATCTATTCACTGAAAGGTGCAACTTATAAGAGAGGGCCATACTATAACCGGTAAAGGTAAGACTGCTACATTACATAGCAAATGGAGTGTACAGGAGAGTATAAAATCACCCTCTCTTTCACCCACCCCCAACTTCTAGTCATTGGCAATCCATTGTATTGCGATTCCGACTCCTGAGGCTACGTCAACCAATGATTCTGGTTGGTCATTAATCGTTATTTAGTTTAAAGCTAAAATAAATAGTGATAGCTAGTTTCCTCAAATGTAATCGACTATTTACTACGATGGAAATTGGAGCAATGTAAATATATTTAGAAAACTATAATATAGTAATAATTAAAATACTTTTGTCTAAAATGGTGAAATGTAAATTATTTTCCTTGTTAGTACAAGGAAGAATTCATTGCAAACTGTGATGAAAAATATACACTCGATCTCATTTCTTATAGGTCAAAAACATATTTACCACGCACTTATTATTGTTGTTATTACTATTATTATTATTATTATTATTATTATTATTATTATTATTAATATTAATACTAATATCGTGTTGCGCCACAAACCTTTATATTCAAAAATATATAAACTCAAGGAACAATAGTTGAAAAATTAAATTTATATTAATATAATAATCTACAAGTGTAGAAAGTATATTTTTCTCATTGTTAGTATAGTTATAAAAATTAAAGAATAAAAACTAGGTGATACAAGGAATAGTTGTCTACTTAAGAAAATCCAATATTCATTTTACTTCGATTTATTGATAAGATTCTTAGTTTATTACAGTCTAATTTTCATAGGAAGGGCCTTATCTAATACCTATAAAAGTTACTCAATCTACTTTCATGTATTCATACGTAAGGTCATGTGATCGGTGGCCGTCACTAACGATAAATATTGCTAGTGCCCATAAAAACCTTCAATAAAATAGTAAGATTATATCAATATTGACCTTGAAAAATCAACTCCAAATTTTTCAAATTTTCTTCATACCAAAATACGAGTATAGCTCCTTAACATGTTTCCTGCTCTTCCTTTTGTTTAAATTATATAGTTTGGAATGTGATTCAAGTTAAATATCTAGGGATCACATACTTGCTAGACTCACATACCTTGTCACATACCTACTGGAGAGTGTGGCATCTTGACTCTTGTCATGTTTATTTGCTTCCTGTGGTACAGGACCTATATATTCAGTGTGTCAGCTACATTTTTGAAACAAAAAAGACCATCCAGATTCTAGAAGGCACAGAAAGGGTGGAGGAGGGTGGTGATACTGTATATACAGCCCAACATAGCTGGTAGAGGTGGTGCTATGTAAATAACAGGAATCGTTTAGCTTTTGGAATATTTGTTCACTGGTGGTAGGGTTAGGAATGAGATGGCGTGTTTGGTTTCTCACGCCAGAGGCTTGGGTTTGATAACCGAACTAATGCATTAAAGTTTGTTTTCCTTCCCCTAACTCTTGATACTTTTATTTTTGTTTCATCCTCTTTGCTGACGATTAATGTTCTGTTGTCTTATTATTCTCAATATGATGGTTATTAATATGTCAATTCATTGGGTAGGAATCAGTAAGATAATTATATTATTTGAACTGGATTTTATTTATCATTGTATCTTGTTCCTGTTCTGGTTGTAAACATACTAACTATTATTATTTTTACTAACACCACGTCTTATTACCATTTGGGGAGGAATGAGAAAGGTTGAATTTAAAGAAAGTGTACTCAAATTCGCATGGAGGGGGGATCGTAAAACTGTTTTGTAAAAACAACCCTCAATGCATCCGACTTGTATTCAAATACCAATCTCTCCATCATTTCGGTCCAGTCTATTGCGAGTATGATGCCTTAGAGTTAGAAGATTGTACCACCCAAGTTGGTAAAACCCGTGCTTTCGTAGATGGGGGAGTGGAAAAACAACACTGATATATCATGTGTGCAAAATCCATCACCCAGTGAACCCTGCTAAGATTCGAACCTTGACCTTATCTTCTACCAGAAATAAAGCCTTTTGCGAGATTGATGCTTTAGGCCGTGGCTGTGTCCAAATAGTTCATCTAAGAACCCTTGGAAGCCAAGTGCACTTGAAGGTTGCAATAACGTTGACATAAAGGGTGGAAGTTATTTTTGATGGTGTCCGAATTCTCTTCAAGTGTACAATTGCACCCCCTATTGGCGCACTTTACTAAGGAGAACGTAGGACTTGCCCTTTATTCAGCACTTTAGTAAAAATAACGTTTTATATTGACTAAATAACAATTTCATATTGACTAAAAAGACACAAACTGTTACCCCTACTGTTTTGTTGTGTTATTTGTTTATTTACACGTGTTAGTTGGCTATATTTCTTTCTGTAGAGTGAAAATCTATTTTTAAAGTAAAAATATATTTCTACTTTCAAAAAGATGTAGTCCTATAAGTAAAACTAGAAATAGAAATACTACTTAATAAATATAGTAAGATTGATAATGAGAAATAACAATTTATTTATATATAACAATTATTGATATTTAAGCAGACCCTACTATAAATATGTGGAAATGTACATGTTATTTGCTAATCAGTAGCCCTGTATTTTTGCATGGATCTTTTAGGACGGACTTATCTATTCTGTGTAATTATTCTCGATTATTTGTAAAATATTTAAAATGTCTCAAGACAACACATCTTCATGTAAATAAATTAATTTTTAAAGTCCTATTGGCCTGTATATTTGTGCTTTAAAAAAATTAAGATAACTGTAGTTAAAGAACTTCACAAACTTACTTTTATTTATAAAAGGTATGATGAACGAACCTTTTGGTGGTTGTTTAATAAATAAATAATAGACATAAACAGTAGGGCCTGAATTAAATTTCTATATTTATCTTTATCTTTTTTTCTAACTGTATCTTTTTTTTTTACTAAATAGTGACCTGGTGGGCTAGGGGTAAGGTGTCAGACTTCTGTGCTGGGGGCCTGGGGTTCAATCCTTGGTCCCGACACAGATTTATCTCATTTCCAAGCCCTTCCTTCACCTCTGACAAGACGTGTATTAATCACAACTCGTGAATGTGTGGAATGCCAGGCCTCCACCGTGGTTCGGATACCACGTTAAACTGTAGGTCCTCCATTTAATCTCACAAACACCCTACCATTACACATTAGCGTAAGTGCGTATAACCCGAACGGGTAGTAAGACGTGGTGCTAGTAATAATCTTTTTTGCTTTTATCACCACAGTTCCCAATGCGATATTTTTATAATTATTAATTTCCGGTTTGTACTTGATTCTATTCATTACAGGGATAGTAGAACAAACTTATAGACAAAACACTATCAAAAATCAATCTTGTTGCCATGGAAACACATCTTTCATAAGTGGCCACCAGGTAGCTCTAGGCTTACTTTGGTGCCCCAAAAGTTGTATGCACACTATGCACTTTAGTGTGCCAGAAGTGTGTTTGACTTAAGTGTGCGGTATAGTACACAAGGGCGTAGAGTGCAAACTATTAATATAAATCCCGTAAAACCACCGACAAGGCTGATATTAATAGTTTTTTTTATTTCCTCATTCCCTTTCGTAAGATTAGATGATTCACTTTATTGGTATCTTTTTTATACTGGCTTTAAATCCTACTTATAACGTCGGTGTACTTACCAACCAGATAGTTAGGGATATAATCACCTGAGACCACACAAATAGTGAGCTTTTAATTATTCGTATTCTACCATATCAGGTGATAACAGACAACGTCATGGAGTGTCCCACTGCTAGTGACATTTTAAAGATAAACAATCTGGATTAAAAAACGGAAGTAGATTCCTGAGAACACCACACATATCCTCAAATTATAAAAACAAAAAGGGCTTAGGATCTCTCAACCGACTTAAGCTAAACTTTTTTTTTTTTTACTCTCACAAAATAATGTCAATTTTGACTTACAGTGACGTAATCCTTACAAAAGAAGTGAACAGAACAGGAAAGGTGAATGTTAAAGAACTGAAACAACACTTGATAATGTTTAAAAATCAAGCAATGATGATTACAAGCGCATAACAATTTTGTCTAGTTTACATTCGGTCTCTGGAATGGCTTCACCCAACAAGCAAGTAAACGATGAATATTCTCAAGGGGCTCCACGTTTGATATTTAAATTGTTTTATGAAATTGCCAACAAGTATAGCTCAAATTCACTATAAACTCTAAAAACATGTTTAATATTAATTTATAATTTAAGGACTTCAGGAATCAAATTATATTAGCCATTAAACAATTTTATTTAGGAATTAAAAATAAAGTATACAACTTATTATTGCTATTAGGATAGTCAAAAACACCCAAATCCAAACATGATATTTTTTTAGAGCAAAATAAATTTCCCGCTGATACCTTTTAGAATTCAATTCAAAACTTTAATATAAAATGTATTACGTCTGTGAAAGTAAGTTTCACGCTGATTCCTTTTAGAATTTGAGCCTAAAATTCAATATAAATATTACGTCTGTGAAAGTACATACTTTTTTAGTTACATTAATAAAAAATTGATGTTTTATCACTTTAAATATCCTAGTCTCTTTTAGTGTCTCGGGATGATTCAACTATACAGGGAATTCACCCTACCTCCATTTTTCAACACCATTATTTATATATTTCTTCTACTCTTTAATTTGGTTCTACTTTCCTCCTATGATTCCCCTCGCCTATAATATATTTCCATCTCTTCCTTGTTCTCACTATTGGTTTGGCTTCCTCCACTCTTCTTTCAATCATCATCCTTGGGAGTCTTTCCTTTTACATTCGTTTCAAGTGACCCTACCACTTCACTTTTATTTGAATTATTCTCTTTAGTAGCTTTCGTGCTTTAGCCTGCTCTTTTTATTTTTTAATTTCTCAGTCTATTTATTCTTCCTTGCCATATGCTGCTTCATAATAAATACAACTAAATGTCAATTTATGACTTTAAATTGAGCTTTACATAAATAAAATCACTCCTTTTTACATTAATATAGATACTTTTATCGAAAACTCTAAAGATTTCCAAGGCAAAATAATATACATTGTTGCAGAAACACGCTACCTAACCGCATTTATAAAATAATATATACTGTTACACAAATATCGAGCAAAAAGAAATATTTCTCTCCACCAAAGATCGTAATATTCAAGTTCACATTTCAAAACTTGAAAAAAAAACCTTGCTTATAGCTCAGAAACTGTTGGTTAAACTAACGTATTTAAAATAAATAGTTTTTAGCTTTAATAGTACTATTATTATTATTATTAGCACCGCGTCTTACTACCCATTCGGGTTATACGCACTTACGCTAATGTGTAATGGTAGGGTGATTGTGAGATGAAATGGAGGACCTACAGTTTAACGTGGAATCCGAACCACGGTGGAGGCCTGGCATTCCTCACATTCACAAGTTGTGATTAATACACGTCTTGTCAGAGGTGAAGGAAGGGTTTGGCAATCAGATAAATCTGTGCCGGGACCGAGGATTGAACCCCGGACGCCAGCACAGAAGTCTGACACCTTACCCCTAAACCACCAGGTCACCCTTTAATATTACTAAAACCTCACAATGATAAACTATTTCGTATCTCAAATAGTTACGGAGATATGAGAAAAAGTGAAATTTCTGCATATGTTAAGTACCCTCAAGGTCATGTTAGTGGAAACGTTTGAGCTTCCATTTTGTATGAAATGTTAAACAGTAACTAGATACAACATTTTATCAAAATATTATTTTCAAATTTCAAGGGAATAATTTTTTCTCTCTTTGTTCTTTTGTAAACTACCCTTTACTTTAGGGTTGAATGTGTAATTTTAAAACATCCTCGAGGGAACCTTATGAAAACCTGAGATACCAAGTTTTAGCCTGATTGGTGTAATGGTTTAGGCACTAGACTGAAAAACAGAAAGACAAGGAGACAAACAGACGGCATCCCCGAAACCACATTTTAGGTTTCAAGGGGTCAGGAAACGTCGATATTTATCAAAATCTCGAGATAATTTTTTTTACGACAGCAATTCTTCTTTCTCCGGAGGGTTGAGAGAAAATAAAAATATACATACAATTAAAATCCTTTTACAAGTGTAAAGCATATACTTCGAACGGGTAGTAATACGTGGTGCTAAAAACCCTCTAATCTAGGTATATTGATAAATATAATACTGATTTACAAACATATATTTCATAAAAAAAGCTATCCTACCAACGCAACCCTTTACAGAGTAATTATAGCGTCTCACCAGGAATTTGTATTTTAGAAGCAAAGGGGGTACCATTTCATGGTCCACATTATCTTCTCATTTCAGCACCTGTGTGAAAAAAAAATGTTGAAAATCTAGGCATTTATAAAATATCGATATTATTAAAAAATATGAATTATTCAGGATAAATGCCTAAAACCAATTAAAAATGCCTAAAAATGACCCAAAAATTACTATATACTAGAAAATATGACCTAAAAATACAAATTAAAAAATGACAAAAAATACCTATGAAAAATTTTACCACGAACATGGAATCATGGACAGAATTTATGCTCACATGAGCTTTGTCTGTTATATCCCAAAAGAGATATAATATGTCATCAAAATTCGGACCCTGGTGGTAATAATCAAATAGATATGAATGTGGGTCACATAATAATATTTTTATTTTCTAAACTGTCTTTTCTTCTAGTCTCTTACTGTAGATACATATATAATATAGTATTTTTATATAAAATAGGTATATTATTTATATATATTACATTAGTTCTACATATAATGTAAAGTAGCCCCATGGCTTCTTTGGTGCTGACTGACAGCTCACAGCTGACTTCTGACAGTCAACATTTAGGTATATACCTAAATTTTGACTGTCAGATGTGACAGCTGCTAAACACATGTTTTTTTAGATCATATGGTTCGGCGTAGGGATATATAATTTGGTCTGGTAACTTATCAGAGCTGTCAGCTGTGAGCTGTCAGTCAGTACCAAAGAAGCCATGGGGCTACTATATTATATGTTATTAACACAATAAATAACATATAATATCTTATAAATACAATAAAGAACAGATAATATATACAGTAAATAATATAGCTAATATATTTCAATCAGGACTGTACGTATGGAGGGGTTGGGGATCAAAACCCTCTCATATGTATTTATATAAATACATTTACAATAGATAAAATAATTTCAATACAATGAGACGAGAACAAGAACGGTTCCACTAGAAGATTCCAGAGAGAAGCGATATTTATAAGACTCCTACTTAATTATTTCCTCCCTGAAGCTTAATGTGTATCTTGAACAAGCTGGGACAAGCTGTTGGTATCGATGCGTCATGAATGGTTGAGTGCTGCGGATGATTGTGTGATTTTTTTTGTGCTTACTTTTTTTATCGTCCCAATAAAACACAAATATTTAAACTATTTTCATGATTTATGGAAGCATCTCAATAATATTTTTTGCATCACCATAACTATATCAAATATTAGGCTATTTTTTTACCAGCAAATTATAACTATTTATTAAAAAGTTATTATTGACCCCCTCCCCTTTACAAAAATTCTGCGTATGGCCCTCATTTCAATATAATTTATCAATACAGTTGATTATTAATCAAATAGTTACTTCATTAAATATTATATTCAAACATACAAAACTATTTTTCAACATCCACAGGAATAGTTAACATATAACTTCAAAATAAGTTGAATTGACACATCTATCTTACCAGTGTAAACGCTATACTTACAATCAAGCTCTATTGTGCCATTAAATTTCTAGGTACACATTCGTGTACAACCACTTTGTTACGACCTATCTCAATTTAATTCAATAAGACCAAAGCGTGATTTGTAATATATATTTTTTCAAACAAAATTAACATAGAATATAAATTAAATTTACATTTAAATCCTCTTTAAAAAAATTTATATTTTTAAAATTCTTATTTATCCAAATAAATCTATTGTAATCAATCTTTTCTCAAATATTAGTTTTATCTTGACCTGAAATGAAATGTTATTGATAATGAATACCAACATTATTATAATTAAATAATTTGTTAATGTCAGTATACATTTTGATTTTACAAATTTAAGAATTATATATATATATATATATATATATATATAGTGTGTCACATTGTACGTTAGTTAAAAGTTTTAGAACCTCACCGATGTGATATACAAATATGAATATCGTGTATTAAATATGTATGTAGTTATTCCACAACCTTTATAAGTTATTTGTAATTTTCTTTTCACTTATTTTCAATTTTTTTTTTCCGAATGCACTCTTTTATTTCCTTCGATTAAAACATTTAAAATGGTTATGTGATTATTACAAAGAAAAAAAATTTCTGGGTGCGGTTAATTTGTTTGAATGGGTATAAACCAATTAAAATAATTTAGTTACTATCGGACTTGAAGGTTTTTTTAAAAGTACTGGGACATGTTCCCATCATCCTCTTCGGTCCTCCCCTACCATTCCTCTCCTCCATTGGAGCGACAGTGGGCACCAAGGCAAGCGACAGGGCTAGAATATTCAATTACAACGTTCTAGTGGGTAGTCCCCACAGAATTCGAGCCGGGCACACCAGTCCCTTTGCTGTCACTGCCCCCACCCACCCCTCTCCCTTCTCGTGCTGCTACCAGCCCTCCCCAAACCCCTAAAACCATCTAGCCCTGCACCCCGCAGCTACCAGAAGTGAAGCGGGCAGTCTACTTTTCTCCAACCACACTCATTGCTTCCCCGCAAAAGGTTTAGTCAGAGGTATTTAAAAGCTTACTTAAAGCCATTTTGTGTAATTAAAGGACGCACTTGAAACTAGTCTGCGCTTAACTGTTGAATTTATTCTATTCAAATAGAAAATGGTATGTGAAAAGTAAATAAGTAGGGGTGAAGGGGCGTAGCTTGAGTTTTGTTGCAGCTTTTAAATAAAATAAAACTAATGTTGACTTCTGCACCCACGAGTATGGCCCCTTTCTCCCCCCCCCCCCCCTTCCAAACTCATCTTCATTTCCGCTTCACTGCTCTTTTTTTTTCAGATATTTTATTTATTTTCAACTCTTTTATCTGATACATTCTATTTTCTCTATTGGCCTATTTTTCTGTTTCTCTTTTTATTTTTTTGAGCGTGGCAAAAAAAATTAGCAAGAGAAATAAAAAAAATCCCATTACCTTTCAATATTGCAAATACATTTTTGTTTACTCTTTGCCTAGGGTGAATGGGTTGATTTAATGTAATAAAATTCACTTTGAAAGCAATAGCTCTTGTAGTGTTCGTGTATACATCCAAAAGGCACAAAATAATCTATTTATTTTAGGCTTTTAGGAAAATTTAATATTTGTTATATGTGTAGTACTTAACCTTTAAAATAATATGCCTCATGATTCATAAAGACAATAGTTTATATTAAAACACGCTGTATTAAATTTAGAATTTGTATATTTTTTATTCTCACGATAGTCAATGAAAGAAGGAACTAATGAATTTTTTTAAAAAAAAAAAGAAAAAAAATTCCAATTTAATATCTTCCTACCAACAGGAAGTAAATAATTACTGTATTAGAGACCAAATACCAAGATTTGTATTTACATACCGAAGAGTTATTGTATAAAGGATATCACTCTTTGTGGAATTTATTAAATTTGCTGATAGAAAATAATGGTAGATTCTATTAAAATATAATTATATAATAACTAGCATTGAAGTACCTAGCGTTGTTCGGGAGAAATATTTTAGGATACAAAAGTAAAAAAGTTGCTAAAGTTCAAAAAGAGTAAAGGAACCAAAAATTAAATCTAATCAAATTTTTTTTTAAGGGTAGAAAAGTTTAGTAAACATATCATGTCAAATGGGTAAGAAATGTAAAAAATATTAAAGGGTAAAAAAGGCAAAAAAGGTATAATTTTAGTATAAAGATGTTAAAAATGTATAAAAAGTGCAAAAAGGGTAAAGGGTATTAAATCCAACTAAAATTATGTTTGCATTTTACTATCAATTTATCCCGCTAGCCTCTACACCCCCTTTACCTTTTTTATTCCGTTTACCCTTTTTAACCTCTTTACCCTTTTTAACCTCTTTACCCTTTTTACCCCACTAGACTTTTTATAGATTTTTTTATCCTTTTAGTCACTTTTTCAGATTGTTACTTTTTTACACTTTTGGTTAGTTTTAAACCTTTTACTCCATTTAACATCTATAACCTTTTAACTTTTATTAGATTCGTTTATTGCCCGTTTGACAACTTTTACCCTTGTTGCCCTTTTTGACCATTTTTTATATTGGTCCCTTTTTATATTTTTACACAATCTTTGACTTTTTAGTCTTATTACAATTTTTGATTAAATTTTATTTTTACCGTGTTTAACTTTTTAGGCTTTTCTGGCATTTTTGCTTAATTTACACTTTTTTATATTAACTACCCGGCTTAGCCTTGGATATATTTTATTTTAGGGTAAAAAGGGTAAAATGCTTAAAATGATTCAAAAGTTTTAATAAGTGCAAAAAGAGCCTAGAGGATAAAAAGAGTAAAAATTGAAAAAAGTAGATTTAATACAAATTTTTAAAGAAAAGGCTAGTTAGAAAGTAGTATTTTTAAAACGTGTAAAATAGTTTAAAAGGATCAAAAGGGTGAAAAGGTTAAAGGGTAAAATGGTAAAAATAGCCAAAATTATAAAACTCTGCCTTTTAGGTGCACAGGTTTTTACACAAGGCCTACCATAGCCCACGTGGTACAGCTGTATGAAATATTTTATTTAATTTGGTTTTTACATAATTAAAATGGTTAGATCATATTTAAAAAATTCTGAATTTAATGTGCATTGTTCGTGCACAGATGCTACTAATTTTTAAATTTTAGATCTCTGCTTGAGATAGATACTGTGCAACGCTTATGACAGACACACGGTTACACAAACCCTTCATCTTATTAATACAGAAAGAAAATAGATTAGAATTTAGTTTGTAGTGTAGCTCTGTGTTCCAGACAGTAATAAAATACTCTTTTTACTACAAAACTACTACGTACTAATATCACTTATTACCACTATTGTATATCAGTAAATTAAATCAACTTCTTTAATAAACCGATTGAGTATAAGTTAATTTATTTATCATCAATTTATACTTTACAAAAAAGAGTTATTGATTGATTAATAATTTATATATGGAGGGGGAACCACTTTGTTAGTTGAATGGTATAAGACATCACTATTGTAATAGACTGGACTGTAATAGACTGGATTGTAATAGACTGCAAATGACGGGGAGATCGGTGTTCGAACCACTAAAGGGTGTCTGAGGAATGTTTCTTCCTCAATTGTTATCCAGTCCCTTCCACGCAAATGCGATTACACTTTATCTAGTATTCCACCTCTTTATCTCTTTTAATACGCTAACGAAGTAAGTACATATAAATACAACCCTAGCGGGTATTAAGAAGTGGTGACAAAACAACATTTTAATTTAGGGAATAGAAGGATAACTTATAGAACTTGCACCCGCATTGACACGAAGAGTGTACATTGAGAAAAATCAGTTAAAAAAACTGCCAATGCACATGGGCGAGATACGAACTATGACCACCAAGGTCACTAGTGACCCATTTCAATATGAGAGTGACGCCTTAGTCCCAGTGACCACCATTATAGATAGAGAACGAGAAGATTTTTATTTGGAAAAAAAAAATTAAGTTCAATATGAAAGCAGGATTAGCGATTGCTAATATGGTTTATAATATTTGAATATCAACTTTCCAGGCTGATGTAGTGCTTCGCTCGCTAGGTAGAAGTTACCTAACCAATGTACGAGGGAAAATATGTCAGTAAATGAAGGTTGTCAAACTCTTTAATACATGCTAAGTGCCTGTCTGGGTCCTACGAATTAGGATACTTTAAACTCTCCTTATTACATCTCACGGAAAGAATAGAAACTTACACCACTTGTAGCCTTCTTAGCACTGAAAAAATATAACTTACACTATTGTAATTGTGAACATATTAGGCGTTGAGACCATGATACGTTTTTACATGTTATCTGCCTTAGAACTAAAATAAATGAGTCTTATAATTCGGTCTGTTTTCATGTCCCTCTGCCCCTGGGACTTGAGCTGAAATTATTTTATGAATTTTGAGTTTCGTTTAAAATTGATATTTAAATGTCAAATTGTCATATGTAGAAGAAATATTTGGTATTTTAATACATTCTTTTATATTAAGACTGGTTTGTTAAAATGAAATACAAAATTGAGAATAACTTTTACAATTTTGTTCAAAATAGCAATCAAGTGGTGCTTACATAATAAGTGACACTTAAAGATTTTTTTGTTAAGAAAAAAAGGTTCAAATGCAGTATAATGATGAGTAATTTTTGAAAATTATAAATAGAACCTTTATGTTTAAAAAAGTTAGCGTGGGACTGTTTTATATAATATATAATAAAGTATGCTTAGTTTTATAAAAGTTGATGACCAATATTTTAAAATATTTCTAACAATCTCACTCAAAATGTATATGATATGATTAACACAACACCATATTGGTCTTTTTAAGGATGATCATTAAATCGTAGATTACTATAATCAGAAATAATACAATGTTATACCAATCTCCATCTTTATATAATCATAAAACAAGGTGTTGGTCTGTATGTTTATCAGTTGCCTAAAATATTTGGAACAACTTAACTGATTGCGATGAGGTAGGATTTGTGTACATGCAGGTTTTAGTACTTGGCTTCTTTGGTGCTGACTGACAGTTCACAGCTGACTTCTGACAGTCAACATTTAGGTATATACCTAAATTTTGACTGTCAGAGTGACAGCTGCTAAACACATGTTTTTTTGCAGATCATATGGTTCGGTGTAGGGATACATAATTTGGTCTGGTAGCTTTTCAAAGCTGTCAGTCAGCACCAAGGAAGCCATGGGGCTACTGTACACGTATCATAATGCCATTACGTCATAATAGTTTATTAGTAAACATAAAAGATTTAAAAGGTGGTGAATATTTTACCAATTAGCAGACTTGATTTTCTGTCTTATTTGATAACCAAGAAAAAAATTATCAATTTAAAATCCAAAGTGAAACTTTAGGTGATATTTCAACTTGAAATCCAGAAAGTCAAAGAGACATCTTAAAACTGTAGTAATAATAAAAACATACACTACTATTACAATGTGTGCGTCACGTCATGTTGTAATTGTCAAATATTAGCGTGATTTTTCTTATTTAACTAACAATTACCGTTTAAACAACAGTGTCTACAAAAATAAATTGAGGCAAACGAGTTTTCTTAGCTAAAATATTAAAATAGGTAGTAAATAGTAGATATCTTAAGTAGTGTAATACATTTATTATATTTTATTATTATTTGGTTTAGTAGAGACGTTGGTCATAATGGCACATATTTTAATTTATTTTCATTACTTGAATAAGTAAAGTAGGTATGATTCAATCGTAAGATATTATGTTAATTTATGTTGATTAAAAAGGTTTAGTATATTACAAAAATAGGTTTATTTGTATAATTTAACTTACATTTGTAGTATTTAAAAGAAGTTTAGAAGTACTTATAGAATTGGGGAGGGAGGGAGAATAACCTTTTAGGAAAAATAACCTTAGTAAACTCAGCTGGGATTCCAACCCCGATCTCCCTGTCATGGGAGAGCCAGACTAGACAAGAATAGTATATTTTTCTACGTACCAGTGGTGAGATTTTAAAGTTATTGAAGGGCTATGCTTTTACGACATAACTCATTCATTAAAAAATTGTTTAATCTCTAACATAGAAATATAAGTAAAAACCCTTTTATGTTGTGAATAACATCTTAAACTATTTTAAACGTAAATATCGAGGGTTTTAGTTTAAAGTGCTAAACATAAGCCAAATGGTTAATATAATAATATTATCTGTTACAATTCTTCTTATGTTAATTAGAGCCACTGAAAAATTAATATAATTTACAAATTGTTTTTTGAGCTTGTGAGTCCAAACAATACGGTATCATCAATTTCATTCATGTCCTAATAAGGAAGAGCCTCTCAACCTAAAATAGACGGGCTGGATGGCGATGGCACGGGTAGGAATCGAGAAGGCAATCACGCCCATAATGTAGCACGAGCGCCTCAGACTGTATTAGGTAGGCAACCAGAACTCAGTTCTGCACGGCGTGGTAGAATACATTGAATTGAGACAGGGGAATGCGGAATATGTTCCACACTCACCTGCCATGTCTGTGTCACGTCATTGAAAACGCGAAATATTTTCATTGCCAGACAACAGATTAGGACAACGTATTGTTTTATTTAATAGAAAACAAGCTTACACGAACTTATACTAATATTGTATCATGTACTACCGACTTTGATCCATCTGGTATGGTTCGAAACTCATCTAAGTGCACTGGGGTGGTTTATCTATCCTCTATGCACTCTAAATGAGAGTTAATTATTCTCAAGTTACCACTTTTATTAATTCGATAAGCAACTACGTCAGTGGTCAAATGATTTAGGGCGCTAAGCTCACAAAATACTTGGTTGACACTTTTTCGGGTAGGGCGATGTTCGAATCTCGGATATGCATTCAAGGTGTGGTTTTCAACATGTAATTTATCACTGGTACATTCATTTATTATAATACATACACTAGCATTTATTCTAACTACCTTCATCATCACTACCCTTTAAGTTAATTTAATAGCGTTGACGTTTAAACTGCATTGAGACTTTTAAGAATTCGTTAAAACCATCATATTAAAATTAATATTTAGTAGATAAAAACCAAAATTCAGTTTAATAAAATAAGTTGCTATAGTAAGAAACTTTTATAAATATTTATAATGCGACACAGTCACACAAACATTTATGTAGTGTATAGCTTGGAAACAAATGTTCAAATAGAGGATTTCAGTAAACTACAATTTAGTAAGTTTTCCTTAGAAAAGAAAATACATTATCTTGTTAATCCCAGTAAACACTCTTCAAGACAAATTTTCAAAAATTAATTATTTTTAAACTACCCTCAAATTATTTTATGTTATTAGAAATTAAAAGATATTCCACCCATCTTTGAAAAAACTCCCATAGCCATTTTCAAATAATTTTAAATTCTAAAAGAATTTTCCAGAAGTAAATTTATATTACATTATAATGTATCATTGAAAAATTAACATAGATTATTATGTATCATGTAAAGTAAGCCCCATATACCAATCTTTAACAAAATCGTTGTAGTTATCTAAAACAATTTCAAATTTTCAAAAATCAGGTTTCAGTAAATTACTATAATATGACACATTTTTAAGGAAAAAATATGCATTTTTGTAAATTGTAAAAAAAAAAACATAATACTTGTTTTTAGTCAAATTTTTTAACCATTTAAAAATATTTGAATTAAAAAAAGTCTTCAGTAAACCTACCATAAACGATTTTTTTCCCTGAAAAACAATTAACAGTTTAATTTGTCATGTCAAAATCAACCAAATACACATTTTAAACAAAATCGTTAAAGCCATTTTATAAAAATTTGAATTGAAAAGAATCACTCATCCATACAGGTATGCAATGGAATTATGGAGATCAAACACTCCCTAGATATATATTCTAACAAAATCGTTTGGAATAATATAAAATTACTTATATTAAACTACCCTTGATTAAAGTTCAAGGATTAAAATTTAATAAAATGTGCCAAATTATGGCCATATAATAAACAAATATCAAGTTGAAACAAATAATATCAAACCGTTTCAGATCAGTGGTCAGGGACAGACAGACAAAGGTACAAAATTGCAAAGTCCAATTTTGGGCTCGGGTATACATATAAATTAAAGATTCATCAAAATATCTGGTCCAAACTTTTTCATGAGTACAATGCTTTCTCTTGATATGAGAAGGTAAAAACGTAGCTTTGGAAAAAATGACTATAGTATTTATCTTACAACTTTCAAAATCAATAGTATCAGAACACACCGATTGGAACGTAGGGGGAGTCAAAATACAAATAGAAAACATAATTTTTTAGAGCCAACCAGAATAAATACAGGGTCCCCTAAAATAGTTGTCGACTACTCTAACTTCACTGAGCGTTTGACAGTAAAAATATGCTGTATCAAAAAAATATGTTCTCTCTAAATATTCGTATTTTATTTGCATGTTGATGAGCAATTTACTCAGTACACGAGATAAGGGACCTGAGGTGGAATGGATAGAATATTCGTATATGTAAATAGGGTTCACATACCTCTCATCATATTAATTTTAAAATGTTTAACTCCTACTTAGAATAATTTGTGAACCTAATTTCGTTATAATAATAATAATAATAATAATAATAATAATAATAATAATAATAATAATAATAATAATAATAATAATAATATAATAATAATATATAATAATAATAATAATAATAATAATATAAAATAATAAAAATAAGTTCTTATTCTTCAAATAAAAGACTAAGTGACTATAAATAAAATTCTAAAAATATATACGTTTGCTCACATAACATGTTAGAGAACAAATATACTAATTAGTCTGTAAATCCCTGAGAATCTTTTAAATAAATCTTTCGCATGAATATTAAATTCATGATAAAAAGAAGTAAGTACAATATAATGAGATCAGTTAAACTTAACCGATTGCCATAGATAATAAATCTCGATAAAAAGAAGGGCGCAACTTAAATTAAAAGCTAATTTCCAGAATACCTCCAGCTTACCTTGAACAGTATTTGAAATACTTTTATTTTCTTTGAACAAAGCACAAGAAACTTGTCTCTCAGCAGGTTTTATTTAATTTTTCAGGAATAGCCTATATGCGTTTTAGTTATCTTACCTACAAATATGCATTTTTATTTTTACTTGTATTATTATTCTAAATCTTACGTTATTAGTCGTTTAAGATGATACATTATAGTCACCCATATTACTTCTTTTTGATGTGAAGAGAAAATTCATCGTAAAATTGAATTCAAGATATTAATGGTTACGGACGTTTCATGAACCCCTGCATCCGTAAAAGTAATATGTGTGAAATGCCGTGTGTGAATGCGTGTGTGTATGTGTGTGCATGCGTGTGTACATACATGTGTGTACATGCGGGTGTGCATCATGTGTGTACATGCGTGTATGTGCATACGTGTGTGTGCATGAGTGTGTATGTGTGTGCATGCGTGTGTACATGCGTGTGTGTACATGAGTGTGTGTGCATGCGTGTGTACATGTGTGTGTGTACATGAGTGTGTGTGTACATGAGTGTGTGTGCATGCGTGTGTCTGTGTTTGTGCATGAGTGTGTATGCTATGTCGTGTGTGTACATGAGTGTGTATGCTATGACATGTGTGTACATGAGTGTGTATGCTATGTCATGTGTGTACATGAGTGTGTATGCTATGACATGTGTGTACATGAGTGTGTATGTGTGTGTATGCGTGTGTGTGCATGCATGTGTGTGCATGCATGTGTGTACATGAGTGTGTATGCATGCGTGTGTACATGCGTGTGTGTACATGAGTGTGTGTGCATGCGTGTGTCTATGTGTGTGCATGAGTGTGTCTATGTGTGTGCAGTGCCGTGTGTGTACATGAGTGTGTATGTGTGTGCATGAGTGTGTATGCTATGCCGTGTGTGTACATGAGTGTGTATGCTATGCCATGTGTGTACATGAGTGTCTATGTGTGTGCATGAGTGTGTCTATGTGTGTGCAGTGCCGTGTGTGTACATGAGTGTGTATGTGTGTGCATGAGTGTGTATGCTATGCCGTGTGTGTACATGAGTGTGTATGCTATGCCGTGTGTGTACATGAGTGTGTATGCTATGCCATGTGTGTACATGAGTGTGTATGTGTGTGCATGAGTGTGTGCGTGCGTGTGTGTGTATAGTGCCGTGTGTGTGCATGCATGTGTGTGTATCTGTATCGCTACCTAGAGCTGAAATTGTTTTAATGATCATCTAGGGTTTTGATAAGATTCTCTAGAAATATTTTTTAATAAGATATCTCACCCTAAAATTAAGGATAGTTTACTTAAGGATGTGAAGAGATAAAAGCGATTTTCTCAAAATATGCTATAACAATCCATATAATTAAAAATCTTGGTCAGAACTTTGTCATCACAGCTCCTCTTACATTTATGAAAAGATTTGGACCGTTGCGTCTTAATATTTCTTAGTCCCGACATGCAAATCTACAACTATTGGTCAAAACTTTGAAAATGGCATTCAGGAATTATTTTTTGCTTTTTTATATATACAAGAAAGTTTTTTAATATTTAAAAAGTCAACTAACATTTTCCTGAATATAATTCTTGCAATTATTACCATTCTTTGCAAATCCACACGGCTAGACAAAAAAAATCAACACCTCAATGACAACACTCGATTAAGAACTGTAGGAGTCGTAGTGAAAGAACTATTTTGTATTACTAGATGGGCTAGATCCACTCAGTGATCATGTATCGCTTCTTAACATATTGGTTTCAGTTTCATCATTAAGATTTTTCTTATACATTTTTACTTTCTCTCTATCTTACAGGTAGAGAAAGTATTGTGATCGTCAAAAAAATAGAACTCGAGATTTTGATGAATTTTGACGTTTCATGACTTCCTGAATCCGAAAAAGTGGTTTTTGAATTTCCGTCTGTCTGTCTGTCTGTCTGTCTGTCTGTACCTCCAACTAGAGCCTAAACTATTTTACCGATTGAGCTGAAACTTGATATCTAGGGTTTTCATAGGGTTGCCCCGAGGGGTTTTTGGAATTGGATATCTACCCCTAAAATTAAGGGTAGTTTACTGAAGGGAAAAAAGAGAAAAAGTCGATTTTCTCAAAATCGGCTCTAACGATTTTGATTAAATTTCATTTATGAACATTTATAAATATTCCAAATAAAATGGCTACTCTCAATATTTCGGCAAAATCGTTTTAAGGGCTCCGGTCTGATGCGTAAATTAACATTTTTTATAATAGCTCCGAAACTATTTGAGATATGAAATTACTTAGCATTACAAATATGTATATATATTTATAATACAAATATTTTATTCGAAACATATTTTTATAAAATCAATAACTTTCAATATATACGCAATTATATATATATTTTTAACTTTTTGGGCATTAAAGCTTAAGTATTGCGACCGTAAGAAAAACTAACCTGAAATGTTGATGGATGTCGACGTCTCATGACTCCCCGAACCCTTAAAAATAGTCTTTGCAATGCCGTCTGTCTGTGTGTCTATTAAAACTTAAAATTAAGGGTAGTTTACTGAAGGGCAAAAAGAGAAAAAGTCGATTTTCTCAAAATCGGCTCTAACGATTTTGATTAAATTTCATTTATGAACATTAATAAATATTCCAAACAAAATGGCTACTCTCAATATTTCGGCAAAATCGTTTTAAGGGCTCCGGTCTGATGCGTAAATTAACATTTTTTTATAATAGCTCCGAAACTATTTGAGATATGAAATTACTTAGCATTACAAATATGTATATATATTTATAATACAAATATTTTATTCGAAACATATTTTTATAAAATCAATAACTTTCAATATATACGCAATTATATATATATATTTTTAACTTTTTGGGCATTAAAGCTTAAGTATTGCGATCGTAAGAAAAACTAACCTGAAATGTTGATGGATGTCGACGTCTCATGACCCCCCGAACCCTTAAAAATAGTCTTTGCAATGCCGTCTGTCTGTGTGTCTATTAAAACTTAAAATTAAGGGTAGTTTACTGAATGGCAAAAAGAGAAAAAGTCGATTTTCTCAAAATCGGCTCCAACGATTTTGATTTAATTTCATTTATAAACATTAATAAATATTCCAAACAAAATGGCTACCCTCAATATATCGGCAAAATGGCTTTAAGGGCTCCGGTCTGATGCGTAAATTAACATTTTTTTAAATAGCTCCGAAACTATTTGAGATATGAAATTACTTAGCATTACAAATATGTATATATATTTATAATACAGATATTTTATTCGAAACATATTTTTATAAAATCAATAACTTTCAATATATACGCAATTATATGAATTTTTTTAACTTTTTGGACATTAAAGTTTAAGTATTGCGACCGTAAAAAAAAAAACTAACCTGAAATGTTGATGGATGTCGACGTCTCATGACCCCCCGAACCCTAAAAAATAGTCTTTGCAATGCCGTCTCTCTGTGTGTCTATAAAAACTTAAAATTAAGGGTAGTTTACTGAAGGACGAAGAGAGAAAAATTTGGTTTTCTCAAAATCTGCTTAAACGATTTTGATTAAAATTCGTATCTAGGCGTTGATTAAGATTATAAATAAACTGGCTATTTTCATTTTCCTATGAAAATGATTTTTAGGGTACATTACAGAAGCGTTAATTTCCGTATCTCCACAACTATTGGAGAAACTAAACAACTTATCATTGCAAAATTGTAGTACTATTAGAAATAAAAAACTTTTATTTGACATATATTTTTATAAAAACAGCAGTTTCTGAGATATTTGCAAATATATTAATACAATTTTGTGAGCTTTAGTTGTAAACATATACTACTTAAGTCTTAACGCAATAATTCTCCAATGCCATAGAGTAATTAAATATAAGTATCTAAAAAAAGTATGTTATTTTTCCTTAAATCTCTTAGGAGAAATGTTTGCATAGCAATGATCTATCTCCATTTTAGACTCAATAGTCAATATTTACATTTTTTATTAGTCAAAATGTATAAATGAATAATTAAATATCAATGCGATGACTTGAAGATCTACAACACCTTTTAAAATGTTAAAATTTTAACCAGAAATCGAAATTTTAATACGATGTGTTTACCCTTGTGGAAGACATTAAACTGTTTGAAATGTTCTTAGGTGGACAAAGATGCGCCTCTTTTCTCATTGATTCTATATCATTGTATATTATTTTATGCGTGTTCCTATGTGGAGTGGTGATGACACAATGTACATTATTCCGTTCAGAAATCTTACGAGTTTATAGAAAGAGAGAGAAAGTCTGTGCGGTGTGCCGTACCATTTATTTTAATTATGTAACTAGCATGAGATACCTGGCTTTCCCGGAATAAATAACACATAGTAAAAATATTAAAAAAATAAAAAAAGATAAAGTGTAAAAAATAAATATAATCAAGATTTTAACATTGAGTAAAACGATAAACAGTGTTTAGACAGGATTTAAAGGGTAAAAAGGGCATTAATAGGGGGAAAATGTAATATTTGGGGACAAATAGGGTTAAAATGGGTAAATAATATAAAAAGGTCAATCAACAAAATCTTACTATCAATAAAAAATCTATTCTACCCTATTTAATCTTTTCAAACATTTTGCACTATTTGCACCTTTTAACTTTTACCCCACTTTTTGTTCCTTTCACTATTTTTTGTCCCTAAATCTAATCAAGTCTATTTGTTTATTTAAAAAGGAGAAGTAATAAGTGAAAAAAGGATTAAAAGATTAATAAGGGAAAATGGAACAAATAGTAAATAGGGCAGCAAGTAAATTTAATAAAACTAATAAGTGGTAAAAAAAATCACAGAAAAGTAGTGTTTTATATTAGTTGTATAAATTTGGAGTTCTTCCATTTCCCGACCTTTAATTTTGAAATTCGATATGTTCAGACTTAATTCAGCTATCCGTAAATGTCTATTGACTTAAATTTTATTTAATATCACACCAAAAATTGTTTTAATATTAATTTAAGTTTTTTTAAAAAGGTTTTCTCTAATTTATAGATATCTGAAGGTATGGCTAGGTAATATAAATCTATATATCCTAATAATTAAACTTCTTCAATCTTCATGTTATTAATATTTACATAAGAAGTTTATACATATTGTTATGTTTAATAAATTGACTTATGTTCAATTTAAAATTTCATGTTTTAAAAAAAGGTGAATTTTTCGGCTTGGAAAACTAGTAACGATTAAAATTCCTATTCAGGCACTGCTTAACTTTACAGAACTTGGAGCATCTCTATTTTCTGGGAAAATGACTTTGAAGGTAAATTACTTATTATACGGATATCTTCAAATTATTTTGATAATATCTCCGAAACTCTTCGAGATATTAATAACTTATCAATGAAAATTTTTAGGATAAAAAGGACAAGTTCTTTAATTGAAATATATTTTTATAATACCAGTTTATAATTTACGACCAATAAGCAAATATATTTTTTAGCGAATATCTGTGAAATGGGGGGTTGATTGATTTGTTCTTTGGTATTTAAAGATGCTACATTTTTCACAATGTGTTTCTGTTAACAGTGTATATTATTTTATTCATGATAATTATTTCCATTATGTATATAATTTAATCTCATCTTTGCTACGAATTTCTAGTATATGTCTCAATTTTTTGTTTGTGTAAGAGAGTAAGAAATTTTCTGCAGTGCACACTTTCACATTTTTTTAGCACTTGACATATATTAATATATATTTTCATTTTCACGAACCAACCATTGTTTATTGCTGTTTCCCTGCACTTATATTTACACTAATAACACAAGGTAGACTTCATTTACACTGAAAGAAAAAAGTCTTACCTTCATGTATTACATTATGACCTGATATTATAAGTTACACCATAGTGAAACAATGCAAGGTAAACATGCTACCTTTCAGGGTTATCAAAAGCTACCAAGCATATATTCTTGTGTATTTTTATCTATTTAAGGAGTTTAACGAGCAATTTATGAGCCGACTGATTGTATTATTTTACATCCCACAATTGACATGGGACCGACGGCCTCCCTTTCTCTCCGAAGGAAGTTTCGCTACTGATTTTTATCGCTCATGAAAAACCCGTTAACCCCTGCTGGGTCTGATCCCACGAATATCGGGTATGAAGCGAGAATTTCACCCCAAGGCCATCGAGGTCGATACTACCCTTGTAGATTTTAGTTTATATAATAACACTACTATTTTAACATTCTTCAAGTCTTTCTACCGTTCCAGGCTATCGTCATATCCACCTAATAAGCTAGGTATGAAAAAGGTAAAGTTTACAGGAAGAGTACTTGAATCTACGTGGAAGAAGATGGGGGAGTCACAAAGAAAAATAAACACCTCACCACACCCAAACTGAACTCCAAGCCCCAGCCAACACTAATCCTGACAAGATTATTTACTAGAACACATTAAAACTAATTTATCCTAAATAATGAATAGAATTTTCTATAAATTTAGGAAATACAGTTAAAACTTTGACACGACTGTTATACTTATCATTGAGTATTTGACTTGTTGCTGCATGATATGCATATATATCAAAATACATACATGTAACTATTACATTAACGATGATAATACCCACTTTGGTGGACGAATCGTCTGAGGCTCTGTTCTCCCAATAGACTAGACTTTGACATGGATATCGTGGCGATTCTATATAAAAAAACTATGATGCTTCTAGAGCATATTTTATGTTGGATTGGTTAGTAAACTGACTACGGGAGATTTTTAGTAGTAATATGTCCAAAACCATTTAATGTATCTCTTCTAAGATCAAAATAATAAAATTCTTGGTTTTAATGTTAGGAATTAAGTGGAAAGTGTGCTGTTCTAGGTTAAGAGGGGCTGTTGTGAATCATGCATTAATATAATCCTTTCTTGGAAAAGTACACACATTTATTTATTACTTTAAATATAATGGTTGATATTGGTTAAATCTAAGTGCTAGGAACTAGGGAGGCTATTAAGAAAAAGTGCACCTACATTAGTGTGGAGTGATTATAGTGAAAATTAAACTGTGGAAAACCCTCCCCTTCCCCCTTCGGTACATGCCCCTTAGACCATATGAGCACTGATGCGGGTTTTAAGGATACGTTAAATATTCTTTGTAAAATGAAACAAATAAACTAAAACAAGATGTGAAGTTAACTAGGTGGGTAGAGGTTTAATCTCGTTTACCGGCACTTAGTGAACCCAACTACACCGTCTCCGTGCCTTCTACTTAACGACCACAATTAAATAAAAGGGAGAAGGTATAATCTACATAAGGGAAAATATAAGCAGAATTAAAAATATAACAATATTATGGTTTATTCAGTATAAACGTAGATAAAGCAAAGTACAGTGGTCTCATTATATCATTCTGAATAATGCTGAAAATAATAACGTGAAGCGCAGAATGTAAACCTTCCATGTTTACATTTATTACAGGTCGTCTTTAAGAGACACAAAATTACGTAGATTATAACATCAAAAGAGAAGTTAAACTACCAAAAGTGAAGTGGAGTAAGATATCCACAAAAATGAAACAAACATTAAATATTCTTGCCTGATGGGCTCCTCAAACAATTACAAGTTACAATACGAAAATTTACAATTACATAAAACATAACGCGAGAGTTTGACTTCCAGACGCTAGTCAAAATCTCCCGGGACTAACTATATCTTAGAAAAACTAAAGAATGAAATTTAGTACAAAATTAAATTAGATAAAAAAAATAACAAGAATGATTTTATATCTACAGTCGCGTGAAATAGCAAAATACAAAAGTCCACACATTTTAACAATTTACATTTAAATTCACTCAATACAAAATTACCAATGGTGGATTTCAAACTAAACTAATAAACTAACCAACTAACCAACCGCGCCTAAGTGGCGGCATATAAGTTACATTTAAGCGACTGAGATAATAAAGCAAAAAGTTAAATATTAAGCAAAACACAAAATAAAGATTTTAACACGAAAATATTATAAGTTGAAAATGAATAGAGTTCTTTATAAGTAACTGCCATAGTTACGTTCCAATTTATGATGTATGAATGTTTATCCGATCATTGTCCAGGTAGACGACAATGATCCGTCCTCGTTCGTAGATTTTAGATAGTCAAAGTTTTTTAGACAATGTCAGCCTGTTTTATAGTGATTTTCGTTGCACGGAAAGAGGGGAGGTAATTTCTAGCACGCAGTTGCTAGCTGTCATCGGTCACGTAGGCACTTTGTAGGGTTGTTCCATCGGAAAATTAGAACAAGTCGGCGATCATTGGATGTTTGTGTTGTTTGGGGAAGTTCATCTGACATCCGTCAGAGGGCGGGTGGATTGTTGTCTTCTAGAGTTCTCCATGTTGTCATTCCTCAGATTCAATCTGACTAGACGGAGAATGACCACGCGTTGATTGTAGACTCTCGTTAGCTCGGCCCCATTCTTCACATTGGCTGCACGGTGTATTTCAGCTTTGGTGGCGGCTAGTGATAGAAGATTTCAAAGGTAAGTTCCTGAACAAATATGAGTGTATTACAGAAGATTGTACAGCATGAAATATACTGTGTCGTATTATCTTTCCGTATTAGCCTACAGGGACTACAACAGAGAAATGTACCATTGTAGGGATTCTATTTGGGTCGGAATTATTGAGCGGGTGGTATGAATTCTTGATAGTTACGTATCAACATTATAACGGGATGGATCCAATTGTAACTAACTGTAAGTTAACGTTACAAATCTCCCCCCCTTGACCAGGAGAATAAGAAGATGCAGCATCCGTCCTCAGCAAGGCGGAACATCAAAGGGCTCAAGGTGGCCTTCTTGTACATCATCTTCCCAAACAGCATGAGATCATCCATCTTTTTCTGCTCTAGATTCCATCATCTAGAGAAGCAGTCGGTACCACTACGTAGACTTTACCAGAAACCAGGAGAGAAAGGAAAACAGGATGCGCAACGAAAAATCATATACAACAAGTCTGTTGTCGATATGTAAGTGGCGCTAAGTCACACGCAACCACATGTCTAATTGTCTGTATGAACACATGAAGAATCTCTTCTTTCTTCTACGTTCAAACTCAAGTTCTCACAATAAAGTTCACTAGACTAAAAAGTCACAAAAGTTTATCCTCATGAAATCCTAAAATCCTATAGAAATCCTACATAGATGTATCAGAGGAGCGTCCCCCCCCTCAACACTTTTGAAGGTTCCTATTCAAAGGTTTGAGAGTTTCAAATGTTAGATCACTATAATCTCACTATATTCTATATAAGTCCATTCTCAGCACTCAATCTAGAATAGAGTGTCTCAAAACATAGAATAGAGAAAGTTACGTCATAATTAAATCAAAACAACATTTGATTTCGTGATCCAAATTCCATGAAGTGGAACATCAACAAATTCGTGCCATAATAATCTATAAACTATTCACTTATTTCATAAACACATACTATCTACAAGTTCAATTACGGTTCAATACCTGTAAATAACTATACACATGGCCAACAATATATATATATAACAAAACACTATATCTACAAACCACTGATATATAACATATCATTAATGGTAAACAAAATTTAAATTTTAAACACGATTTGGGCTCACAGCCATGGCACAATGCCATCAAACAAAACTCAAATTAATAAGGGATGCCAAAAGATTAATTATAGGTCCCCATATACCTATAAATTAGGCATGATTCCACATTATTATTAAGAGTATGAATAAACCCGGTCAATACTATAATTAACAAAATGAGATTACGTTAATTGACCGTTCATTAAATGACTCAACAATAGTCAAATAATATCAAGACACCAAGTCTTACACAAAACAGGAATACCAAAAAGATCAAATACAAGTCCCCATAAACTTATAAAAAAATTTCTTGGCATCCTACATTTACCTAAGTAAATCCAAAATGGAGTAATTAAATCTGTAAGTACAATAACTTACGAACATTATCCATTAAACTACGACATTCTAAAGCGTCGGTATTAGTTTTAAGATGGCTCACATGAGCTCTTCGCGTATCGGTCGGGTCTGTCTGGCACATCAACCTGACCGACACGGGTGTTAAGAAAGATTCAACTGACCAGGGTCTATCCCATCTGGGAGAGAGCCTGGCAGATATTTATTTAACGCTAGACAACATAAAGAAAAAAGCACAAGAACTACAACGGGGGAAGGGGGGCATGGAAATGCGCTTGACTCGTAAGACCCATGATTCTTACGGCGCACAACTAGTTTCCTGAACTACACTTGATCTGTACATGTCCTAACTGTTTACATTTAAAGCAGCGAATTCCTGACAAAAACTTACTATCCAACGCTCGCGGGCCAATATGGTTCTTCTTCACAGGTTGCACACCCAACTGAGAAATCGCAGTATTATTCCTAGAACTACCACAATAACTAGGATTCGAACCCACGCCTGGATTGTCAACAATAAAAGGCGCATGATTTTCCAGAAATTCACTTTCAGACAACAAAGTACCTTCAATTAGGGAAGCTAGCTCATGTAACTCAACTATCGTACTAGGTTTTAGAAGTAAATACAAAATGACGTCGAGACAAGGGCGACACATTCTCCAAAATAATATCTACTATCTGACATTCAGAAATATCTAACCCTAAAACTTCAACGGCCTCAGAAATGGCCATGATGAAACTCCTTAACGACTCATCAGGACGTTGAAAGCGATGTACATACTGCTTACACAAATTATCTCTAGCTCTAGTAGGGACAAGACAGTCTAATATCTTACGACTAATAAGTTTCCAACTTAACCCATTAACTAACCCTTCAGAAAATAAACGAGTTAAATATCCAGAAGTTTTACCCAAACACAATGCAATAAACTCGGACTCAGAACCGATATTTAAATGACAAATCCTTTGAACCTCAAGTAAAAATAAAAAAAGAGATGAGCTGTCCTGACCATCACACAGTGGTATTCGATTTACAAAATCAACGAGAATTTTACTTTGGATTTTATCACTCACCAAAGCGCGTGACATTTCAATTGGATCTCCAACCCTCACCGGTACTGAATGATGATTCTCCACTCCCACTGTTGCCTGGTCTCGAGACGTATCGCTCTCCGAAAGGATTCCCACGAGAACTGCACGAAGTCTTGCTACGGTGGTTTCTGTTGAACCTTGCAGTCCACGCTTAGCAAGCTCGGAGATAAGGCTTTCTTTATTGAGTCGGTAAACATCAGATTTAGACAACACGCTCGGCTCGCCAGTCACTACTCCCTCAGTCGAAGCGTCCGTAGTCAAATTGTGTTCCATTATGCAACAGAAAGAGATACAAGGTTAAACTCAGGCTATGATTTCACAACAACACCAAAAATATACAGTATAATTTTTCAACATTTTTCAGCAATGATATAGGTTATTAATTAACTAATTAAACAGGAAGATCAGTTAATTAAAAGGACAGCAGAGTGGCGCAGTGTTACACCGTCTCCGTGCCTTCTACTTAACGACCACAATTAAATAAAAGGGAGAAGGTATAATCTACATAAGGGAAAATATAAGCAGAATTAAAAATATAACAATATTATGGTTTATTCAGTATAAACGTAGATAAAGCAAAGTACAGTGGTCTCATTATATCATTCTGAATAATGCTGAAAATAATAACGTGAAGCGCAGAATGTAAACCTTCCATGTTTACATTTATTACAGGTCGTCTTTAAGAGACACAAAATTACGTAGATTATAACATCAAAAGAGAAGTTAAACTACCAAAAGTGAAGTGGAGTAAGATATCCACAAAAATGAAACAAACATTAAATATTCTTGCCTGATGGGCTCCTCAAACAATTACAAGTTACAATACGAAAATTTACAATTACATAAAACATAACGCGAGAGTTTGACTTCCAGACGCTAGTCAAAATCTCCCGGGACTAACTATATCTTAGAAAAACTAAAGAATGAAATTTAGTACAAAATTAAATTAGATAAAAAAAATAACAAGAATGATTTTATATCTACAGTCGCGTGAAATAGCAAAATACAAAAGTCCACACATTTTAACAATTTACATTTAAATTCACTCAATACAAAATTACCAATGGTGGATTTCAAACTAAACTAATAAACTAACCAACTAACCAACCGCGCCTAAGTGGCGGCATATAAGTTACATTTAAGCGACTGAGATAATAAAGCAAAAAGTTAAATATTAAGCAAAACACAAAATAAAGATTTTAACACGAAAATATTATAAGTTGAAAATGAATAGAGTTCTTTATAAGTAACTGCCATAGTTACGTTCCAATTTATGATGTATGAATGTTTATCCGATCATTGTCCAGGTAGACGACAATGATCCGTCCTCGTTCGTAGATTTTAGATAGTCAAAGTTTTTTAGACAATGTCAGCCTGTTTTATAGTGATTTTCGTTGCACGGAAAGAGGGGAGGTAATTTCTAGCACGCAGTTGCTAGCTGTCATCGGTCACGTAGGCACTTTGTAGGGTTGTTCCATCGGAAAATTAGAACAAGTCGGCGATCATTGGATGTTTGTGTTGTTTGGGGAAGTTCATCTGACATCCGTCAGAGGGCGGGTGGATTGTTGTCTTCTAGAGTTCTCCATGTTGTCATTCCTCAGATTCAATCTGACTAGACGGAGAATGACCACGCGTTGATTGTAGACTCTCGTTAGCTCGGCCCCATTCTTCACATTGGCTGCACGGTGTATTTCAGCTTTGGTGGCGGCTAGTGATAGAAGATTTCAAAGGTAAGTTCCTGAACAAATATGAGTGTATTACAGAAGATTGTACAGCATGAAATATACTGTGTCGTATTATCTTTCCGTATTAGCCTACAGGGACTACAACAGAGAAATGTACCATTGTAGGGATTCTATTTGGGTCGGAATTATTGAGCGGGTGGTATGAATTCTTGATAGTTACGTATCAACATTATAACGGGATGGATCCAATTGTAACTAACTGTAAGTTAACGTTACACAACCAGAGATTCCAAGAGATTCTTTCAAGAAGTATGTGAAGAGGAGAAGGAGTAGACTGGAAAACAAGGACCCTTCATCGTTGGAGATCTTGAATTCAACTCACTCGTCTTCAAATCAATGGAGTGCTCCAAGAAAGAAAGAACACAACAGTGGCGCTCAACGTAAGGCTATTCACTAATCACTGTTAAATCGATAAAGTATTGATTTTTTTATTACCACGTCTTACTACCTGTTTGGGTTGTACTCCCATATACTAATCAATGTAATGTGTTAGGGATGAAGAAGGTTGAATTTATAGGGAGTGCACCCAAATTTGCGTGGGAGGATAGTGTAAAACTCATTTAGGAAAACACCCTTCAGTGCACCTGGCGCAGATTCAAACCCGTATCTCCCCGTCATTGGCAGTTTAGTTTATTACAAAGTAGCGCCTTAAACCATGCGATCACCGAAGCGGGTGTCTTATGGCTAACTTCATAAAATGTTTGTTTGAAAGTTAAAAAATATCCAATGCTGTGTAAAATTGCAGACAAACTGAGGTAAAATTAATGTAATTAAAATTTTAAAGTGAAGAATATACAACTGCAGAGCAAAAATTAATATTTAAACAAGATTTTTTTGACAAGTTTGCTTATAAAACGATTTTAAAACAAGATTAAATCAAGTAAAATATACCACTATAGGTAGGAACGTATTAAAGAGGTTGAGTCTCGTCTAATGTAGCTTGATGATCGGGGTTCAATTCCCAGCCGCATGTATTGTAATTATTTTCCTAAATTGTTCCTCACTCTACCTCCACGTTTACATGCGTGTACATTTCCTCAAATTGTATCTTTCCTCTCCCTACCACATTATTGTATAAATCCGGATAGCCCTTATGTGTTTTAAGATGCAAACACCATATTTTATTAAAAAAAAGAGAGAGCTTCCCAACATTGAAAGCATTAATTTCACTAGTATCCTTTTCGGTAATCCCAGAGTCTAAGGCCGATCTTTCGCAATAAACTTTAATGCTGGTACTGGGATATCGAAGGTTGAATCTCAGTCGAGTGTACTGAGAGCAGTTTTTCCTAAATAGTTACATTATTTTCACGCAGAAATGGGTAAATTTCTTCTAAACTATACCTTCCTTATTCCTATTACATTAATGCAAATATGTGGATAGCCATAATGGGTAGTAAAACGTGGTTTTATTTTCATCCATTACTATTTACAACCAGCCTGTGGTATGAGTAAGTTTTTTAATTCAAATAATATATTTTCCACTAGCAGATTGGTGGGACTGTCTTAGCTTCATATGCCTTATAATCTAACTTAAGACTAGGACAGAGGCACAACATCCAGTCCCCGACTTTCAATTTATCAATTTGAAATGGTAAACCCATATTTTTATCAATGATACATTTTTGGCCATGCCGGGAATTGAACCTAGGACCCTTAACTCAGTGGTTAGACACGTTACCACTGAAATAAGGTGTGGGACCAATAATAATAAGTCGTGGTAAACAAAAAATATGTTTTGGGTTTCAGAATTTAATTGTTACTAAATTCCGCTTCGGTGACCGCATGGTCTTAGCTATGGCGTCACACTCACAAGAGACTGGACCAGCGGTGCAGTAAAAAAAACCAGCAAAAAACGCACTCAGTTACCTTTGGCATCAGGGCAACGATATTGTTCCGTGATGAATTTCTCTACTTTAAAAGTGCTCCGCGATTCGAAAAATTTGGGGACAGGACTAGATCACCAATGACGGGGAGATTGTGGTTGAGGAAACTGAATATTATTTCCCCTAAACCTTTACTTACTTTCTCTCCATCCTGTATATAAATGTACACATAGTTAACATATGTATACATATGTGCAAGAGGAGAAAAGCTAACAAGCATAACATCTCTCCTGACCCACGAAGACAGGAAACACACGCAAAGGCGTAGTCCACCCCTGGGATATGAGAAAATGAAGTTCTGTTTGTATTTTTTTAGGGAGCTTAACAAGAGAGGTATAATTATTGTTTGGGACAACACTCTTAATGAACTAAGAACTACCTGTCCCCCGGATTATTACTGTACTCATCTCTCACTAAACTACGAACTCATTTCTAAGCCGATTAATCGGGGTACTACACAAAACACTACGATCGAACTAGAAAACTTATCGAGGTGCGCATTTCTGCGTTCTTCACTTGAATAGAGTTGGATTGGGACTGATTTAATATTTTATTTATTTTAGAAAAATAGATTTTCAATTTTCTTGTATTTTTGTTTAAATATGGTAAAACTGTTTCACTAGTCTCAGTTACACTGTTTTTTAATCATTGGATACTATAAATTATTGCACCACGATTCATGTAATGTACCATAGTTAAATAATAGCAACATTTATAAGATCTCGGACCCAGAGTAAAATATTTTTGCCAGATTTCCTCCCTTTCTAACTATACAGAAGAAAAATGTGTTTGTTTAATTGATGGTTCATTACCTTGACATGATGAAAAAAAACTCAGATAATTTCGAAGTTAATGGCTGTCAAACGGCCCCAACCCATCCATCAATTTGTGCTGGTTTTATGAAGTGAAAGTGTAAAACTTTACACGATTCTTCTTGTCTGGAAAAATAAATCATCCAGGGCTGACTTTCTTTTGATGCAGTCTTCATCCGCGGCATAGTACTGAAATATTTCAAGGCAGAGCATTCTGAGGAAGGACACTTGTTGTGTCGTATTCAAAGAGTACAGAGGTGACTTAGTCACTCGGACACAAGCATAAATTCCGTTTTTAACAGCCATTTTGGAATGTAAAGGCAATAGTTATTCTTAACATGTGATTCACAGTTACGTATCTAAACAAATAAACCTTTTAGTAAATGTAATTCTCTTTTCATATTAACATTCACTCATATAACACAAGTACATTATCATAAACGTTGGTAGGAGATTTACCTACCAAACAAAAAAGAATAGATTAAGTAAGAGGGATAAGTAATAAATGCATCTCGAGAATGATAAATGCATAACTTAAGCCGGTCTGCTGCCGAGCCCAAAACATTCGGTTAAATACTCTACGCGCGCTTACAGTTAAAGTATCTAAATTAAATATTTATTATATAATAACTTATAAAAGCTAAAAGAGTTTGAATTAAAAAGTATTTTAATGTTAAACCGAGTTGAGAATAAATAATTTTTATGAAAATTAAAGGGATAAGACGATCACATACATTTTAATAATAAACTAAATTAATGATAATAATAATTTCAATATTTCCTTAATGAAGTGACTGATCCAAAATGTTAATTTTGTAGAATAAATCTATTAATACAAAATTTACCTTTATGATATCTAATAGAAACAAACTATTTCTTAGAACATCCAAAATTCTAGTGCCTTTACATAAAATATAGAAAATAAATATAGGTACCATCCGTGGGTTGAGCTGTACTCATAAGGAAACAGGGTTGGCTCAAAAATTCCAACAATAAAAATAATTTATAAAAATGCCCAGCCCACCCATGAATAATATTAATACATGAGCAAACAATGTGGTCTATATTATATAACCTATTTACTTCATGATTCCTCCGCTTCTTTCGGTAGCACAGTTGTTGGATAAGCATACGAATGAATTGAAAAGCATAAGCAGGGAGATTATAAATGGTTGATAGTAGAAACCAATTATTTTATGAATACTTCTTACTAGATTATGCACGCAATTTCCCTCGCCCTAATGTTGGTTTTATATACATAGTAGTGTGGGGAGGAAGGAACGGGGGCTCTTCAAACTGGTATACAATACAGGCGTTAATTTTATCAGCCGATCCATTTTTGGAGCTAGAATAGCTCTCTCTTGGAACCATTAAAAAGGTTTGTTTTGCAGAAGACACATAACAAACTAGATAAAATGGACTAATTTTTGGATATCCTAGACCACAATGTATTTCTATGAGTTTGAAAAGGACATCTTTCCATCGTGCTCTACGAAGACTTTATTACCAAGTTTCAGCGATTTATAGACAAACAAGTTAAATTTTGGTCTTCGTACAGTTGGATGTGCATGTTAGTTGAAAGGGAATATTTCACAACATCTGAAAATATGTAGGATCATTTAAGACCGATGGTGATTCTGTCAGCTCTAGTTACTCTCGAAATGACCTGTAGTAATTGGTAGAAGGTCTCCTGAGAACAAAACAGTGACTCCTTCCATGAGTACATTATTTGTCACCTCTGAGATCTCTACAAGTTCTCTCTATGGCTGAAATTGAGATCTTATGCGATATCGCACTCTCATTCCATAAAATGATAAGATAAATTATTCAGTAATTTTAATGTGAAGTTTTACTTCGATATGTTGCACACGACAATTTGGTCGTTTTAAAATACAAAAATAATTTAAATGTTGCATCCGCTATTCTTCAACCTTTTTAAAAAGTATTGGGTATACCTGATAAATCCACTGCCAAGGCAATATATTCCTCAAGTCTGAGTTTAGCCAAAAATAAATTAATTATAAAAGATTGCCTGTACTATCGGTCGCATCTTAAAATAACACTCTTCCCACTGGGTCTCGAACACACTATAATATAATTATGTTCACAGTAAGTTGTTCTGTCTTTAATGGAGTGTATATGTTCAAGTTTAAAATAGACATGGCTGGTATTTTATCGCCTTTCTCAATGAGTCTCTATAAAATATAAATCCGTAAAAACTCTCGGCTAGAAGAAGATACAAGAATTTCAATGTATTGTCTGAGAGATTTATTATAATTTAGCTGAACTCACTCTAGAATACATTAAAAATATCTCCATTGAAGTCCAAATTGTCTACCGATTGAGCTGTTCTGATTGTGTATACAATATGACACAATACAATAAGACATGGTTTCCCTGTGGGTGAGCCCAAGCGTTAACGGATCTGTCACGTGAAAAAAAATAACATTCTAGAAATAAACTATCTGAGTCGGGGAGAAGACTGACATAATACGGCTTTTGCTGAAACACTGCTCCAGTGGTATTCATCTTCTGAGATTCCCAGTGCTTTGCAAACTAATTGGTAGTATCCGTGGGTTACGTCGTTAATTACACTTAAGTTTTCAAATGAAGTTGGACCTTTGATGACCTTGAGTCACATTCTCAAATAATAACACACTGTGTCATTCGGATGTACAATATTGAACATTCTAAACAGAACACGTTTAGTGGGACCAGCCAACGATTGTCTATCTCCAACGCTCAAGAACGGATTGTGGCCAAGCGCCTTCCATCGCTGGTATGCCGTCTAAGGTATTTGAGATATTCGCCATGCACATCAACGTAGCTCTTTGAAAGTTCTTTGGATGGTTTTTACTTCATGCACGGAGACGATCAATACAAAAGTCAGTAAGGGCCGTGTACCATATGTTTAATTACACATGCATGCAGTGGTGTGTTGATGTTTTAAACCAGAATCTACGAACTTAGCACAAATTTTATATCATCGGGTTTGTTTTTTTCCCGGAAGTCATGTAGATGTACTCGTTGAATTCCACTCTCCTTCCAATCTACAGTGTACATAAAGTACGTGCACTGCCTTTAGCATCACTCATCAGCTTTTTGAAGACATTTATAATCTATAAAAATAACTTACAGTCCTTTCGGATAAATTCAACATAATCAAATTTGTATAAGTAAACATATAGTTACAGAAACCCTTCTTTATGAGGATCTGTGAATTCAAAACCACCAACTAAACCAAAATATGCTTTATCTTTGGATTTACTATTAAAATGTATTTTGTAATCACTTTTTGAATTTGTTGATCGAGTTATACAGAAAAACAATACACTCTACATTCAATGGGAGAATTCATCAGTGATTGCACGATTTAAGACAATGCCTTTGAAAAATATCAATTTTATTTTATTTTATTCGTATGATCAATAGCCTAAGGCCTACAGGTAAAAATCTACATGAGATTAAAAACATCATCATAATTAGTTAAGTGGTTCTAGAAATCATAGGCAACAAACATATAGACCTACACTTTGCTTTATAGGTAGTTGAGATCAAGCAAAATATTATAAATGGATTCATCTCAGTTGTAGGAATAAAAAGGCTTGCATTTGACCTAATGTGAGCCTGAATTAGTGGAGAAACATAATGAGAAAAACAAGGCGATCAAACTCATAGAAAAAATCCTTCTGTATACCTGGCTGAGACTCGAACCTTAACCTTCAAGTCACAGGAACACCATTCTATTAAGACTGAGGATGTTTTTTTCCAAAATGGTTTACCATTATTTCTTCATTCAAATGTGAGTACATTTCATCTGAAACTATTCCGTCCTCGTCTATATTATTATTACATTACATAATGTATCCTACTTGGAGGTGGTGAAATAAAACCTAATAATCAAGAGTATGTGACGTCATAACATTTTATTGTTTGTTGTGTTACGGTCTACTTAGTAGTCTCTATATCCTAATATCGATAACTTGGTGGTTTTTAAATGGAATATTTTGAAAAAAAAAGATATTTTTATATTTAAAAAAATAGTAAATAACTCTTTGTGATCTAATTATTATGTAGTTCGTTAAATTCAGTTAAGATATGCTGCTTATTTTTACTACCTGTCCAAGCTATTCACACTTCTACACTATTGCGGTAGGGAATCTATAAATAAGAGGAAATATTCCCGCTTTTGTGTGGAGGAGAAGTGAAAAACCGTAAAGTAAAAATAAAATCTCAACACACACTACAGGGATTCAAGCCCTGACCTCCAGACTTGACAAGATTTACGTTGAGTCTGTGTGACCACCAATTCTGAAAGGGTCGATAAAACATCCACGCCAAATAACAAACAAATGCAAATTTTAGTTCTAAAGTAAAGTATAGAATTGGTTTTTTACGATCTTGTTAAGAACCAAGAGAAAAATATGGAGTAAGTATCCTTTGTGAGAGAAAATTGAAAAGTAAAGAACATAAAATGTATTTAATATTGTTTTCTACTTGGGAGGATAAAACTTTGTAACGAGGAACGAGAAACCTTGTAAGAAAAAAAAAAACATTGGAAAGAACCAAATTTCCAAATCAATCACAACATGAAAAAAAAAGTTTCTTCTTTTAAAATAGGTTTGTGAAACCCTCTGTATGTTTTTCCTTTTTTTCTCTCTCTCTCTTTTCTGCTGCTATATATCGTATATCATTCACTACCGTAAAGAAAAATCAATCCGAACATTCCTTTGGGTATTTCCGTTTGGTTTGATTTTACTGAACTGTGTTTGCAGCCATTCAGTCGCATCACACTGGCTCCCCCTGTTGGGGGAGGGGGAAATGAAGGTGGGTTAACTCCGTCTTTCTAGAAACAAGCTGAAAACCTGGAAGGAATGGAGAAGGGTTCGTGTAGAAAGGAGCAGAGAGACACAAGACATCAAAATTGGGTGCCTTTTCCCAGTTTCCGAGTTTAAATCATTTTGAGACACTTCGTTGACATTCATACATGTTTAGTTCTTTATGCAAGGAAGAAGAGCCTCTCTCAACATTTTGTGATGTGCGTTAATGCAGCGCAGAGCAAAAAAAAGTGATTCGTATAAATTGGTGTTTGACTCGGTTGAGTTGACACTTTCAGTTGGTAGTGTGTTTTCCATTTGAGTTAAGGGTCTTGGTTTCTTTTCCCCGACATTGTCAAAAAATATTTTATTAGTTAATTTGGGTTTTTCCTCCTTCCACATTGATAGATTAACGGCCAGGGGTTGAGTGATGTGTTTGAAATGGAATAAATTTAGGTTAAATCGTATGTTGATACACAATCAGAAGGTTGAGTAAATGCAGAAAAATAATAATGTCAAATACAATGAAATTATTTTTTATTTAGGACCTTAACGCAAATTACATAAAATATTACATCATATAATCCCGATGTAAACAATTTAAAATTTAACATAAAAATATATTACACTTGACATAATGTTTTATATTAAAGTTTTGTTGGCGTATTTATGGAAGCTACTAGTATTTAATTTTATTTTTCGCAACTCTTATATAAGGGCAATTCACGGCTCTAATCCCTACCAGATATTTTAAATATAATTACACATAATATTTGATGTTAACTATGATTTTATCATCCTCACCTAACGCTAATGAGGATTCACTTCCTCTTAGTTATCCTTCTCACCCCTACTTCTTATGTTCAGACGTTAGTTACACTTTGTTGAACGAATCACGTAATTATGTGCGGAAGAATACTTGGTTTAATTATTACACCACCTATATTTCTATACGTATCAAATAGAGAATCAAACTATTCAATACAAATGAAAAGAATAATATAGATGATTTTTAAATAATTTAACTACTGTTTTCCTATCATTTACATGCGTTTGGTGAAGGCTAGCGCATCTCGACAAAATTTTTACTTTTCCTAATGATGGCGTGGGCACCAAAACTAGTCTAAATGTGTCCAGCAGATAGTTATCTACTATCCAATTAAGTATAAAAGCATCCGAAATTATGGATAATAAATAAACATTCCATAAGATATGTTTTCTCAAACAAAATATTAAAATGTATATAATTTAAATAAACTCGCCTATTTCAATTTTATTCAATTCGAATAGATTGAAAATTGCACCTGGACACGGTAAATGTGCCAATCCTCTACTACTGAGATATCCAAGGCCTATCCCATGCTCAGGGTCGTTCTTCACTCATAGTTTAAGGTCAAGTCTGTGATGGACGTGTGGATATCATAGTTTACTAAGAGTTATCATTGACTCTGCCTTAAAATATGAGAGAAGAATTATCCTGAGCGTGGTATGATTCCTGGATAGCTCAGTGGGAAGAACATAGGGTCCTGGTTTGGATCCCGTGCACATGCATAATTTATCAATTTATTCGAAAACGATTCAAATAACTAAGATTTCCGCTATTATGATCATTCATACCCGGATCTCACTTCTCTAATATAGGCCTACTTAAATGTATAGAATTGATTTCTTCCAATTTTACGATAGTTTCAAGGAAATTCCTATTTAATATCTTAATTGTATACAATGTTTTGGGATGGTGCCTCAAATTTACACCATTCGCATGTGTAAACATATTTGTTATATTTTCCACGTATATTTGTCCATAAATGCAACAGAGTTTGTTATAATATACTTATCAAATTATTATCTTAGCCTATCACTCATTTTTGCTGTTTGATGTGGAATAAATATTTGTAATACAACAAAATTTAACTATCAAAGCTTTATTGGTTTTTGTTTTTTTAACATATTAAATTAAGTGTTATATATGTGGGAACACCTATGCCTGCCTTTCACAAAATTTTTTGATATTACCGCTTCTTGCAAACCGTTTAGGTTGTATGCCTATATACTAATTACACTATGTGTTAGGGATTATAAAGGTTGAATTTAGAGGAATTTGACCCGCATTTGTGTGGAAAGCCATTCAGGAAATATCACCCTCAGTACACCTGATAGAGATTCGAACCTCAATCTTGGCAGTTCTAGTCTAATGCGAGAGTGACTTCTTAGACCATGCGGCCCCCGAAATGAACTTTTGACAATTGCTCAGGTAAATTTGTATATAGATTCAATTTAAATAAAAACCAAACATTCTTACAGAAGACAAATTTACTTACGTTTCACTATACCACATATCAGGCATATGACTGAGAAAGTTCATTTTTTGTTTGATTTTGTTTAAGGTTTAGTGCTCATAAAATAACAATATATCCGTAATTAAGTCTATGATTACCTTGTATGCATAAGCCAATAGTATTAAACTGATATTGAAAAGTATTTTGAACAGTTTTAAGTAGTGGGTACTGGGACTGGGTAAAAAATTTCTCCTTTTTTGTTGTTGGTAAAACTGCAAACATAAAAATGTATAATTTTTAGCCTATTTAGATTTTTTTGTAATATTATATTGAAATAAACGATAGTTTAAAAACATCATCAACATCAAAAAATCAACAACCTCTGAAGTTTTGATTTCATCGTAGCTTTGATTCATTATTATTGAAATTATTCAAAATTATCTATCTTATATAGAATATATATAGGTATATATATTGATTAATAAAAGAAAAAGTTTGTGTATATGTCTCTCTTTTGAGGGTTGCGCAATACCTTCCGCACGAAGAGGTCTGAAATCTTAAAACTATCATCCAGTAGCCACTGTACAAGAACATGTGTAACTCAAAGAAATAATCTTAACATTTGGATCTGATTTTTAAAATTTAATTAAAAACTCGTTTGGAAGAAATAAAAATTAAAACCATTATTTTGGGGTGAAGCAAATAAAAAGCGTTCCCAGGGTCACCACGTGCACTGCCGTGTTCTTCTGCAAGTCTATTATAAGATTAAATTACCTTAGAGAAAAAAAGAGTGATTCTTTTGAGAGTTCTTACCGACAAGAAATCTTGTAACCTCAATGTTGAATTAATAAAGAATTCAGGTGTAAGAGGCTTGAAATTTAATTCTGTTAAATGTTTAAATTCTGACATGATATGAGCTCAGACAGGTGTGAACAAGGTCCGTTTCTGACCTTAATATATTTTCTTGTTGTTGTACGAAAAGGCCTAGCTGTTAAATCAATTTTTTTATTTTGAAAGAAGTGTATGTAATTTTATATATTACAAATAGTATATTGCTTGTACGAAATTAAATTATTTTTATAATAGCTGGCCCCGTGGTGTAGTGGTCAGTGAACCTGATTACAAGCCTGGGGATCCTGGGTTCAATTCCCGACTGCTACCGTAGGTATTTTTCCCTTAAGGGGAATCATTTCAACGGTTACCAATGTTTTGTTAATTGGTTAAGGTTATGTTAGAGCTCACACAGGCTTCACAAAGGGTACGGCGTGTAGAGAACCTCTTATGGTGTACCCTAGGCAACGTTCTGTGCCAACAGAGCACATAAGGTACACGAACATGTATGTCATTATCCTCCCGGTAAGTAATGACAGGCGATAAAAAAAGATCGTAAATAATAAATGATAAAGGGTTATTAAATGTTAAACTATAGCTCCACTCTGAGATGTATGGAAAAATACTATTATTTAAAAATAATTCATTTTTAATTATGACGTCAATGGATTGCAGTATAATTTGATTAATTACTTCGTTGATGTGCTCATTTCTATAATGATTAATCGTTTATAAATGATTGTGTGAGCTGGAATGAGTTTTATTTTTCAACTGGCCCTAGTTTTTTTTTAGTAAAAATGTGCAAGTACGAAGAGTTAATTTAACATAAGCTACAAAATAATTTATTTCTGAATTGAAATAAAGCATTACTCTGGAAAGTAAAATTTGTTTACTACTAGTCAGTTTTTAATTTAAATTTTATGTTTACAGTTCAGTCATGTAGTGTCTTAACACCCATTAGGCTACCCGTATATTTACCCAAATCGGCTAGAAATGAGAATGGTAGAATCTTGATAAAATGTACTCGTATATTCGTGGAGAGAGAGTGATAAAAATATATGAAATAGAAAACACACTTCAGAACACCTGTCAAGATTCATTCCTAATCTTCCCTTAAATAGAGAAGATAAATAACGAGATATGACTTTTTACCCGAGGGCAACATTTTATAAGAAATGGAAATAATATATTTTGGTTATAGACAGTAATAAATATATTTACCTTATAAGAAATGTTCTTCTTAACTGTCACATTCCTCTAGTAAGCCTACTTAAAGGGTTTACTACTCTTTAAAAATAATAAAAATAAGACTCATATCTGTAGGCATGTTGAATAAATATCAGATTAATTTAATTTAAGTTTTCCGATATTGGGGCTGTCATAGTTCTAACCCCTTTCGGTTACAATTCCTCTCATTGCTTTATTACTTTTTCTGTGTTCATATCACCGTGTTATGAAAATTAGACTTTAGGTTTCTGCAATATTTGATTTATTTAAACCGAAAGATTATTTTGTTATAAAAATTGTTTAAAGCATTGCCCTTAACTTGCGCGTTCTACACCCCCGACTTAATGTCAGAACTTTCATTTACAGGAGTTTAAGAGCTAGGAAATGTGGTTTTGTAATCTTCGATATTATGATTATTTTGTTGCTAGTAAGAATCCAGGATGGTTACCAACCTTATTCAACTAACGCATTCTTGCTATATCATCAAATTTCCGCACACACCACACCACACCACACCTACCAACGCCCCTCCCCCCCCCCCAATTTATTAGAATGTTGTAAAAAATCTTTAAAAAGGTTTTTTCTTTTCATTTCTATATTTTATACAAAGATTATTGTTCATTACAATGGCAACATAATGGTTTCAAAAAAAGAATATTAATGTGATGGTTGGCATTGTTTTGATTTCCTCACTTCTTGAATATTAGGTTTGATGTTTGACGGAGCACACAGAAAATTACTTTCCACTTCAAGTCGACAACGTTGTTTAGTTTTTATGAGAGTCGAGTAAGAGTTGAAAACTCGATGGTTGCGCACGTGGCCGCAATGGTAGCAGAGGGATGGAGAGAGTGGAGGGGAGATTTGGGGGGTTAATCCGAGGCTTGTGAGCGTTAAAATAAAACACGTGCACTCATACAAGTACAGTAGCCCCATGGCTTCTTTGGTGCTGACTGACAGTTCACAGATGACTTCTGACAGTCAACATTTAGGTAGATACCTAAATTTTGACTGTCAGAAGTGACATCTGCTAAACACATGTTTTTGCAGATCATATGGTTCGGCATAGGGATACATAATTTGGTCTGGTAAATTTTCAAAGCCGTCAGCTGTCAGTCAGCACCAAAGAAGCCATGGGGCTACTGTAGCTTACTTTTGGCTGATCACATTATATATGAATTATTACAACTGGTAGGTGAATGATCCCAGTACCACAAGAAAAATTATCTTAATTTGTAAAAGAGGTTGAAAAAAAGAAATATATTCAATACGTAGATTACTTTTTAATGTTACTTACTAAATGTTTCACGCCCCTCAGTTTGGAAACCACTGATCATATAGTTTGACATCCTCATTAACTTTTTGAACAAATAGTTGTTAATTCATATTCTGTGCCATATTACTACATAATGTTTAAAAAACACTAGGTGTTCTCTGACGGGGACAATTTCCTATTGTGTGCTAAGTATATTCCTTGATGTTCTTAGTTTTATTTGAAAAAAAAAAAAAAAAGAGGTAGAGTGATTTGTGTCCATGTTTCTGTTAGGTAATCTGAATGTATGAAAAAATTTCACTGAAGGACGCTTAATTTTTAAAGGGTAGATTGATGCAAACATTTTAGCCTCAAGTATTTGTTGTTATTCAAGCTGGATTAATCGGTATGAATTTCAAACATATTAATCCCTGACTGGACTTTAATCTTTAGCGTAAAAAGAAGATAAAATATGTTTCAATACAATTTGTAACCATACATAAATTCCTAGCTCAGTCAGCTTTAAACAAATGTTAGTTACTTCAAATAACCTTAATGATAACCGCAACCGCAAGGCAAAACAAACTAATAAAAAGTAGTTTCAGTCAATGTATATAGATGACCAAGGTATAAGTACTATCATAAGATAAGTGAAAAGAAGTAATAGACATTTTTACAGTAACACGTTGGAAAAATCAATATCACAAATTAACTAAAGAAAATAAATTAAATAGTCGATTTTGTTACAGAAACATAATGAAAATTGAGCATCATGGTTTTCCAAATATCATAACGGTTCACTGAAATGTCACCAAAAATTTATTATTTTAATTGCTTCGTCGCTGCTAGGCGCTAATTTTAAGTTTAGTTGTAGGTCTGTTTCCTCATCCACTTATGAGATAGTCTTTGTTTTTGGTGTTAATTTATTTTAAGTTTTTTTCTGGTACTATCGGTAGCTGGAGGTTTTACTTACTTACTCTATACCACTAGGAACATGAAAGTTCATGGCCAAACTTACAAACGTACTGCACCTATCCCTATCTGAAGCAAATTATATCCAATTCACCTCATTACACCCAGTTTAATGTAATCCTCTCGTCTGCGTCTAGGTCTTCCCAATGGTCTCTTCCCATTCGGTTTACCAGTAGGTAGCATGGTTCTAGATTCTCCCATTTATGTTGCATGTCCTTTCCACCATAATTTTCAAGATTTTACTATCCTAACAATGTCGTGTGATGAAAACGTGGTGTATAAATAATTATTATGTAACCTCCCACATTTCCAAGTATCTTAATCCCTTTTTGGAAAAAATATTTTATTAGACACCAAGTTTTAGAAAACTCATGGGTTTAAGTTTCGTAAAATATGGCTTAGGGTAGTAATTTTTTCGGAAAATATTAAAAATATATGTTTTATATTACAGTGAGAAATTAATATTTTGTATTAAATTAGAATATTTTTGGCCATCTAGTTCATTGAAATCAGACCCAATTTGTACGTTTTGTCCTTTATTTTGGATTATTAATTTTTAGATTTTTTATAAAGAAGCCATGCTCCATTGAAAACTTCATTTATCTTGGAGCCAATTTGTACTTTTGTCCACCATTTTGTTTCTGCCACCTTGAAATTTTCTCTAATTTTGCATCCATATAGAATCTTAACTGTCCAGGGTATCGGGAAGTGAAATAAGTGGCCCTGTAATACAATCACCGCATGGATTTTATATAAAATACAGATAATTAAATAACAAACATAAATGACTAAATGCAAAGTATTCTCTCAGATCAAAGAGAAGTTTGGTTGTATTCACTAAATATATTCTCTCTTGGTTTAAAAAGGTTTTTACATAGATATAATACTTGTTTAGTTATTTAAAAAAAATCACCAATCAAAGAGTAAGTTGCTGAAATTATACCCAGTTAATTTCAGCTTATCTGAACCAGTATGAATGCGCACATGAACGTCAGTTTCATCTTGTCTGATTTACCGGTGATGGAGTGGTCGGAATGTGAGGTATTCTTACCCCCCCTCCCCGTTCCCTTTATTGGTTTCACAACCTTTACCCAAGTGAAAGTGTTGTTCCGTCTCCTATAAATCCTACTTCTTCATCCCTACCGCATTTGGTACAAATATATTGATAGCACGAATGGATACTGATAAAAGGTGTACAACATATTTGCGGCTTATTTAACTCATACGAATGAAATACTGCAAACAAACTGAAAGCGGATTATATTCGGAAAACTTAAAATAGAAATAACCCACGTTCATCATTCGGGTACTTCAAATCAACTCGTATTACACTGCGGACAAGTGGTATTAACGTGTAGATTACATAGCAGGCATGTAACCTCCAGCTGTAACCTCCATATCTAAGAAACTGTTGTACAGACGCCAATTTACAATGCATACATCAACAGTAAACAATTTTATCCTAAAATTTGGACCCCCCTTCTTTGGCGCTCTATATTTACTCAGGGGAAGGTCTGAGCTGTAACTGTTCCACCACAACGAAGTATTTGAATGGCAGACGTTCGTGTTTAATGAGAGGTTTGGGGGAGGGGTGAGTCTTGCAACTTAATTAATACATTCACAAACAAAGCTTCCAGGTGTTTACCCTGTAGATCGGGTGGTATCTGACCAAGAGAACGAGGGATGAGAATAGAGAATAGCGAGAAAACGGATAAAAGATACTTTGTGAAACACAGTACTAAATCACCTTTTGTTTAATCTACAAATATATCTAGCTACCAACTGACTTAAGGAAAGACACAGCTATTGAATTCTCCAACATTCCAATAAATAATTATAGTAGCTATTAAAAGTTAAACTTTGATAAAAATTAGAGACTAGGCAATAATGATAAATATTTAAATAAATTAAATTTGTGGTATTTTACTAATTTTTTCATTATGACTTACTATCCATTTGGGCTAGTAGAATATTAATTAATCTAATTAGCTATATTTGAGAAAATGTTCACCTATTTTCTTGTAGAGAGGATGTGTTCATAAAAATAAAAATGTGTTCATAAAAATAAAATAAACCTCAAAAGAACCAGCTGGGATCAGAAATCTGACCTCATCTTTGGCAAAATGAACCTGAAATTTTGATAGTTTTTAGAAAACCAAAATAAACTATTAATTCTTATATTGGAATTATGTAAGACTAGGATTGTTATCTCTCAAATATTCTCTAAAATAGTATTAGTTAAAAGTTAACAAAGTATATATTGTATTTTAAATTTAAAATAATCAAACATTAGCATTTTTTCACATTTATGTATTTTTATTCTCTGGTACCAAGAGAAAATATTATTGTAATCGTGAAAAAATCACTTTTCAGATTTTGATGAATCCTTACGTTTTATATGAACCCGAACCCAAAAATTTGATTTAATATTCTGTCTGTCCCCATGTAAGTTTGTCAACTGTCCCCCCGACCACGGATCCTAAACCGTTAGGGTAGTTTACAATATTGGATAATTTTTTTTAAATTCCAAAATCTTTCGAAAATGGCTTTAAAGATTTTGATTAAAATGCATGTAACTAAGATTTGTTTACATGACCAATAGCACTGTATCATTAGTTTTGGGTGAAAATTCGTTGAAGGTTAGTTTACTGAAGGGAAATTTTTGAACACTCAACATTTTTTGCAAATGTCTGTAGTGAGTTTGTTTAACATGTATATCTGAGAATTGTGTGATAAGACAAATAATACTGTCTAATTGTATTTTGGTATTTTGGGAGTATTTGTCATGGCTAATTGCACTGTAGATTGGTTTTTGAGTACAATTTCCTTTGAGGGTGATTAAAAAATACACGTTTTTTTTAAAAAAAGGCTCTAACTATTATTAGGTTATAAATGTGAATATTGAGAGTGTTTTAAATAAAAATAGCACCGGAGGAATACTGGTTTTGGAGGTAGAAATTTGATTAAGGGTTACTTACTTAAGACTAATTTTTTTAAAACATTAATTTTTTTACGAATAGATCTAACAATTTTGATTAAATATAATATATAAAGAGTGTTTGATATCCCAAATAACACCGTATACTTTTTTTAGGGTAAAAATTCCTTCTAAAGCGTGGTTTACTAATAAGTGATTTTATAAAATAATAAATATTTTTAAAATAGCTCTATAATTCCGTTTAAACTGTATATTCGGAAAGGGGGGATGGGGGGGCTTTTACCTTCCAAATAAACCTCTTAGATTGTTTTTTGTAGTTTAATTATTTTAAGGATAATTTATTGATCTTTCTTAAAATAAGTATTTAAAATATATGTTTAGGGATTTGTTTCAAAATAGGTATTTTTTAAGTTTTTTTACACAATGGATAGTTAGATATACTGGTTTTTCTAAAAAATGATTCTTAGTAGATTAATGAAAATTGATTTTTGTTAGTTTGAATATTTTTAAACTAACCATACTGATTGTGCTCAAAATTGGTATCGGGGGACTATTTTATATGATAATGAATACTTTTTTATAATATTTTAAAATAAACTAATTATCGGTAGTTTATTTACGTAAATTTCATAAAATGTGATATTTTTCGAAAATTACCTTAAATATTGAAATCAAAATGGGTATTTAAGAATTTAGTTTTATGATTAATAAGAATTCATTTTATAAATACTGCTTACTATAAACCATGTTTTTATCCCCATTTATTTGTTACGTTCTATCTTCAATTCATCCTAAGAATAAATAAAAGCTAATATAATTGGTGTATATTTAGTTTCTCTCTATCTTACAGGTAGAGAAAGTATGGTGATCGTCAAAAAAATCTAACTCGAGATTTTGATGAATTTTTACGTTTCATGACTCCCTGAATACGAAAAAGTGGTTTTTGAATTTCCGTCTGTCTGTCTGTTTGTCTGTCTGTACCTCCAACTACAGCCTAAACTATTTTACCGATTGAGCTAAAACTTGATATCTAGGGTCTTCATAGGGTTGCCCCGAGGGATTTTTGGAATTGGATATCTACCCCTAAAATTAAGGGTAGTTTACTGTAGGGAAAAAAGAGAAAAAGTTGATTTTCTCAAAATCGGCTCTAACGATTTTGATTAAATTTCATTTATAAACATTAATAAATATTCCAAACAAAATGGCTACTCTCAATATTTCGGCAAAATGGCTTAAAGGTCTCCGGTCTGATGCATAAATTAATATTTTTTTAATAGCTACGAAACTATTTTAGATATGAAATTACTTAGCATTACAAAAATTTATATATATTTATAATACAAATATTTTATTCTAAACATATTTTTATAAAATCAATAATTTTCAATCTATACGCAATTATATATATATTTTTAACTTTTTGGACATTAAAGCTTAAGTATTGCGACCGTAAAAAAAACTAACCTGAAATGTTGATGGATGTCAACGTCTCATGACCCCCCGAACCCTAAAAAATAGTTTTTGCAATGCCGTATGTCTGTGTGTCTATTAAAACTTAAAATTAAGGGTAGTTTACTTAAGGGCAAAAAGAGAAAAAGTCGATTTTCTCAAAATCGGATTTAACGATTTTAATTAAATTTCATTTATAAACATTATTAAATATTCTAAACAAAATGGCTACCCTCAATATTTCGGCAAAATGGCTTTAAGGGCTCCGGTCCAATGCGTTAATTAACATTTTTTATAATAGCTCTGAAACTATTTGAGATATGAAATTACTTAGCATAACAAATATGTATATTTATTTATAATACAAATATTTTATCTGAAAATTTTTTTTATAAAATCAATAACTTTCAATCTATAAGCAATTATATGAATTTTTTTAACTTTTTGGACATTAAAATTTAGGTATTGCAACCGTAAAAAAAAAACTAACCTGAAATGTTGATGGATGTCGACGTCTCATGACCCACCGAACCCTAAAAAATAGTCTTTGCAATGCCGCCTGTCTGTGTGTCTATAAGAACTAAAGATTAAGGGTATTTTAATGAAGGGCGAAAAGAGAAAAAATTGGTTTTCTAAAAATCTGCTCAAACAATTTTGATTAAAATTCGTATCTAGTCGTTGTTTGAAATTATAAATAAACTGGCTATTTTAATTTTCCTATGAAAATGATATTTAGGGTACCTTACAGAAGCGTTAATTTCCGTATCTCCAAAACTATTTGAGAAACTAAACAACTTAACATTGCAAAATTGTAGGACTATTAAAAATAAAAAAAATTTGTTGACATATATTTTTATAAAAGCAACAGTTTCTGAGATATTTGCAAATATATTAATACAATTTTGTGAGCATTAGTTGTAAATATATACTACTTAAGTCTTAACGCAATAACTCTCCAATGCCATAGAGTAATTAAATATAAGTATCTAAAAAAAGTATGTTATTTTACCTTAAAGCTCTTAGGAGAAATGTTTGCACAGCAATGATCTATCTCCATTTTAGACTTAATAGTCAATATTTGCATTTATTATTGGTCAAAATGTATAAATGAATAATTAAATATCAATGCGATGACTTGAAGATCTGCAACACCTTATAAAATGTTAAAATTTTAACCAGAAATACATATTTTAATACAAAGTGTTGACCCTTGTGGAAGACATTAAACTCTTTGAAATGCTCTTAGGTGGACAAAGATGCGCCTCTTGTCTCATTGATTATATATATTTGTATATTATTTTATGCGGGTTCTTATGTGGAGTGGTGATGATACAATGTACATTATTCAGTTCAGAAATCTTACGAGTTTATAGAAAGAGAGAGAAAGTCTGTGCGGTGCGCCGTACCATTTATTTTATAATGTGACTCTTAAAAAAATGAATGTTGCATAAACTCTTTATCATGACATCAATTTAAAGTCAGAGTCAATTTATCTGATACATTTAAAGATAATGCCAAAATATTTAACCAATTTGACCAAATGTTGTTAATAAAAGAAGTTACTTAATCTACTTTAAAAAATAGTATTTAACAATTAATTAATACAATATATAATTGATAGATTTAATTTAACTAGCCCAAATACACATACAAATATTCAAGAATAATTGATACATAATTATAAGACTTTCCCATAGATCATTTCCTTGAACTCGCTAAATCAAAAAAACCTGGTCAAGCTGACTATTTTGGTGTTTAAATCTTAACATCTATTTAAGATTGATTGAAGTTAGATAACCATTGTTAAATAAATTTGAGTGTAAACATTTTTTCGTAGTATTAAAAGAATTATATAAGAAATCCACTTTTTTTAACTTTAAGATTCGGAATTATGCACCTAAGCCACATACAAGTAATTCCCTGGCTGTATCCTTGGCCAATATTCAGATCTGATCATAATATAAGCTGCCAGAAATCTCGCTAATACATAGCTCAAGTGCTCCTTTATTAGAAGAGAAAAACAAATAAGTATAAATGTAACCAGGTGTAAGAAAGATTTTAGCTGTGATCTTCAATACATGAGCCGAACTCTCCCTTTTTTAAACATAGTTTCTTTCTCCCACTCACGTGACAACAATCTCTTATTTATTTTGGTTTATAATATTTTTATATGATTAGATTAATTTTAATTTTTTTTAGTTTAATGTGTTGAGGTAAATGTATCACAAAATCAATATAATAATAACAACACTTATAATAATAATAACAACACTTATAATAATAATAATAATAATAATAATAATAATAATAATAATAATAATAATAATAATAATAATAATAATTACACTTATAATAATAATAATAATAATAATAATAATAATAATAATAATTTCCTCTATTATAGCGCTGGCCAACAGTCGTGAGACCTATGGCAGGGCAGCACTGAAAAGTACACAAGGACCCTACAAATATGTATAATAATAAAATAAACAATTATAGCTTAATAATGATATATACTGTCTATTAGATACAAAAAATATGGCATAAATATTAATGATTGATGAGAAAAATAATAAATAAATAATTTTAAGGTAATAATAATAGTAAAAATATAATTAAAACATATTTAAGAGAGCCATTATACTGGAGGAATTTAGAATTATCACACTATAAAATAATTGATATATTATTTAAAAATATATTACACATTAAAATATTCGTGAATGATATCAACATGTTACAATACAATTAAAATACTTTGATCTTAAGTTTTATAAATTAAAAACATAAATTGAGAACTAACTAATTTCCAATGAGGTTGTAAAATGAAATATCGCAGATCTGAGATGAAACTAGATGGGTAGAAAAAGAGCTAGCCTTCACGAGCAAGTAGGAACAATTTAAATCAGAGGAACAGTGGATAGTTTAAAGATAATTTATAATGGTATTAGTGGTTTTTAATCTTTATAACTGCCGGAATAATAAGAAACACGGCAGTATGAGGATACTTCTCTTAAAGTATACGACGCCCTTAGAATAAATCTGTAATCATAGTATTCACCAAGAAAACAACTAGGATCGAACCAGGATTTTAAGGATCTAATCGCCCATGAAAAGATAATATATCATCACTATTTCACAAATATTCATATTTATGACACATTAATAAATTTCAACTCGTTTTGTGTGTTGACCCCTGAAGCGTTCTGCGATTCGCCATACATTGATGTAAAGCGGCATTGCAGACCTCACGGCGATACACGTCCTCTAAATTGGAGATTTTAATTTATGTTCGTGTTCAGGGTGGAGCTACATGAAAACGTAACTATTTATCTGGATTATACTACATATGGCTTAGCTTCGTTTGGTTTGGTTCTTCCTCAGGGAAAAGATGATTAGAAATAATTTGTTCATATGCACAGTACAGTATGTCTGTCTGTGTGTGAAATGTATTTGTACTACGATTTTTATGTAGTGAAGCCATAGGACAGTAATAAGCTTAAAATATATTTTGAAAAAAAAAATTCTTTCAACATTTATAAAATGTAAATTTATTGTAATTTAAGAGGGACTATCCACATTGGTAGTAAAATAGTCTTAGGCGTCACTCTCTCACTAGATCGGACTGCTGATGACCAGGAGCCTGGGGTTTGAATTTGTGTGTGGTATATTTTAATGCATGGTTTTCCATTCTTACAAAACTACCTATCTCATTCCTAGCATATTAGTGTAATAAGTTTATATTATTATAGCTAAAGTGGGTAGTATAATGCGGTGAATTTTTTAAATGAGCATTGATTTAATTTTTCACTGCATTTTACTACTCGTCTAGACTATCTGCATTTTAAAAATTCTAATGAGGTAGATAAAAATAAGGTAGAGATTAGATGAAAATTTATTCCATTTGAATCTATAAGGCTTTGGAAATCATTTAAGAATTAACACTTTCAGTAAATTTGAATCGATTTTGAACCTAAACCCTATAACTGTAATTACCAATTTAATTTATTCTCACAACTAAACATACCGTCCTCAATCCATGAACATATTTCTCCACCAATACGTTACTGGTTCTCTGGGTCCAAATTTAATTTACTATTGCAACTAAACATAATCTCCTCAATTTATGACTATATTTTTCTAACAATAAGCTGCAAGTTCTATGTCTCCAAAATTAATTTACTCTCTCAAATACAAACAACTTCCTAACAAATATTAAGAAGTGCTAATCTGTCATGGAAGTGATCGTTTTAAGGCAGTCACCTGGGTCAGCAAGAAAGTTCCAATCGCTATCAGGCCGCACGACTTAAAGTACGTATTTTTATTATACTGGGGCCTAGATTTTCTGTCCAAGAATTTCATACCTTTCACCCATCACATTCCTACACACCTTTGTATTGTCAATAAGAAAGAGGGATGAGAAAACTATGAAACCTCTTACCTCAAGTTAAAGAAGAAAGCTCGAAGCTATTTATCAAATATCTTGAAATGTTCTAATGTGATCCCATATAAATATACTTAGGCTACTGTATTTGCTATACGTAGGTTAAATCTAGTGTCATTTTTCATCAAGATATGTTTCATATATTAGCAAATATGTTTAAAAAAATCGTTGAAAAAAATCTTTTGTCACATTTTTTCTAGTGATAAAAACTCTAAATAAAAGGTTTTAAGGTAAAGGATATTGTAGAAATACTTTGATTTTATTTTAGCGTAAACCAAATTGTGAACTAAAGCTTAGTAGAATTAAATATTGCGTTTGAGATGAAAGTCTGCACGAAAATTTGTTGCTTACCAAGGCAGCCTCCATAAAAAGAGATAGTTATTATGTCATGTTCTTGGCAAAATATCATCTTGCATATTCAAATTTACATTTATATGCGATAAAATAAACGAAAAATTAAAACAAATACAAATATAGTCCTTACCGAACTGTATATTATGTTGGTAGGCTATAATATTCTAAATCTGAGCTAAACTTTTCTATTATCATTATAGTTGTATATTTTTGAACCACGTCAAGTTATGTGATTTAGTCTCCAACCGAAAACGGTTATGCCCCCACCCGTCCTTTCTCCCTCCCATTTTACAGTATGGAATACCACACATTCTCATTAAATTTATCACTAGAATGAATGGTTTAAGTCAATAATAGCCGACACTTTAACAGGATAATGATAGTAATTCTAATACCACGTATTAACTTTTAAAAATTACAATAAATCATTTATTCTGATAAAAAATATATCCAGCCATTTTCAACTATGAAGAACATTGGTCAAAGTATTTACTCTCTATTCACGTTTCAACAAATAAGAGGAAAATAACAGCTACGGTGTATAGGAAGTGATATTGGAATATTGTTATTTATTTTTAAATATTTATTTAGTTTTTTGTTGAACGTTATCGATATAAATGAAAGTTAAATCACTAAGTGAGACGAATTTATTTAAAAAATACCATAAGTTTTTATTTTTTACTTTATCTCAAATAGATACATTATTAATTATATAAAGATATGAGTTTATTATTATTATTATTTATATTACCAGAGTAGCTAATTGGCAAACAATGTAGAACGCTAAAAAAAAAGATCATATAGACGTGCTATTCTTAAAATAAGTCATCACTAGTCATCGTACCTAGGCAAAAACTACCTGAGTCATCTTTATTACTTCTCCAACTCATAGATTTGGTAATAAATCTCAGAGGAAGTTGAAAAGTTTTTGTGATTTTCAAGCAAATTTACAACTCAATGCGTGTTTTATAGAGCCTTCAACCACATCTAAAACCTAGTTTTAATTGCATCCATACTTTCACCGATTAACCTAAATATAGATTATATTTTTACCTTCTGTTTTAAATATGTGATAGAACAGACCACTAAAGAATAACAATTATTTTAAAAATATAATATATAATTTATAATAATTTTGAAGGGTCTTATGGTAACGATATTCAATTATATAAGTTGATAGAATGAAACCTCTCTCTACATTCCCTCCAGTTGCCTCACACAAGGGAAAGCATCATGATTTAATCGTATAAAGTTGGTAGACAAAGTATACTTCTCTCGAGCGTTTGGCAGTGCTGTTGACCACAACTGTCGATTCATGGGAAATCTAGCTCTAACTGTTGGGGGATTTACAGTTTGAACAGAAACCGCAATTGACGATAAATTGATGGCCGTTGGAAATTTATTGCTTTGTCCAGATGACGCAGTTTTGGAGTTTGCGTTTCATATTCTACATTGGAAAATTGGGAGATTGGAAGCATTCACAGAGACTAAAAAGGAGTTTTGTATTCAAGAACTAATCAAATGAAGGTCCAATAATTAGGTCGACGTAGCTTAGTAAAATTTTTGGAAAAGATTGTGGCTGCATTTTTAATTTCAGCCAGTAAATATATTTTTATATTTACTAAAAATTATAAAACAGTCCACTATCAAATCAAGGGACTGTGTAAAATCGTAATAAATTACTCGGTATTTAACTATGTAACAAATAAAGTGGAAATATAACATACATACAAATAAATTATATATATATATATATATATATATATATATCTATGCTTAAGGGATTCATGTTGTAATAACGAGTAAGAGACGCATGTTGTTATAGTGAGTAGGAGATGCCTGTTGTCATAACGAATAAGCGATTTATATTTTTATTACGAGTAAGATATTCCTTATCGATATGTGTCCGATTCCCAACCATTTCGTAGACAAGGGAATTTGTTGGTTCCAGCTATTTTCTATGTAGAAGACCTAGCAAATAAATGATGCGATGGACCGCAAAGACTTTTATTTCTCCCTTTATTGTAAAACAGAGACATTTGCTAAAACAATGTAGGATTTGTGAAACTAATTTATATATTTTGTTTCAGAAACACTCTGCCAAAGTGCATACGTGAAATAATATATACTGATACAGAAACAATGAGAAAGAAGGAACATCTCTGTCCACCAAAGAACATAACAATCAATTTATATGTTAAAATAAATTTATGCAATATATACAGGGTGTATTTTAATTGGTGTCAAATATTCTAGGGGCGTATCTACCAGCATGGGTCTACAAACATTTAGTTTTAGAGTTGTTAAAGATTTTACTCGGAGATTGGTTGGTCGTGGCTGATCCGTTGAATGGTCTGCTTGATCATCAAATTTGAAACCAATGGAGTTTTATTTCCGAGGACATTTAAAATTCCATTGTTTACGCAAATCTTGTGCCTTACGTTGAGGTTTTAAGAGAGCTCTTCTTAAATGGATGTAAGCGAAAACGTAACAGCTCAGTACGACAAAGCATGGAACACAGGTTCATAGGATGCGTTGAAGCATGACACCATTTTTAACCAATTTGGTTAGAACACTTTCTGTTCAATGCTTTTCTTTGTTTCTGTTGAACTTTGTCTTGTCTAATTGCATGGCTTATTAATTGAACCGTAAAATTCACTATACCGCAGAAACTAAGAATTTTTATAACCAAGATTATGTTAACTTTTATTAATGTTTGGTGGATAGAAATACGCCCCTAGAATATTTGACATAAATTAAAATACATCCATTATATATGCACTTATAATATCTCGGAAACTATTGACTCTATAAAAATATATTTCATATAAAAGATTTTTATATTTGAAGTACTACAACTTTACAATGATAAGTTACTTCTTCTCTTAAATAGTTACAGAGACATCAAAATTTGAAATTTCTGCCTATGTAAATTATCTACAAAGTCACGTTCACGGGTAAAGGAGAATTGGCATTTAGTTTGTAGTGTCAAAAACGCTAAAATACAAACTTTAATCAAAATCATTAGAGTATATTTTGAAAAAAAAATCAAATTTTCTAGTTGTATCCTTCAGTACAAACGCCCTTAATTTTAGGGTTGGATATCTAATTTCAAAACTCTTCGGATAAACCTTATGAATACCAAAGATTGCAAGTTTTATCCTGATTGGTAAAAAAATGTCGCCTCTAAGCCGATACACAAACACACAGAGAGGCAGAACCACGAAAACCACTTTTTCAGATTCAGAGGGTCATGGAACATCTACACTTATCAAATTATCGAGTTTGATTTTTTTTCTTACATTAAAAATATTTCTATGCAGGAGTTGTTGAGAAAAATTAAAAATGTATCAAACATGTTGAAACATTTTGACTCACAATATTAATTGTGTAAAGATGTCTTATTCAGTTCCGAAACGCAATGAGATGAGCTATAGCATTGAAAGGTATAAGTCCAAGATGAATTATTCAGTGAATTCATGGGTGTCAACCAATCGATAACTCTACTATCATTACATGCTACCTCACGGTGCAATGTGTATCCTAGGTGACAGGGGCCACTTTGAACAAATTGGCGTACGCCGACATGACCATATATGTTTTGTTTGGTTATCGATAAGCATTTATTAGGTATGGTTGATAATCGATCACATGTCAATTTAATTCAATTTATATCGATAATTTTCAAATGTACTATACTATCTAATGGGAACAAACTGACTTGATTGTAAGAGTTTAAACAAAAAACTAATTAAATATTTTTTAAAGTAAATAACAATATTCTATTATTACTTCCTGTACACTGTACTTATTGTACTCTTATTTGTTGAAACGTGAATAGAAAATAAAAGCTTTGACCAAAGTTCTTTACAGTTGAAAATGGCTGGATACATTCTTTATCAGAATAAATGTTTTATTGTAATTTTTAAAAGGTAATACATGGTTTTATAATTACTATAATTATCCTGTTAAAGTGTCGGCTATTATTGACTTAAACCATTCATCCTAGTGATAAATTTAATGAGAATGTGTGGTATTCCATACTGTAAAATGGGAGGGAGAAAGGAGGGGTGGGGGCATAACCGTATTTGTTGGAGACTAAATCACATAGTTTGACATGGTTCAAAAATATACAACTATAATGATAATAGAAGGTTCGGTAAGAACTATATTTGAATTTGTATTAATTTCTCATTTATTGTATCACACATGAATGTTAATTTAAATATGCAATATAGCTTTATGATATTTTGCTAAGAACATGACATAATACCTACCTCTTTTTAAGGGGGCTAGCTTGGTAAGCTACAAATCTCTGCACAGACTTTCATCTCAAACCTAATATTTAATTCTACTAAGTGCTATTTCACAATATTGTTTCCGCAAAAATAAAATAAAAGTATTCCTACACCATCTTTTACCTTAAAAACCCTTTATTTAAAGTTTTATCAACAGAAAAATTGTATGAAAATGCGACATATACATTTTTAACGACTTTTTAGGTATATATGTTAAGGTATGAAACAAAGCTTGATGAAAAATGACTCTAGCTTTAACCTACCTCTAGCAAATACAGTATAATTATCACAATAGTATTCTCTTGACATCTTGAAATATTTTATACTATTATAGGTACCAGCCATTGTGAAAATAAATGGTACGGTGTACCACACAGACTCTCTCCCCTTTTACCTTAAAATATACATTTAATAAAAACTTAAGATTTGAGAAAAGAGAAAATCCTGGTCCGACAAAAATTATAAGTATCAAATTATTTATCAAGGTCCTGAATTAAAAAGTATATAAATATATTGGTTTATAGCTAAGAAATTATTGGTTTTATAAAAATATATTTTACATACAAGATTTATATATTTAATAGTACTACAAATTTACCATGATAAGATATTTCGCTATCTCAAATATTTGAGAAGAAATGATGAAAATTGAACAATAATTTCCCGCATTTAAAGTACCCTCAAATTAATTTTTATAAGAAAATGAGAATCGCCATCTTGTTTTAATGATAAATAGTGTCTAGATATAAAATTGAATCAAAATCATTATAGTGAGCTTTGAGAAAATCGATTTTTTTTCGCTCTTCAGTAAACTACTCTTTATTTTAGGGTTCGATGTCTAATAAAAAAAACCTTGGGAGGACCTTATGAAGACCTCAGATACCGAGTTTTAGCCCAATCGGTAAAATAGTTTTGGCTCTAGCCTGAGGTACAGACAGATGGCATTGTGAAATTTTTTAGTTTTAGGGGGTCATGAAACGTCGAAATTTATCAAAATCTTTGAGTTCGATTTTTTTGACGATCACAATACTTTCTCTCCGAGGTGTTGAGAGAAAGTAAATATATGTGAACTGTATTTAGCTTCACAAGATTGTTAGAAAAAGTAGTCTTTCAACCATTTGATAGCTTCAACTATATTTTGCATACCTCGGTTTGTGAGGTACGTTTAAACTAGAGTCCAATTTTCATAGGAACGGCTTAATCTGAGTGATACAATTTTTAAACCACGTCTTACCACCTGTTGGGGCTATACGCTTATGTAATAACTACTTAAATGGTTTTAGGGCTGAGGAAGGCTATATTTAGAGAAAGTGTAACAGCATTTTCTCAAGGGTGTTGTATATTATAAGATGTTGTGTATTTGACTAGAGTGGTGACTAGTCACATGACTGGCTCAGGAGTTGTGATATATAAGTGAGTGCAGAGAGGAAGAGAGATGTTTTTTGTTCATATTTAATTGTATATTGTAAACCATATCATTGAATAAATAAATTACTAAATACAAACATAACATAGTGTCAGAAGTGAACGTCGTCGCGTTTGTTAAATTAGTTTTCTAATGGAAAGTTGGACACGAATATACAGCCAAGTGGATAACCTTAAAAAAAAAAAATTGTTTGTAGTAAAACGGAGTTTTTGATGTTGCGTCATTGAAGTTCGCATATAAAAAAATAAGTCTGGAAGAATAAGGTTATCATAATGGACACGGTTTTTCGCCCACCTCAACCATTAGAACTAACCGGCAACGTATCGGAAAATTGGCGTAAGTTCAAACAAAGATACACACTATTTATGGAAGCAGTAGGAAAAACGAAAGCCGAAGAAACTACTAAAATAGCCATTTTACTGAATCTGATTGGTGAAGATGGACTTGAAGTGTACAACACTTTTAAGTATGCAACAGGAGAAGATAAGGATAAACTTGAAACTATCCTGAAAAAATTTGAAGCCTACTGTCAACCACTGAAAAATGTAATTTTTGAAAGATATAAATTCTTCAATGTGTACCAGAAAGAAGGACAAACGTTTGACAGCTTCCTAACAGAATTACAAACCTCTGCATCTACATGTGAATTCAAGGAAGAGGATTCTCTCATAAGGGACAGGATCGTCTTGGGAATCCAAGATAATATTCTTCAAGAACGTATGCTTCGAGAGCCGGACCTAACCCTAAAGAAGGCTGCAGAGTTCTGCAGAGCCGCTGAAGTCAGCAGACTACAGGTGAAAGCCCTTCAGGAAAAAAGTGTAGAGTCAGTGAAAGTGCATAATAAAAGTGTCAAAGCTGTAAAAAGGCCCAGTGATAATAATAGGCCTAGTGGGAGTGTTCAAAGTTATGAATGTAAAAAATGTGGTTATACACACAAGCCCAGAGCTTGTCCAGCATTTAGGCAGGTATGTTCTAAATGTAAGCAATTGAATCATTTTGCTAAGCTATGCAATTTTAGACCTAGAAATAAGCAGGTACATGAAGTGCTAGAAGTTGATCCAAATAATGTAATAGAAAATGATCAAATATCTAATGGAAACTGGAAAAATGAAGCAGGCCCTAGGCTAGAAAGTGAATTTTCTAATCATTTGTTTATTGATAAAATTCAAACAGGCTTAACTAATAGTGATAACTTAGAACTAAATTCTGAGGTTAAAATTGACAGCGTAGGAAACACTGTTTCTTGGTTTGAAACAATTTTGTTGGATGTACAAAAAGTTAAATTTAAATTGGATACAGGAGCAGAAACTAGCATTCTTCCCTTAAGTGTGTACAATAAACTAGAGAGCAAAAACAAGTTAACTGAAACTAATGCTATATTGGTAGCTTTTGGGGACAAAAATAAAATTAAGCCTGAGGGAACAGTAATAATAAATTGCTCTTCTCGTAATGAACAAAATTAACAGATTAAATTTGTAGTAGCAAATGTAAACTCAGTACCTTTACTAGGCTTAAGTGATTGTCTTAAACTTAACTTGTTAGCTAAAATAGGAATAGATTACATTACAGAGCATATAAACAAAGCAGATGTTATCGCTAAGCATACTGAAGTTTTTAATGGACTGGGGAAATTCCCTGGCAAACTTAACATAGAATTAAAAGATAATGTCATTCCAAAAATACATCCTCCTAGGCGTGTGCCTCTAAGCTTGCACATTAAACTTAAAAATACTCTAGATGATCTTAAAGAAAAAGATATTATTACAGAGGTTACAAAACCTACTGAGTGGGTCAATAGTTTAGTTATAGTGGAGAAACCTATCACACATTAAGACTATGTTTAGACCCTAAAGATCTTAATAATGCGATAAAGAAGGAACAGTTTTTGATTCCAAAAGCAGAAGAAATAATGTCAAGGTTAAGTGGGAAAACAGTGTTTTCAGTGTTAGATATGAAAGAAGGTTTTTGGCACATAGAGTTAAATGAGCCTAGTTCATATTTGTGTACCTTTAATACACCATTTGGCAGGTATAGGTTTAAAAGATTACCCTATGGGTTATGTTCAGCCCCTGAAATTTTTCAAAAAAGAAACTTTGATATTTTTGGTGATATTGAAGGATGTGAAATCTACTTTGATGATTTAATTATTGGTGGGTCTAGTGAAAAAGAGCATGATCAGATTTTAAATAAAGTCTTACAAAAGGCTAAAGCAAACAATGTAAAGTTTAATAAAAACAAGTTTCAGTTCAGAGTAAAATCAGTAAACTTTATAGGACAAATTGTTTCAAATGAAGGAATTAAACCTGATCCTGATCATGTCAAAGCCATTATAAAGATGGAAAGACCTAAAAGTAAAAAAGAGTTAATGAGGTTACTGGGGATGTCAAAGTACTTATCGCAATACATACCTAACCTATCTAAGATAACTGCGCCTTTGCGTTATCTTACTAAAAATGATATTGACTGGCAGTGGTTACCTGAACATGAACAAGCGCTTAATCTGTTAAAAAGTGAGTTAACAAAAGCACCAGTATTAGCTATATTTGATAGTTCCAAACCGTTAACGTTACAGTGTGACTCCTCTAAGGATGGCCATGGAGTTTGTATTTTACAAAATGGACACCCTGTCTCGTATGGATCTAGAAGTCTTACAGAAACTGAACAAAGATATGCTCAGATAGAAAAAGAACTTTTAGCCATTACCTATGGCCTTGAAAAGTTTCACCAGTTAACCTATGGCAGACTTGTACATGTTCAAACTGACCACAAACCTTTAGTAACCATTGTAAATAAAGACATTTCTAAAGTGTCTTCTAGGTTGCAAAGATTATTGCTTAAATTAATTAAGTATCAAATCAAAATTGCTTATGTACCGGGTAAACAAATGTTTATGGCAGATACCTTATCTAGAGCTTACTTAAAGGACCCAGTTAAAGATGATCCAGAATTAACATATGTAGTTCACTCACTAAGTAATTACTTACCAATGACTATGGAAAAAAAAACTAAGTTCAAAATAGAAACAGAAAAAGATCCAGATTTAAGTTTGCTCAAATACTTTTATGTAAATGGCTGGCCAAACACAAAATCCAAATGCCCTAATAATGTTAAATTTTACTTTAATTTGCAGGACAAAATTACTGTAGAAGATGATTTGTTATTTTTAGATGATAAACTAATTGTACCAATTTCATTAAGAAAAGCCATGTTTACCTTAATTCATGAGAGTCATTTAGGGATTGAAAAATGTAAATCAAGAGCACGACAAGTGCTGTTTTGGCCAGGTATGTGCAAAGAAATCCAAGAAATTGTACTTAAGTGTAAAATATGTGAAAAATTTCGCAAAAGTAATGTTAAACAATCGATGATTAGCCATCCACCACCTGATAGGCTCTGGCAAAAATTAGCCACAGATCTATTTGAATTTGGGTCCAATGACTATTTGGTTGTAACTTATTACTATACTAGATGGATAGAAATAGAAATCTTAAAAGGTAAAACAGCTAATCATGTAATTCAAAAACTCAAATCTATATTTGCTAGATTTGGAATACCAGACATTTTGATCTCAGATAACATGCCTTTCAACAGTTTTGAATTTAGAAATTTTGCCTTAGATTTTGATTTCTTAAATGTAACCTCAAGTCCACTTTACTCTCAGTCTAATGGACTTGCGAAAAAGTCGGTTTCAATAGCTAAAAATATGCTTCGAAAAGCTTATGAAGGAGGTCAAGATATTTTTATATCACTCATGGAATACAGAAACACTCCAATTAAAGATATAAACTTATCTCCAGCACAACTTATGCTAAACAGAAGGATTAAAAGTAAAATACCCACTTCATCTAACTTACTTAAACAAAATAATTATGATATCAATATCAAAGATAAACTTATAGCAAAAAACATTAAGACAAAGTTGTGGTATGATAGGGGTGCTAAAAATTTACCTGATTTAAAACCCAAAGAATCAATTTTAATACAAAAAGACAAAGTTTGGGAACCAGGTCAAATAGTAACTAAACACTTCACACCCAGATCGTTTATTGTAAAACAAAGTGATGGTAAGGAAATTAGAAGGAATAGGAAAGGATTAAGGAAGTCATTGAATCCACCTCCATCCTTTTATAATCCAGAGCCCAGCATAAATGATCCAATCCCTAAAACTTCAATATGTAGTCCTAGGCCTATCCAACCCGAGACTATTCCTACAATACAACAAACCAGTTCTCAACCAAAGTCACCTCCATCACTAACTATGCCTGAACTTACATCTCCTAAGATAACTTCCAGATCTGGTAGGATAATAAGAAAACCTATGAGACTAGATATATAAAAATAAGAAAAGTGTTTTTTTTTATATATACCAGTGCAATGTTTAAATTAACTTTGTTGGAGGGGAGATGTTGTATATTATAAGATGTTGTGTATTTGACTAGAGTGGTGACTAGTCACATGACTGGCTCAGGAGCTGTGATATATAAGTGAGTGCAGAGAGGAATAGAGATGTTTTTTGTTCATATTTAATTGTATATTGTAAACCATATCGTTGAATAAATAAATTACTAAATACAAACATAACAGAGGGAGTGTGGAAAATTATTTTGTAAATCTAACCTCAGTACACTCAACAAAGGTTCTAACCTCAATCTCCTTGTCATATGGGAGAGTGACCATATCTCATTTCATGTATTCATACTTCAAGTAATATTATATTCAGCAGTTAAATTTAATAAATATTCTACTTAAAAAAATAACACTAGAAATATAGTAAAACGCCATCAATTTTGGGCGAAAATTACTTGTTTATATTTTCTAAAAGGCTTTTCCTATGGAAATTGGACTGTATCAGCAAACATCGGTAGTCACACGGCCTGAGGTGTCCCAATCACAAATATGAGAATGTCGGTGACCGGGAGGTCCAGAATCGAATCTCTGGATGCTGGACTATGAAATGGCTTTCAACATATTTGTTTTATCGCCGTGATGTTTACACCTTCACCTCACGTTAATGATGGGGCACAATCTCAAAAACAACCCTTTTCATCTTTTACCTTGTGTCGAACTTACAAATAAAAAAACACTTCCTGTGACTAATTTTGGTATTGTAATGTGAGTATTAAGTGAAGATGCTATGTTCTGTGTAATGTATATTTTTAGCACCACGTCTTACTACCCTTCCGGTTTATGAATATATGTACCGCATATGCTAATGTGTTAGGGACGAGGAAGATTTAATTTAGTGTAAATGTACCCAAATTTGCGTGAAGGGAGAGTTTAATATTTAATTAGGAAAAACCATCCTTACAACACCCGATCGAGACTCGAACTCCAATCTCTCCCCCCGGGGTCCACGACAACTGCCAAAATTTAACGAAAAAATGTTGAAACAATAATTAAGCAGCAGCAGGCTTAATCTTAATCAATAAAAAGCTTCCCCTCCTCTCACCCATCTGCTCAGTGCTACATGAGAAACAAGTATAGGAATAGACTTGACATGAATTCGGAGTTTCTGGTCAAAGTGTCCAGCCTTCAACCTGATCTTCAAGAAGTGATGGGAAAAAATAAGAGGTTTCACTAATCCCATTAATACTTAACCCAAATGAATAAATACGAACTTTTTCGGGTTTAGATAGTATACTAGTTCTACATCCTGCTTCCAGATAAATTGTTTACACAACGCAAAAAATTATTCTAATCAAGGGAATTAAATGAAATGCATAGTTTTAAGAAATTTTACATTAGTTTGAAACAAGTTATCTCCATTTAAGGCGGCCAGAATTTAAATTTGACTTCCCAGGTTGAGTGGTATTGTAGTACGTGCTTACCTCTCCAATATTATTCTGGCAGAACTGTAGTAGTTTAAAAATGAAATATAAATCTTTGGAAAAATGTTTAGTTAATACCTCTAAATTATTATTTGGTGTGGATTTGATGCCTTTTCAATGCTGGAAACAAAAAAGGAGTAATGGGACAAGAAATATCAGATAAGACTTAAAATATTACAAAATTCTCTGCATCAATTATATCTGTTTCAAATTGGCTAACCTATAAATTAAAATTTTATACCAGTCAACTCTAATACATATCTATACTTTAAACATTGTTTGGTTAGTTATTGCATATCGTAAAGTCGTTGTATATCAATACTCAATCATTTAATCGTAACCTATTGGCCGATGTTAACCTTTTAATCCAAATTTTTTTAATATTAATTCTGAACTTATATGAACTTGAACATTGTTTTGTCTAACCTATTTTGTTATCTGTAAGTTTTAAACATTTTTAACGTGTTTTCATGTGTTTTAGTCTTATCATCACCTTATGTACTGCTAAAATGATGATGAAATATCTATTAAATGTGTAATGCTCATTAATTGACAATAATTATGTTATTAACATAATTTAACCTAATTATAAATTTTGAAATGCAATTTTATTTTATTACATAAATTAACTTAACAAATTTCATCAATAAATTCTTTATATATATTTTTAAGCAATATATCTAAGTCTCATATTCTAAAAGAACCTTCATAATCACTATCACTACCATAATATAATCTCATAGAAGGTGTGAGGTGTAGACAACCACTGCGGTATACCCCGGTAAAAGTTACATTCCCACATAGTGGCTAAGGTAGGATTCCCTTGGCGCGTCTGGCGTCTGCCGACCAAACTAGTTTCGTTTCCATGGTTTGTTATGTGGCCAGTTCCATCGAGGCGACTCTAAATGGTGACCAGAGTGTGGGTCCAGCGTCTCTATATTGCGTCTGCGAGCTCCAAGCGCAGTGTGGAGGCAGACGCACCACCGAACAAGCATGTATTTTAGTAGAGTTGTAATTAGGTTTGTGTTTTATTGGGCTGGTTTTGAAAATGGCCCAAGGTTTCTCCACAGTGGAGGATAAAAATTTAATTTAAGAGGGGACAAAGCACCCTTCAATTGTTTACATATCTTCGCCAGTGCACCGGGACCAACGTCATGACATGTGAAGGACAACACTTGGAGAGAGATCTCCGGAATAGTTTGTCGATCAAGTTAATATTTTGTATCCACACTATTACAAAATAACACGGAAAATTAAATAAAACGCAATTGAAAAACCCTGATAACTGAGGAACGCTCTCTACTATACCCACGACTGGCAACCAAGAGACGCACCTAGGGAAACACTGTATCCTGCGTCCGCGACTCACCACCACACGTCTCTGGTCGCAGACGCGAGACGCACCGAGGGAAACACTGTATCCTGCGTCCGCGACTCACCACCACACGTCTCTGGTCGCAGACGCGAGACGAACCGAGGGAAACACTGTATCCTGCGTCCGCGACTCACCACCACACGTCTCTGGTCGCAGACGCGAGACGCACCGAGGGAAACACTGTATCCTGCGTCCGCGACTCACCACCACACGTCTCTGGTCGCAGACGCGAGACGAACCGAGGGAAACACTGTATCCTGCGTCCGCGACTCACCACCCCACGTCTCTGGTCGCAGACGCGAGACGCACCGAGGGAAACACTGTATCCTGCGTCCGCGACTCACCACCCCACGTCTCTGGTCGCAGACGCGAGACGTACCGAGGGAAACACTGTATCCTGCGTCTGCGACTCACCACCACACGTCTGCAGTCGCGGACGCAAGACGCACCGAGGCAATTCTATCTTAAAATTCCACATACACGGTGACCGAACTAGTTACTGCATCTCTAATGTTCAAGTATGCCATACGCTAAAATAAAAAATACAGTGGTACATGAGCCTTGGATTTGATTTTTGTTTTTATCTGTAGTTTTTCAACATATAATTTTTACTAGTAGTTCTTAAAGGGGTTCTGCGAAGAGGAAAATATCTAACTAAGATTACAAGTAATGTTCTAAGAATGATATCGTTTTAATATTTTTTCCCTCTACATCTTAATATCTGCCACGTCTGGACCCATCTCCTCAAGTTGAAGCAGATTGACCAATTATACCTTTCCTCTCTTATCAAAACAGCGAGCATGGTTCCTAATTTAACTCATATATTACATATTACAACATATTTTGGGAAACACTTTATCAAGATGAAATCTTCTCTTAGTTCGGAATATGGGAGAGAAGGCTTCACGGTAGAAAGGAAGACTTGGCTTTTTCAATATGAAAGACAAAATAAATATCGTCTATGTATACATGCACTACATGTAACTTATAAATCATCATGCTTACGTTAAGTGAACACCAAAATGGACTGTGTTGGAAATATTTTATGTTTATTTTGTATTTAGAAAGTTTTTAAATTAAATATTACCTAACAATAAATAAATATGGATTAAGAAAACAAGTAAATCAATATTATTTCAAATCAAACTCTGGTCACCCTACAGAATAGCACCTATATATGTGGCTATACTGCGATTTTCATTTAATATTTATCAGTGATGAGTGTACATCCGATTGAAATTATTTGTGATTGACATTATCAAGGTTTTTGCCGGATCGATTATTGGTCATGGTCGCAGTTTGTAGCTGGATAGATATTTTGTCTCAGTCATCGCTCTTTACTATACTTGTATAACTTATAACTTTCACTGGCATATTGGACCATAATCCTTTATTTGGCTATGCAATACACAAACAATTAAGTGTTATTAAAATGAATATATTATAATTAAATAATTTGTTTTCACAATTGTATAAATTATTATATTATTATACAAAAAATGCTACCAAAAAACAGAAATTGACCAACGAACATTATTCTGTATTTCATAATTAATATTCCACCCACCCCGATGTCCACATGATATAAGGCTTTACTCCAACGATATACTAGACTGCCTATTACAGAGAGATGGGTGTTAAATTCCGGTCATGTGTATTGAGGGTTGCTTATAACACATTGTTTTACATTATACCTACACGTGAATATAGACACACTTCCTATAAATTCAACCTTTCTCATTACTAACAATTTATATTAATTAATATACCCAAACGATTGATAAGACGCAGTTCTGAAAATAAATACAATTAATGATATGCCGTCGCTTAAAATATGTCAAGTACCTGGTTTTCACAAAAATGATTATTCAAACATAAGAGAAAAGGATATAAGACCACTACAGGCCACCACCTATTGACAACCGATATTTTGTCAGTCACAGTCATGGTAATACAAAGTGTTCACTTGTCGCCGTCTGGAGAGAGTTTCGCTCTACACCGATCACCAATATTTCAATCCTTGCCACTTTTAATATCGAACAACTGAGAATGACGATGACCAAAAATATTGGTCTAGTGGTTTATCATCCATATCTATTAGCGCCCTCCTCAGCTGCTTCCCTGGTGACAACCCTGGATCTCTTCACTTAAGAGTTATCATCCTTCCTGGATATTAGGCTCAGATGAACCACATGAAGAAACATAAATATTAAAAAAGATTATAAGAGATTCGTATCAACTTCATTTGATCCTTTTCACCTCAACAGCTATACTTCTGCAGACACTTCTTATTCTGTAACCAACATCACTATATCCTCTTATTTCCTCCTAGCAATGTCTTAACGGCGCAGTCAAAGTTGCGCCACCTCACATAAACTCATTTGTTTAAAGTTCTACAAAATCTGACGTAACAAGCCTGCTTCTGTCAGCAAATTGCTATGTCCAAAGTCCTGCGCTATTGATACAAAGATATTATTATTCTGAACTAATGATTTCCTGCTATATAAAACAAACCACTAATATAGAGGTTCACCTTAGAGGGGAAAGGCTTGTTTTTAGGACATATATACTCAAGTTTTGAGCAAAACAAGAGAGGAGTGATGTCTGGAGAGACGAAGCAAGGAGTTAGTCAGTATTCTGAGATCTTGTATACAATCTCTGCATGGTTGATGACCTAAAATAATATTCAGGTCTCGGTGGTGCCTGCATTACACGCGGGAGTTTTGGCCACTCAAACTTCTTAAAAGCTCAATGAATCTTGTGCTGTAGTCGTAGCGAGGAACCCTTGAGGGTATTGGGGACGTGAATGGCTAATATGGGCAAGTGAGCAGACTGTTGGTACAAGAGAGCATTGGTAGAGGTTAGAGATCTTCTAGAACATATCTCAACTGGTCTTAACAAGTACTCATCAAATATTGTACTTTCCTAGCATTAGCTATCTAGCTTTTGGTAATAAATGGCAGTAAACAAACTCACCACTTATTTAAGTGATTTCCTACCCGACCTATTAAGCCATCCTGACAAATTTGGTCATCGGACAGCAGGGGTAGGGATGATCCTACGCCAATTAGCTTAGGTTTGAGGGTGGTAGAATGTTGAATAAATGTACTCAAATTTTCGTGGAGAGAAAGTGATAAGCCACTAAATTTAAAACACTTTCAGAACACCCAGCCGGAATTTTAGCTCTGACCTCTTCGTTACCTACAAACAAAACTAAGTGAGCTTACCATTTATACTGTGTACCCACCTATGCCGGTTGGCTTAATTTAATATTAGTGTGTTTCTAGAATAATGTTTTAAAATGAAAGAGTATTTTTAAATTTAAGTACAGCACATCCTCAATAAATGTTTCTGATTTAATTTGTTAAGAGAAAGAATTATTTAAATGTGTGCGTAAGTAGACATTTCGAGTGAGATCCTACCTTCTGCTGAAAGTCCAGTGAAGCAGTAACCCAAGTAGGCCTACCTGGGATTATAATGATGAACTTGACGTGGTCTTTATTTGATGTTCACTTCACACTCACATAATTAGGTCAAAAACGCTGTGTTATTAAGAGAAGTTATATTGAAGGGTCGTGACAAGAGGTGTGAGCTGCGGTAGAGATGCATGTCCACCTTTTAGAGAAATACTTTGAGAACTAAAGAAAAAACGCGCGCAAAAACACAAGAGCAAACTCTACCAACCTTACAAAAATAAATTAATGTAAAAGGGTGGTAAACAAAAAAAGGGGATAGTTATACAAAATAATAGTGAATTAATATAGAAAAATATTTAATTATGTAAACAATAATGAAATTTATATTAAAATAATAAAACATAAAGAAATAAAGACTAAACAGTTTCCTTAGCTCATAACTCCTGAACTTGATATTATGGGTGCAGTGAAATAAAAGATATATACATATTTATTCAAATCTCCATGTAAATAAGAATCAAATAGCCGAAGATATTATTTATACTCTTTTAGTGAGGAATTCTCCATCTAGATATCATATTCTGAAAATTGAAAAATGACACCTGGACACGGGAATCGAACTCGGGACCTTTGGTTTAGTACTCCAATGCTTTAACCACTGAGCTATCCAAGAATCGTCCAAGTGTACAAGTGGCAGCATCAAGCCGAGTCGAAGGTGGCTGCGTTATCTGATAGCTCGTGGTCTTAATAAAAAAAATCACACATTTGTAGTCGACGATTTCCGCACGTCCATCATAGAATCTGCCTTAAAATAAGAGTGAAGAATGACCCTGGGCACGGGACGAATCCTGGATAGCTAAGTGGTTAGAGCATTGGCGTACTAAGCAAAAGGTCCAGGGTTCGATTCTCGTTTCCAGTTGTCATTTTTCAATTTTCAGGCTATGTAAATAACTATATGTGTTGTAGGGGGTGATAATACAAATATATCCATCTTATGAGCTTACATAGAGTCATCGACGCTATATGGCAGTTCTACTAGACGTAAATTTGGCGTCAGCAATCAGAAGTTTTGCTGCTATTGCGTAGTTCCCAATTATAATTGAATCCACTTCCTCAGTCGAAATGCCTTTGTTCTCTCAATATTGGCCATTGTCAATGCCAACAATCATATTTTTGAAAGGATTCTCCATTTCTTGTGGATACCTGTTTTCAGGCAATTAAATACCTGTTATTATTCATGGTTTAAATCACACTCTATTGTTCTGTAACTAAGTTAACAGGTTGCCTACCCTTAAGGTGCATAAGGCTTCAATTTTTACGTCTCGTAACCCCACCATTTGGCATCACCGATTACAAGTTTATTATACAAATATACTTGTCTTGTAGCCCCAAAACCTCTATAGTTTTATTACCTGTTGATCTGAGTAGCTATGTACTCTTTATCAAAGGGTTTAATCCTGGTAAAAAGATAGAAGCACCATTTTGACAGTGTGTGGTTAAGTACAATACCTACTAGATTTTAAAATAACTTTCCTTTTTGATAAAAGATGAAATAAAAAATGTTTTGAACTATTGGAAATTTTAAATTAATAGCTATGGATTTGTAACAAAGTTTTATATTATATCTCTTAACTATACAAATAAAACATGATTTTCTCGGTTGTTGAAACATATCATCCAGTGTCACCTTTATTATATAGATGAAGCATATCATTCTTTTCATTGCTATCCAACTCCCGCAGAGTACTATCGTAGCTGTCATCAAACATTCATACTCATTTACATGCGTGATACAGAATGCAACAAGCACGCAGCAGTGCGTGATTGGTTACATATTAGCTCAGGGGCCAAGAGTATCTCGATCTTGTTTGTTGTAAGCTGTTTAGCAGCAGTTAAAAATATTTAGTTTCAATTACTAAACCAAACCTGATGTAGTTTATAAATACCAAGAGAGAGAGAAAAAAGATTAAACCTCTCGACCTCCTCCATGTAATGAAATACTGTTAAATAAAAAAAATGAATTTTATAACTCTTAGAATTCATATAATCCATATGTTTATTATAGATTCAAATTTTCGAGTTTATTAAACAATTCAAATTATAATGAAACTGATATTTTTAGTTTAATTAATTTTATTGCTATAGGTTTTATTTCAACATAATTATAATTAATTTACCTCTTGACTATATGTGTTATATATAACAACAAGAAATTAGTTTTATTCTGGAAATTAGTTAATAAGAGGTGACCTGGTGGTCTAGGGGTAATGTGTCGGACTTCTGTGCTGAGGGCCCGGGGTTCAATCCCTGTCCCAGCACATGTTTATTTGATTGCCAAACCCTTCCTTGACCCCTGACAAGACGTGTATTAATCACAACTTGTGAATGTGAGGAATGCCAGGCCTCCACCGTGGTTCGGATTCCACGTTAAACTGTAGGTCCTCCATTTCATCTCACAATCACTCTACCATTACACATTAGCGTAAGTGCGTATAACCTGAACGGGTAGTAAGACGCGGTGCTAATAATAATAATAATAATAATAATAATAATAATAATAATAATAATAATAATAATAATAATAAATAATAATAATAATAATAATAATAATAATAATATAATAATAATAATAATAATAATAATGTTAATAAGAACAAGATCATAATGGAGGAAAAAATATTCATACAAGTATGAGAACGTTCACTTCTTATGTTCAAAATGTTTTCTTAGATTCAGATTATATAAAAAGTGAATACAAATTATCTTAATAAATAATCAGGCAGACAGTCTAAAAAATTACGATGCTAAGATTAATTAAGTACATATAATTTTAAAATTAGCTCTAATTGACTGCGTTCTTCAAACACAAAACTAATGATGATCAAGAAATTTTATATCCGTTGTTTTTCAGTTGAATTAATTGAAGATAAACTCATATTACCTACCATCTCTGTTGAAAATATATTTAGGATTTACAACAGCCACGTAATATTTTAATATGCGGATGGAGAGAGTGAGATATAAAACTTTAAACTATTCTCAAAATATTGAAAGGCGAAAATATAATTTCATTAACTCGAGGGTGGGAACCTTCTGAAGGAAATATTCCAATGAATTAATTTACGTCATAAATACATGAAGTGTAGGCTATTATGAAGACGAGATCAACAGATCCTCTAAATATCGCATTGTAATCAAAATTAATTTGAATCTAAAGAATTATGATGAATGCCGAGATTTTTTTAAATGAAATATGAAATATTTACAAACAACTACAATCCCATTAGTAAGATATTTTACTAAGGCAAAAACTTAATTTGGAGCGCCAGAGATTTATTATATATCATATAGATTTAATACCTGTAAGAATATCCACTCTTTTAGAAATTTTGGACAATTTTGGTTTAAGAATGGGGTTCAAAATAACATAAGAATTATATATCAAAAATTCTCTCATAAAGATAACTGTATGTAAATAATACAGAGTTTATTATCATAAATTATCGATGTAAGGAATACACGCAAAGAATACGTCAGGATAAATAAGTGTTGTTTTTAAAGTAATAAAAATTAATATCATATATAAACAATTTCATTTGTCATTTATTTTTTATTTAAAAATTGTATGGATTGTTTTATAAAATAAATTAAAATATTTATTTATTGTGGATCTACTGAAGGTCACCTATATTTACTTTTTAAATACATATAATAATCAATAGTTCTATTTAAATATTGTGTGAGTAAGATATAGTAATAAATTCTTTTATTTTTCAGGTAAACGACACCGACTATTTAGTGTCGTAGATGCTTGCAACATATTTGTGACTGGTGACCGTAAGTATATCATACAGTTATTCATATACAGTTTCCTTCAAGGTACTAATTTCCTTGACATATTGCTATATTATAGGCTTACAGAGCTGAGAATTCTAATTAAAACGGGTAGATTTAATTATTTTGACTCTTCCCCAGACTACATGAACAAGGAGAGTAATCATTGGTTTCTGTTTTACTGTCATCCAAATTATGTTTAAATTAAACGACACCTCCTCGGTGACAGATTTAATAGTCTAGAGTTATCTCTGACTCTTATTTAAGATGGAAAGACAACTAGTGAATCATTCTAAAATATAAACCTGTGAATTGTAAGCTAAGAGCTTTGTTTATTCCTACTCAAAGTTAATGTATGCATGAGCTATTAATTTTGGTCGAAATTACATTCTTCACGACTTAGTTGTATGAAGGAATAGTTGAAGGAAATTTCAATGATCGTTAAGTTTTAATATGAAAAGCAACTCCTTTTGAAACTATAAAACTCATATCGAGTTGCATAAGACATTTTTGCCATTATTTCTGTAAATTACACACAGTAAAACTCATTCTTAATTTTACTAGATTTTCCATCCTAATAAAAAAAAAATGTTTACATCAACGACTAATAATTATTTAGGTGCAAGTCATAGTAAATTAAGACCTTAGCTTTACAATGATTATGATATAAAACTGTTTAAAAATACATAGATTAAAATAAGTTTTGATGCTAGCCAGTTTTTAGTGTTAAGGCTACATATTTTTATTTAATTTTACATTTATGATAAAGACCAACACATTGCAGGTATGTTCAGAAATAGTTATCCATACTTTGCATCAAAATCACATTTACATTAAGCAACTGCATTATATTTTAGTATATTTTTAAATAAAACGCATGTTTATGAAATAACTTCTTAGCTTTGAATTATTTCAATCTCTATGTTCTTATCTATTATAGAAGAAAATAATATTAAGGATTAATTTTAAGGGACTGTACAAAAACTCATTGGATAAAGTGTGTTAAATTATAAAAATACATTCAGAATTTTACTTGCTAGGTTTTGAACTCTAACTTCTCCAGCTAAGAGTCAAGTCTGCTCAACGATTTTCATTTTCATTTTTTTTTCCTCTGAAATAAATAGGGGAGGGGCTTGGGGAAGTTAATAAATTAATGTTATGTGCTATTGAAATATGTTTAAAACAAATATACTAATAAACAAAATAAACTAATTTTGACAAACTATTAGGTCCCAATATCAGGTTAATTTTGGTATTACCCATTTGCATATGTTTGGATAAAAAATATTTTCCTCTTTTATATATAAGTGTCTAGAATGGTCAATAAAAATTCTAGAAGACACTGGATCTATTCAGTTTTTAAATATTAATTATTATTATTATCTATATAAATGTTCGTCTTGCAATCCAATTATTAAAAATCTAGACGCTAGGCTTTGGTAAAAATAATTTGTGCATATGTTGATAAAATATATGTGTCTAGAAGTACATTATAAATACATCAATAATAATACAGATTATGCAATATTACTAGTTAATAAAAACTTGAATAATAATAAGACATATAATATGAAACATATGTGAAGAAAAACAAAATTAAGTACACAGTTAAAAAGAAATGTGATACTAGATATAAATAAAATTCTAGGTTTCATCGTTGTCTTTTTCGCTTGGTACATTTTGAGCATTCCAATGTTTCAGCATATTCCATGTGATATTGAAAAATTGCACACTCTAAAATAAAATGTGACTCATATATACCTATACAAATGACTACCATTACGGATGCACATGATACAAAGCCTAATATTTCATATCAGACATATTGTAGTCTCTCTACTTTTTTTTATTTCATCCTTAGCATATTGTTAGGCCTGAACGCAGTAGAGAGAGCTGTAAAGGCAAAGATGCATGGGGCGTCATCTAAGAGTAGAGAATTCAAGACTCCAGATATTGCCTGTCCTGACAACGACGCTCCATATACTCACCACCCTCCCCCCCCCCCCACAACCACCTCACTCTTTCTCGTTCTCTTCCGTTGCTGTTTCAAAATGAAAAATCTGAAGACTCCTAAAGAGATAAAACGAGGTACGATGGGTAGGCGGCTGACGGGAGACATATGCTACAGTTTTACTTTCTTTTTCTTTTTTTTAAAAAAGAGAATGGCAGAGCGCGAAAAAATGTAAGGGAAACGGTGCTGAGGTGGACCATGGATCAAAGATATTAGAGATCCATGACTTGAAAGATCTACCAAATTTGATAAGTAACACCGTGCAATTGATCTGTTTTCCTTAAGATTAGAAAGGGTCAAGTAAACGTGAACATTCTAACCACAGATAACAGTACTATCAACACATGACTAATAAACCAGCGCCAAAACCCCTACACCTATTAAATTTAATATGTGTTCCAATTTTATTTTTATTTTGCGTCACATCACGTCACGTCACCTAGCGAGACAGAGGGATTTTTCTTGAAAGGGTAATTATTCCCATGCTCACAATAGTTTGGTTAATTAGGTATAATCTAGGTTAAGTAAGATTTTAATTTGCTCCACCCTCTCATATTAACTACCCTAATCCTCTCATCGATACGTGGAAAGAGCCTCCATGGAAAGGATGTACGATTAGTACAGTAGGGCGTCCCCTAGATAAAGGTACATTAGTACTGGCTCATCTTCCCGCAAACTGAGATACAGATTGATGTAACCCAGACACGCCACTATTATTATTACATAGCCAAGATATCTGCGATTACTTTAACGTGGTAGGAACAATAAGGTATATCTTAGAGATGATGTGCCTGCATTTATGTACAGGAAAAGTACTGAAACATTTAGGAAATAACACCTAATTATACCTGGCAGAGGTTTGAAACCTGAGCTCCAAACTACTTAGAAAACCATACTAAATGAGTCTTTCTCCTTTTCACACGTGAGGGTTTATTTCAATACAAACAACAGAAATAAAACCAAATTCCAGTGATAAAAGAGTCTAAGTGATTAATAAAAAGGAATCGAGCTATGTTTAAGAATATTGTTTATATTCTTCAAAGTTCAGGAAAGACTTATAAGATAGGATTTCATGAAGACTAAATACATACGTACAAATTGAACGTAATTTTGATGTCATACAGAAGGTGGAACGAGATATTAAAGTGGTTGAGAATTACAACAGATGGCCTTCCAGATTCTCCAATATGGCAAAGAGAGGGGTGAAACATGGAAGTCCAAAGAGGTCAGACGTTTTGGAAGCCAGGATGCGTCTTCATCCTACTCTTTGATGTGTGCAAGAGGACTCAGAAGTATAGAAAGAATTAAAAGAAACCATTACTTCTGAAGAGAGAGCAATATGAAGACAGAGAGTTATTTGCTAAATTGCGTATTTATTGAGCGTGACAAGGGCTCATACCCTCTATTTAATTAACAAAATAGACTACAAGCACGCATTGAGGGGCTCGCTGGGTGGACGACAAGCTCATCAGTTCATTTTGCTGCTGGCGGAAGGCTAAGTTTAAACTCTAGGCGGCTGTTAAAAGGTTGTTTTATTCTTAACTATCTGAATACCCGTTCTTCACACGGGATATTGTGCTATTATTTATTTTTGGATGAAAATGAGGAATTGTTGTTTGAAGCTTAATGGCATGGTTCTTAACGCTACCTGAGAAACACCGCGAGGATGTGACCATGTATCGTTTACTCATGGGGAGTTTTATTTTCAGCAGGCCTCCTTGCCCACTGCTTGGGGCGTTATCAGCTGAGCGTGAGTGGAAGGTACCCCTCTCCCTCCACTCCCCACCACGACACAACACCCCGGGCCGGGCCCTCTCACTCACACAGACACTACAAACACCATGAAAGTCATCAAAATATAAACTACATAATTCTACCGTCTCTTGGAGTTGAATATTAAAACTTAACTACATATTTTAGTTAATTGTCTGTATTCATATTTGTTCACCCCTTAGAAACATATACGGGGTTAAAAGTAATTGCTTTATATTTTCTAAATCATTATTAGAACAAACTTATCGGATTATTACCCTCTCAACGCTTAAAAAGAGTTTATAAAGCAATATTGTTAATTAGAAACGCAAAACATCGGAATGAAACATCTTTACTTTTCCTAATGAGCTTATAAGAAACACCTGTGCCAAAATTCAGCCCTCTAGCTTCGTGGGAGTTGTGAGAATTAGTGATGAGTGAGTGATTGAGTCAGTCAGTCAGTCAGTCAGGGATCTCGCTGTTATCTCCAAAGAGATTATTTCCCACTCTTCCTCCACATAAATTCAAGTGGAGTTACTTTAAATTATACTTGACTTTTCCTTCGTTTATTTTTCAAATTATACTCATATGCACTAAATAAGATAGTGATCTTGAGATGAATAAGGTTGTAATTAGAGTAAGTGTACCCACATTTGCGTGGATAGAGAATTTGCGTGGATAGAGAGTGGAAAACTATTTTAGGGAGAAGCCTAAGTATACATTACCAGGATTTTTAACTCCAATATCTCTTTCATCGGCTGTCTAGTACAACACAAGATTGACGCCTTAGACTGTGCGGCCACCAAAACAGGCTATACCGTCTTCATCCCTAGTTTATTAAACTAACAAAATGCTTATAATTGGATTGGTATAATCCAATTTTCTAACTAATATATATCTGAGATCTAAAAAGTCAGTTTCTATCTACATTAACATAGCCCGCTGTGGTGGTCAAATGATTTAAGGCTTTATTCTCACGATGGACTTAATGGTCGAGGATGAGGAGATTGAGGATCGAATCCCAGCTGGGTGTATAAGGTTTTTTCTTGTTTTTACCAATCTTCCTCCACATCAATTAGGGTATAGTTATTCTGAATTCAACCTTTCTCATTTATAAAACGTTAACATAAATAGTTAATATGTGTAAGGCCATAAAGGATTTAAAAAATCACGTATTCAAATGTAAAGCCATGTGAACGGCAAATGTTACTTCATAAAAAAAGTTTTAATACCTTTTCAATAACACAAATAATATTGTAAAATGTTATAAATTTGACTGAAAAAAGACCGAAGCCGTGGCTAAGTCGATAATGTATTTTTATTATTGGGGAAATGTGGTCATCCCCTTTCAAAATGAGGAATTTACTACAGAGGGCTGGATGTTGTGTTTGTTGTGGATTCAATTTATTTTATAAGTTGTATTCTGATAAAAGCATTCGGCTAAGAAATTGCAAGTTAATTATCTCAAATAAATGAAATAACAGAAAAAAAGTTTGAATTTTTTCTAAAGCTTCTATAAATGTCCATTTGTAATAAAATCACTAAGAGGGTGACCTGGTGGTCTAGGGCTAAGGTGTCGGAACTGTATGCTGGGGGTCCGGACTTCAATCCTTGGTCCTGGCACAGATTTATCTGATTGCCAAACCCTTCCTTCACCTCTGACAAGACGTGTATTAATCACAACTTGTGAATGTGTGGAGTGCCAGGCCTACACCGTGGTTCGGATTCCACGTTAAAATGTAGGTTCTCCATTTCATCTCACAATCGCCCAACCATTACACACTAGCGTGCGTGCGTATAAAATGAGCGGGTAGTAAGACACGGTGCTAATATTATTAATAATAAAAGTATACGAAGACTCTAAATAAACCATTTAAATATCTATCTATTTTCTGTAAGTAATTACACTAAACAAATACATTCTATAAATTACCCTGAAAAAAAAAATGCACCACGTCTTACTATTCGTCTTGGATACACACACATTTAGACAAAATGGGGTAGGGACAAGGATGGTGGAATTTACTCGAAAGGAGGGTGGTAAATAATTTTAGAAATAAACCTCAATACAATCACTGGGGGATTTTAAACCTAGCCTTCTCATCACTATTGAATCAGATTAACAAAAGCTATCCCTTGCTAATGTTCAGAATTGGTCCAGGTCAGATTAAAGTGGCTGATGTTTTTTATGATTATCTTGCTCCAGAGCAGTGCTATAGTTTTCCCTAATCATTTGTTATTAAATTATTAAAAGTTTATTTTAATTCTATAGGGTACTAAGACGCAGACCACTTTAAAAATGTTGGTCTAAAATATCAATACATTTCCTAATGTATATACGTAGAAAATAATAAATGAAGACAATTAATTATTATTTCTATATATTATAAAGTAGTATAAATATGCTTCTTAAATAATTGAACTAAATCTACCTTCGATATTAATATATACTTTAGGTTTTCAAATTAAATTCTCTTTAAAGGTCAATATTCCAATATCAATCTATAGTTAAAGCTAATATTTAACTCAATATATCATTAATATTGTATAAATTATATGATTGCTTCAGGAAATAGTTTTGTTTATGTGAATATATAGATAAGTAACTTTTCTTGGAAAAACTTCAGTAGCAATAATCAGAAGCGTTATAGTTATTTAATACTATATCCGCAACAATGGTGGCGCGGAATAAACAAACTTCAAGATCGTGTAGTCTGGATTGTTGTGACTAGGTCAGATTTTAAGTTTCAGCCGAGTGTTCTTAAGGTAGTTTTCTTAAATAGTTTACCACTCTCCCACCTCCAAAATGAAGGTACATTGCATTTAAGTTATACCTTTCTCATCCCTACACAAATAATGTAGAAAATATAGATAATTAGTATGGGTAGTCAGACGCGATGTGAAAAAAAGTTTTTTGATAAATATAATAAAAATTTAATGAATTAAATAACTAAAATATACTATAACTACACCACTACCAAGATCTGTCCGATTTACAGTCACTCATATATTTCCTTGGAACGATTCCTTAGTGAAAAAACATATAGTGCGTGTTCCTATTACTAATGTTCACAGTAATCTCTAAATATAATTATGAAATCCCTACAGCAAAAGGGAGTATGAAGGTATATACAAGAATAATGCAATGTTTTAATGTGATTATAAGCAGTGTGACTCTTATTAATCAGTCATTGTCCTTGACCTCTGAAGAATACGATATGCTCAGACAAAGAATGGATCCTTACCCCTCTATTTTTGGTCACAGAGTTATTTTACACGTTCAATTCAATAAGTATATGTTATAATTACGCTAATGTGTTAAGGATGAAGAGGGTTGAATTTAGAGGATGTGTACCTCAATCCACTGTTGTGAGAGTGAAACCTTAAACCAGAAGTAGGCCAAATATATTTCATTGTATCCATCCATATCTGTGGCAGATTAGAAGTGTAATTCACTACAACATGTAAAAATCTAGAAATTATATTACTCAATCGAACATTTAAAACACCACAGACTGTTTGAACAAGCTTATTCGAAACATGTTCACTTGAACTACTCTGCTACAACTGCCCCAGAGGCAGATGAAAATGTAGGACAGTTTAATGCTAAATTTACAATCCTTTTGTCCACCAAGTTTCAAAAACATTGAATGAATTTCTGAGCTCAATGCACAATGCACACATTAGCTCCACCTCCCAATTAACAATAAAGAAACAAAAAAAACAAACTATATTTGTGTTTTGACTTGATGAATTACATCTTATAGAACCATCTATCCCTAGTCTAGACTCAAATTGTAAACTGAGATTAAGCCCGGTGTTGGGAAAGAGAGTGTATAAGAGTATCGGAAGGCAGTGCTACGTCAATGACTTATTCAAACAGTAAAATGCTTCCAATGATATGGAGGAAAAATCATATTAGACCCAGCACATGCCTTCAAGAAGAGGTTTATTTTACTGCGAGAACTGGCAAACTCAAATCTTCACACTTTTATCACCAATTCGTCACATTTTTATGGACAATTCACCACTTATGGTGTTTGTAGACAGGGTTTGTCATTCTGGTCTTGGACCGTTCGACCATTGAAGCGGATACTTGCAATAATTAAGACTTGATGGATTAAATAGCCGGGCTATTATAGTTGTTAAGTACAGTTATAGCCGCGTCTAAATATCATATTCTGTATAACTTTGGATAAGTACACGACTGCTCTGGTTACCGAGATATTCAGGACTTTTACTAGAGTTTTATGTTTATAGATTGGCGATCTGACTAATCTGAGGAATGTCTACCTAGACAGTATAAAATACATAATAATATTAAAAAAACTGTTTAATAATTTGGTTAGAATATTAAAACGTTTAATTTATAACATTTTAGAAAACATAAAACAAAAATGCAAAATAGTGAAACTAATTCCAAGATAGTCTCTCACTCGATACTAATTTAAAATTCTCAAAGCTGTCACAATTGAGACTATTCACCAGGGAAGAAAGATTACAAATGCATCTATAAATTTAATAATTTCACCAACTAGCTTACATTTCAACTAAATTGTATTAGTTGGTTGTGGCTTGCAGCCAATGGGATTTGCGACCAAATATTTGATCATGGATTTTTTTAATCTCGCTTAGTCCCTTAGGTATGGTTAGGGTATATGAGGGATGGCAAAGCATTTTCGACCAGTGTGCCACTTAAGGAAGGAATAGGTGAATTTTGAACTATTCTAGTGTGTCTCCTCTCATTTATGTTTATGAATTAGTATTTAAAAATTAAAAATGTTTTATATTATGAAATATATTGAATTACAAATAAAATTGTGATTTAATTGACTTCAAAAAGTTCAATGTGACATGACATTCAATTGTAATATTATTGACTTCATAAAATTATACCATTTTAGAAACCTGTTTTAGTTAATGTTTATTTTGTTCATCTCAGCGTGCCACCCAAATACTGTTGGCGTGCCATCCCTGGGCTAAATTATATATATATGTATGGTCATGTTTTATATGACAGTAAGTCCAACACGAGCTATTGCAGATAGCCCAGATATTGTCGTAGAGGGAGTGATGGATGGATCACAGGGTGTAGGGATGGTGATGGTAAGATGCAGTCCTTTAGAAAAATAAATGTTATGACACAATCGTACAGAATTTCTAGTAAAGCTAGCTAGTCTAGCTTGGAACAAATTATTCAAAAATGGGTTTTCAATAAATCAATCTTATCTAAGATGCCCTGGAAAAACCAACAGCATATACAAATTACAAACAAAATTAGTCAAATATATTTATTTTTAATTTGAAATTTCAAAAATAATTTATTTTTAAAACACCCTCTAATTATTATATTTGTAAAAATAAGATTATAATCTTATTTATCATAAAAACAACTCCCAAATGCACTTTTCTAAAAATGTCATATTTTATCAAATTAATCGATTAACTTGCCTTGAAATAATTTATGCTATATAAAGTAGCATACATAACAGTGGCGGAGCGTGATCTTTATTTTTGGTGTGGCAAGGTCAAAGCGTACCAGTAATAATTCTTTCTTCCCATAGACGGTGACCTGGTGGTCTAGGGGTAAGGTGTCAGACTTCTGTGCTGAAGGTCCGGGGTTCAATCCTCGGTCCCGGCACAGATTTATCTGATTGCCAAACCCTTCCTTCACCTCTGACAAGATGTGTATTAATCACAACTTGTGAATGTGGGGAATGCCAGGCCTCCACCGTGGTTCGGATTCCACGTTAAACTGTAGGTCCTCCATTTCATCTCACAATCACCCTACCATTGAACATTAGCGTAAGTGCGTATAACCCAAACGGGTAGTAAGACGCGGTGCTAATAATAATAATAATAATAATTCTTCCCATAGGTTAACAAATTCATTTAAATTCATTTAAGTATTCCTAATTTTTAAAAATCACTAAACAAATCTACAGCCAGAAATAATAAAAGAATGCAGATTTTGATTTAAACTTACCAAGTGATTACATTACTTGTACAAATATTGGACGTGTCTGTCTCTTAATATTAGATCATGAGTGCCACCGTATTTTAAGTATTCTTTTTTTATCACCGCGTCTTACTAACTGTTCAGGCTATACACCTATGTACTAATTACACTAGTGAATTAGGGATTAGGAAGGCTTAATTTATAGGAAATGCACCCACATTTGCGTGGAGAGAGAGAGAGAGAGTGAGAAAGAGAGTGGAAAACCATTTAGGAAAACCAGCCTCAGTGCACCTGACTGGCGTCGAACCTGGATCTCCCTTTATTCGGTAGTCTAGTTCAACATGAGGTTAGCGCGTTAGACCACATGGCCACCGAAGTGGTTCAAGCATTCTAATAAACTGCTTTATATATACGCTTAATTTTTAGCACCTGTTGATTGTGTTTTGGACTGAAATTTTGACCATGGAATCTATTATGTAATATTTACTGTTTCAAATTTTTTTAACCTAAAATGCATTTTCCAAATGAATTGTGAATTCCTCATTTTTTTAATTCTTTTTCTTAAATGTCTAAGATCCTTACAGCCTACCTTTGTCCACAGCCCCTCACCACCAAATAATAAACAATAAAAACTAAAAAATTATATTTTTCTTCACTCACAGTTAACCACAATTGTTTACCAAACCAAGAATTAGAAAAAGTTATTTTTTCTTGTAATCTACCTGCATAAATATAAAATCACTAGGCTGATGTGCTCCTAAACAATTAAGAGCGTGCAGCATAGCAGGCCCAACTCAGCTCCCGGCTCGCACAAGGTTTTGAAGTTAAATGGAAAAGAAAGGACAGAGGTATGCTAGAAATGTGTGCATCGCATTCGTATTCTAATGATTACTCGAAATTTTCCGTTGTGATGATGGAGGACAAAACGACATATTTTCTTGTTAATAACTATAGTATATCCCTAATAAGGGTTATTAAAGATTTATTCACAATTATTAGCTGTGAAGCCATTCTAGAAAGGACAAAAACGGCATTTTTAACGCCTTTTTTTATCCAAATATAATTTAATATTTCAACAATGATACATATTAGGAACTTCTATTAACTCTTTACTCCCATTAATGTTTAATTAGAAATGATCCAATTGCAATAGTGTTTGTGTAAATTTGCGATTTAGAGCAGACTGTTTCACAGAGTTGATGGGTACGTGATGCACGCTCTTAATTTAAATCTTTTCTAGCAGTTTTAGTGAAGAAAACAAAGTTTTTTAATAAGAGATCTAGTCTATTAATTTTAATTAATTATCTTCACGCCTCATATTACGTCTTGGGTCTTAACACAAACTAAAACACAGACACATAAATTACCCAACAAAATATAAACCATCTTTATTGTATAGTGGGCCCACCCAGACAAGCTCATTCACTACTATACGGCTCGCAATGGAATGGAATGGTAGGAGTATTGACCTTAAAATACATCTCACACTAGGTGTGGCTTCTCTTGTAGGACCTGTAAGAGCTGGCCCCGTTCAGATTCTTCATTCAGTCACTTGAGCGCTGCTAAAATTCTCGCGTGACGTTTGGAGCAAAGAATGAATAATCTTAACCAAAATACTGTATAGCGAATCCAATAAATAGTGTAGGCTCATTTGTCATCAAATATAAGTTCGTGTATTTTTTTTTGCTAAAAGAAAAATCTCACTTGATTTTGTTATAAGATACTATAAACATTAGAAAATTAGGGTGACATTAGAAAATTAGGGTAACATTTTTGCGGGGCATTCTAATAGCTTAAAATCAAAAAAGGCCACTGCAATACAAAACGGCTCAAATTTTACAGTTTGCTTTATTTTAATATTATGGAAATATTTACTCATCTACAACAATAATACAAATAATCAACAGAAAACACACGTATTGAGCATTGGCATCTCATACAGTTATCTTAATCACTTTGCACTTATTTATACTTACAGAAATTTCTGAAACTTCTGCCAGAGGAAGAGTCTTTTTTAAGGGAGCTTACACTCTTTTTGGGACAAGCATATTAGCAAAGCATAAATGGTGATTCAGACAGAAGACTTAATCTTAATGATACCATTGAAAAAACAATCGAAATGTTCGAACCCAAGATATTTTCCTAAAGTTCAAACAATGTGATTACACAGCAAACAAGATGCAGCATTTCATTTGAAATTACACAAAGAAGTTTGAGACCATTCTCAAATTTGTTAGAACCACCATTATAACGAGATATATTGTTGCATATGCAGAATGTAGAATCATTTATAAAATAAATCTTTGCCCATGATCATTTAAACTATGCTCGCCTTCTACCGATGTACATTTCAACATTGCAACAAAGGAAAAGGAGCATCTGGATATTTGGGCTGGATTCAAGAAGGGAAACTTCTGTGTCACCTAAGGCTTTGCTGGATTCACATTGCTAGACCCAGGTCATGGAATCAAGCAAGAAAACCATGAACTCTAAATGATTGGAGGAATAGTAGGGATGACACAGAATAAAAGATCACTGGACAAGTACTTCCTAATTGCTCCTGAATGGGCAGACTTACTGAATGAATTTGGAAAAATATATTGTAATGGTGGCAATGAGAAGCGAGCTCGGCACCATGAAATCACAGGGGGGAAGCTCTCCCAAATAACCCAAAATGGAGTTAAAATAAGTGCAGTGGTTCATGACCATGGAAACCCATTTTAATCAGCTGAGGAAGACGAGGTCCACAACCTAATTACCAAATCAGTGAAGTATGGAGTTTTTGCCAACGATATAATTCAGCGTGATGAGATTGGAAAGCATATTTTGAAGATTTTGTCACAGAACGCCCAATAGAATAACAACTTACTCTTTGGAACAAGATGACTAAAAATAAATTGAAAGCATTTAAAAGTACCAATGCAATAACAGAAATTGTAGTAAAAGACAAGGGGGTCAAAATTAATAAAGAACGAGGAATATTGCAATGCTTTATCATTATGTCCAGAAGTCGTCCAGAGCTCAACCTGAAAGAGTGCATCGGAACTTATGAGCTTGGCATGCTACCACAGTTCCTATTTGCTTCAAATTGGTCCCGCCTTCTAGCTTATAATAATCCTTCGATACTTCATCATCTTGAGAAGTTAAGTAGTGACTTGTAAGAAATTGAAGATGAAAGGAAAGAGACAACTAGAAGCGACCCATCTGACAACCAAGAAATGAGTGTACCATTGGAAGAAACCACAATAGAACATACTGTGAAGACTATAAACGAATCGTTAGCATATTGAGTAATTTTCATTCATGGAATGGCTGTGGTAGGTTCTGTAACCAAGAATACTCAAATGAAGACCTGTCTAAATCTTGCAGATTCGTTTCTGTGTATAATTTGCAGCATGGCAGCGAAGTAAGATGAGGTCAGGTTAGTGTTTGACAGGTACATATAATCATCACTCAAAGAACAGATTAGGACAAAAATATCAAAGGGGAAGTTATCATATCGCTAAGTAAAAAAACTTTAATCCAGAATGTATCCCAGAGGGATTTCCTCTCTGATAACAGGACTAAAGCAGAACTCACAAAGTACTTAGCTAACAAGGCCGTATGTCTCAGCATGAGCTTAAACAACAGATTGGATAAAATTATGGTGATCTGGGAAACAAAACCAAAGGACAAAGCCAAGACAAGGCAGACACACTACTGTACTAGTGTTGCATACTCTATCTGTTCCCAGTGCAGCAGAGAGTAAATATCATTCTGATTGTTTACACATATCCACACTTACCCTTGTCTACAATCTTCCTTACAGGGAAGGGAAGACAAAAGAGAAACATTTCTGTTCAGGGCATACATAGCAATTTAGGACAAAAGCGTGCTCATGATTGTTAGGGTTCCATGCTCTTATGGAATGTGATGTTTCTGGTAGATTTGCTGGCAGAAACAAATATTGGTATTTCATACATTCATGGGTTGTGATGATGAGATCCTAGAATCATTAATAATACTCAAGAATTACAATGATCTACCCTCTGATGTATGCTCACCGTTGGAACGCTTTGTCTGCATTTTGTATCGATCACATAACCACACAAAAGTAAATGAGTTCCATTAGTCCCTGTACTCAAATAGTGCAGCCAAAGGAGAAGACCTTCCACTAACTTATAGTTCACTGGATCTGCACGTTCATTGGGCATATTACGTATCCATGATTTGGAAGAAAGCAAATGAAAGTCACCCATGTCTCTAAGCACCAGATGCATATGGTTGGACGTTTGACGTAGGTTTAAATCACTTCTATCCTGTTCGATGTTTGAATCCACCAGCTGCTGAGACTATTTTGAAAAGGATAAAGTGTGGATGAAAAAATGATTACTAAGGAATGTGTAGCTAGTCACAAGAACGATATTCAATGTACAGAAATGTGTGGATGATGCGTTTTTAGTTGCAACAATAAACCTAGCTAACCAGGGATAACTTAGAATTGTGATGAATAAAACTCTAGTGTAAATAGTGGGATCGACTCTACTAATTAAAAAAACTTTACTCGTTAATAACTATTTTGTATTTCACTGTATGTAGTTAGATTTGTTCATTGATCCAAATAATACATTTTTCCACAGATACTCTATCATTAATAGGTAGTATATGTTTGTAACTTCTTGCTTGGTAAAACATTTAATAATAACTTTATGCTGAAATTGATGATTCCATTAGTTTTCTTGTGCCAGAAAACGTATATTTAGACACATTGTTTGTAATTTTATCATATTTACTTGCGAAGATAATGAAATATTGCTGAACGGCAGCCATTTGGACGCCATCTTGAATTTTATATCATTACTATGATAAAAAAAGTCACCATAATTTTTTATAAATCTTATTATACCTTATTATACTTTATTATAACTTATTTTGAAATCAAGTGAGATTTGCTATTAACAACAACAAAAAATACACAAAATTATAAATGAGCCTACACTAAATTCACTGCTTGTATTAATATTCATGATTTTCCAAAATATTTTATAGAATAAAAGTAAGGGAAAAAAAGTTAAAAAGTTTTGTAAAAATGTTGTTAGTGTGGGGCTGTGCCTCTGATGCATAATCATTTATCATGTATAATTGTCATCGGTTACTAATTTTATACATAATCCTTGGAAATATTTTCAAAATATTTCAAATCTTACCAAATCACTCATCAGCAACTTAAAACTAGCTAACTGCATACATTTACAATTATTTTTACTTGAAAACATATCATATACCCATTTTGAAGCAGATTGTTATTAATTTTTAAAACTTTTCAAATTCAAACAAGATTAGTATTAATGAACTACTCTTAAACACTTTTTTTTCTGAAAATTATATATGTCCTTATAATTGTCATTTAAAACATTTCTTAGCTATATTTTTAAACAATGTACTTTCAACAATTTCAAGAAAATTATGATATTTAGAAATCCCTCAAAAGAAAACTAACTACCGTTAGAAGAATTTTCAACCAAAAAACAAGCAGTGCTATTTATTGGGTCAAACACTCACTATATATATACAATTTACTATAATCATTTTCTAAATAAATGGAACGGCACACCGCACAGACTTTCTCTCTCTTTCTATGAACTCGTAAGATTTCTGAACGGAATAATGTACATTGTATCATCACACCTCCACATAAGAACACGCATAAAATAATCTACAATGATATAGAATCAATGAGAAAAGAGGCGCATCTTTGTCCACCTAAGAACATTTCAAACAGTTTAATGTCTTCCACAAGGGTCAACACTTCGTATTAAAATTTCGATTTCTGGTTAAAATTTTAACATTTTATTAGGTGTTGCAGATCTTCAAGTCATCGCATTGATATTTAATTATTCATTTATACATTTTGACCAATAAAAAATGTAAATATTGACTATTGAGTCTAAAATGGAGATAGATCATTGCTATGCAAACATTTCTGCTAGGAGCTTTAAGGAAAAATAACATACTATTTTTAGATACTTACTTATATTTAATTACCCTATGGCATTGGAGAATTATTGCGTTAAGACTTAAGTAGTATATCTTTACAACTAAAGCTCACAAAATTGTATTAATATATTTGAAAATATCTAAGAAACTGTTGCTTTTATTAAAATATATGTCAAATTAAAGTTTTTATTTCTAATAGTCATACAATTTTGCAATGATAAGTTGTTTAGTTTCTCAAATAGTTGTGGAGATACGGGAATTAACGCTTCTGTAAAGTACCCTAAAAATCATTTTCATAGGAAAATGAAAATAGCCAGTTTATTTATAATCTTAATCAACGCCTCGATACGAATTTTAATCAAAATCGTTTGAGCAGATTTTGAGAAAACCAAATTTTTCTCTTTTCGCCCTTCAGTAAACTACCCTTAATTTTAAGTTGTAATAGACACACAGACAGATGGCATTGCAAAGACTATTTTTTAGGGTTCGGGGGTCATGAGACGTCGACATCCATCTTCATTTCAGGTTAGTTTTTTTTTTTACGGTCGCAATACTTAAACTTGAATGTCCAAAAAGTTAAAAAATTCATATAATTGCGTATAGATTGAAAGTTATTGATTTTATAAAAATATGTTTCGGATAAAATAATTGTATTATAAATATATATACATATTTGTAATGATAAGTAATTTCATATCTCAAATAGTTTCGGAGCTATTATAAAAAATGTTAATTAACGCGTCAGACCGGAGCCCTTAAAGCCATTTTGCCAAGATATTGAGGGTAGCCATTATGTTTGGAATATCTATTAATGTTTATAAATGAAATTTAATCAAAATCGTTAGAGCCCATTGTGAGACAATCGATTTTCTTTCTTTTTGCCCTTCAGTAAACTACCCTTAATTTTAAGTTTTAATAGACACACAGACAGACGGCATTGCAAAGATTAATTTTTAGGGTTCGGGGGGTCACAATACTTAAGCTTTAATGTCCAAAAAGTTAAAAATATATATATATAATTGCGTATAGATTGAAAATTATTGATTTTATAAAAATATGTTTCGAATAAAATATTTGTATTATAAATATATATATACATATTTGTAATGATAAATAATTTCATATCTCAAATAGTTTCGGAGATATTATAAAAAATGTTAATTTACGCATCGGACCGGAGCCCTTAAAGCCATTTTGCCGAAATATTGAGAGTAGCCATTTTGTTTGTAATATTTATTAATTTTCATAAATGAAATTTAATCAAAATCGTTAGAGCCGATTTTGATAAAATCGACTTTTTCTCTTTTTTCCCTTCAGTAAACTACCCCTAATTTTAGGGGTAGATATCCAATTCCAAAAACCCCTCGGGGCAACCCTATGAAAACCCAAGATATAAAGTTTCAGCTCAATCGGTAAAATAGTTTAGGCTCTAGTTGGAGGTACAGACAGACAGACAGACAGACAGACGGAAATTCAAAAACCACTTTTTTGGATTCAGGAAGTCATGAAACGTCAAGATTCATCAAAATCTCGAGTTCGATTTTTTTTGACGATCACCATACTTTCTCTACCTGTAAGATAGAGAGAAAGTAAAAATTCAATATTTCAATAAGCCCTTACCAGATATTACCCTTAAGTTAAAGGCTTTGGTCAATACTAAAAAAATTATCTTGAAATATAAACATACAGTATAAGCTAACAATATCAAGTTAGAGAAAAATACACCAACCGTATTGACTATAGGCCCAGATATAGAGACAAACTGTATCTAATCTTTTGGGCTTGAAGGCACATAAAGCGTAGTTTCTTCAAAATTTTGAGGTATAAAATGTTAATGGTTACAACATTTTCTCTTTATATGAAAAATAAATAACAAAAGCTGTAAATTAATAGGTAAACAATGATATTATGGAGGAAATTAATATCCTGTGGCTTTGTGTGTATCTCCTTTAAAAAGAATTAACTTAATTTTGTTTGTGTAAATATGGGACTGCATAATATATTAAACATATTATTTTAACATAATAGTATCTACAGTCTAGAAAAAAGTATACAGCTGTAATTTTTTTTAAAACTATTTAATAGTGAAGATTTGTTCATGCAATCCAAATAATGGAACAGCCATCCGACCACACTGATAGACACGTGGACTAAATTTCCAGCTTATAAAGTATATTTTTCCCATGGCTGGGAGGTTGGAGGTCGTATTGAGACTAAACTTATTAAGGGTATACTTTTCTGAATAATATCCCACTCTATCATCAAGAAAATGTGGGTACGCTCATTCTCTATTCCACACAATCATCCCTAGTACATTAATGTAAATATACGGATAGCCGGAATGAGCAATAAGACACGGTTTCCCCGAAAGAGCCATCACAACCTCCATCTTAAGTTATGTCTGATGAATGACCTTGGATACAGGATTTGACTGGATTGATCAGTGGAAGAGCATTGCCATATAAAGGCAAAATTTCCGGGCTCGATTTATGTGTCTAGGTGTAAATTATAAATTAAGTTAAATTAAAATAAATATTTGATATGTATAAATAAACAAAATCCGTTGCCGTTGGGTATGTGCACATAGGCATTAGTCTTGTCTGACTGATTTTATGGTGGCTGGTGGCTCTGGGTTGAAATCCAATTAGGTATTTCTTCGCAAATTATTTACTACACATTTTACACGAAAATATGGGTGAACTTTTTCTCATATTATACCTTCAACTTTCCCAGCCTCTTGGTATAAATATGGAGGTAGCCTTGACAGGTGATAAGAGGTGTAACACGCAGAGATTAGTTTCAATCAAATTTGAGTCTAATACACCTTGACCACGCACTGTTGGCCACGTTGTATAAGACGTAAGGCTTACAATAGCCTGGATTTCATATAACGACGAGATTTATATTTGAATCACGTCAGGGTGCACTGTGGTATGGATTTCCAGATGTGATTTATTACGGGGTTTTTTTCAAGTCCCCATCCCCGTTAAAGGTATCACCTCAGTAAAAGTGATAAATTGCCAAATAGACGTTGGGCTCGAACGCAATATTTAGTTCTACGATGCGTTATTTCAAAATATGGTTCACAACAAAATAAATTCTACAGATACCAACATGGATCTTTATTCTTAACAACACTATATTATTAGTTTTGTATAGATAAATGTGTAAGAATGTGACATTAGCTCATTTTCAACGACTTTTTAAACATATTTGTGGAGCTATGAAAATATTCTTTATGAAAAATTGCTCTAGATCTATCCTTCCTCTAGAAAATACTGTAATTTTGTTTATATACTCACAGCACACTATTTTAAGATATTTGAGATATAGCAGCGAGCTTTCATCTTTTCCTTGACATCAGAAGTTTCATAGTTTTATTTCCCCTCTTTATAGTTTACATGACAGAGAGTGTATGTGAAGGGCAACAGGGAGTATAAGCTTTTACTCAATATAGAAGTCGTTCCAGAAACGAGAAGGACCGTCGTGTTTAAATCATTGTCGCCTGACAGATATTGATACTTGTTTACTGACCCAGGCAGCCACCTTAATATGGGTTCACTTCCTCTAAACAACCTTACACATCCATTCACTGTGTATGAAGCCATAAATCTCCCTGGGTTTCAATATTAAAAAACTCTAGTAACCGAGATGACTCTGAAGTGACAGACACATCCTCTTCTCCTTGCTCCATGGCGAGTAAAGTAGAGTAGAGAACCAGTAAAGCGGCTGATGGGATGACATTGTCTAGAAACCGTGGCGAGAGGACATTGCGCTCTATAACTCTGCTCGTGTCATGTCAGGAAAGAGTGACCACTTAGTGTTTGACGGGTGTAAGGGGGCACCTGGGGGATGTATGGCTCTCATGACGCAAGCTGTCACATAATACGGGACATTCCCAAGTGGAGGCCGAAGACAAAGAAGCGTTATATTTCCGACGACCTGACTGATAATGGAGGGAATGTGCCAGTGGGGCTTACAAAATATTTGTAATAAGATGAACCTTTTTAAAACGTGATATAAGGGGCCGTATACAGAATTTATAGGGGGTGGAAGGGGTGGCGGTTTCTACCCACATGACTTGTAGTAAGATCCTCCAATAAAAGAATTACATTTTACAAATTACATTTTACAAATTACATTTGTTTCAAATGAATTCAAAAAGTTATATCTAAGCATAATTGGGGCCGTAGGTGAATTTTTAATAAGATCTAATAAACTCCTAGGATGGGTCTTAAAAACATTATTAAATTATTATTATTATTATTAGCACCGCGTCTTACTAACCGTTCGGGTTATACGCACTTACGCTAATGTGTAATGGTAGGGTGATTGTGAGATGAAATGGAGGACCTACAGTTTAACGTGGAATCCGAACCACGGTGGAGGCCTGGCATTCCTCACATTCACAAGTTGTGATTAATACACGTCTTGTCAGAGGTGAAGGAAGGGTTTGGCAATCAGATAAATATGTGCCGGGACCGAGGATTGAACCCGGACCCCCAGCACAGAAGTCTGACATCTTACCCCTAAACCACCAGGTCACCCAACATTATTAAAATACTTTCAGGGGGATAAGGGATGTGAGAATATAAAACCTCCCCTCATGATAAAGTCCTGGCGATAGTCAATTTTGTAAATCTTACAAGGGTTTCAAATGTTATTTAATAATTTAAACTTTTTAATTCGTTTTGCACACCCATTTTGCATATCTGCATAAGTTCATTAATTATATAGGAATGAGAATGGTTTAGTTTAGATAAATTACACCCACATTTTCATGGAGGGACAGTAAGTGAACATTGAATAAAATTACTCTCAGTACATGCAAACGGTATTCTTAGTCCGATCTTCCCGTCATCGGCAGTCTTACCTGATAATATATTGACGCTCTGTGCCAGGGGTAGGGAACATTTTGACATTGAAAGGCTACACTTTACTTCACTGATTTCTCATAAGGCCCTACGTAATCTTCATGTTGGCAAGATTATAGAGACGTATTTTACCTAAATATAAGTTAATGCATTTTTAGAAACCTATAAAGTAGCGAACGGTTTTTAAGTCTATTGTATTTCCTTTTTACTTTCTCTCTATATTACAGGTAGAGAAAGTATGGTGATCGTCAAAAAATCGAACTCGAGATTTTGATGAATCTTGACGTTTCATGACTTCCTGAATCCGAAAAAGTGATTTTTGAATTTCCGTCTGTCTGTCTGTCTATCTGTACCTCCAACTAGAGCCTAAACTATTTTACCGATTGAGCTGAAACTTGTAATCTAGGGTTTTCATAGGGTTTCCCCGAGGGGTTTTTGGTATTGGATATCTACCCCTAAAATTAAGGGTAGTTTACTGAAGGGAAAAAAGAGAAAAAGTCGATTTTCTCAAAATTGGCTCTAACGATTTTGATTAAATTTCATTTATGAACATTAATAAATATTCCAAACAAAATGGCTACTCTCAATATTTCGGCAAACTGGCTTTAAGGGCTCCGGTCTGATGCGTTAATTAACATTTTTTATAATAGCTCCAAAACTATTTGAGATATGAAATTACTTAGCTTTACAAATATGTATATATATTTATAATACAAATATTTTATCCGAAACATTATTATAACATCAATAACTTTCAATCTTACGCAATTATTTGAATTTTTTTAACTTTTTGGACATTAAAGTTTAAGTATTGCGACCGTAAAAAAAAACTAACCTGAAATGTTGATGGATGTCGACGTCTCATGACTCCCCGAACCCTAAAAAATAGTCTTTGCAATGCCATCTGTCTGTGTGTCTATAAAAACTTAAAATTAAGGGTAGTTTACTGAAGGGCGAAAAGAGAAAAATCTAGTTTTCTCAAAATTTGCTCAAACGATTTTGATTAAAATTCGTATCTAGGCGTTAATTAAGATTATAAATAAACTGGCTTTTTCATTTTCATATGAAAATGATTTTTAGGGTACTTTACAGAAGCGTTAATTTCCGTATCTTCACAACTATTTGAGAAACTAAACAACTAATCGTTGCAAAATTGTAGGACTATTAGAAATAAAAAACTTTTAATTGACATATATTTTTATAAATGCAACAGTTTCTGAGATATTTGCAAATATATTAATACAATTTTGTAAGCTTTAGTTGTAAACATATACTATATAAGTCTTAACGCAATAATTCTCCAATGTCATAGAGTAATTAAATATAAGTAGGTATCTAAAAAAGTATGTTATTTTTCCTTAAAGCTCTTAGGAGAAATGTTTGCACAGCAATGATCTATCTCCATTTTAGACTCAATAGTCAATATTTATATTTTTTATTACTCATAATGTATAAATGAATAATTAAATATCAATGTGATGACTTGAAGATCTGCAACACCTTATAAAATGTTAAAGTTTTAACCAGAAATCGAAATTTTAATACGAAGTGTTGACCCTTGTGGAAGACATTAAACTGTTTGAAATGCTCTTAGGTGGACAAAGTTGCGCCTCTTTTCTCATTGATTATTATCATTGTATATTATTTTATGCATGTTCTTATGTGGAGTAGTGATGATACAATGTACATTATTCCGTTCAGAAATCTTACGAGCTTATAGAAAGAGAGAGAAAGTCTGTGCGGTGTCCCGTACCATTTATATTTAATGAGGAACTATTTCAATTTGAAATAAATGTATTATATTCAAAGAGCAGTCATTTTTAAATTCTCTCTATCTTACAGGTAGAGAAAGTATGGTGATTGTCAAAAAAATCGAACTCAAGATTTTGATGAAAAAAGAGAAAAAGTCGATTTTCTCAAAATCGGCTCTAACGATTTTGATTAAATTTCATTTATGAACATAAATAAATATTCCAAACAAAATGGCTACCCTCAATATTTCGGCAAAATGGCTTTAAGGGCTCCGGTCTGATGCGTAAATTAACATTTTTTATAATATCTCCGAAACTATTTGAGATATGAAATTATTTATCATTACAAATATGTATATATATTTATAATACAAATATTTTATCCAAAACATATAAATATAAAATCAATATCTTTCAATCTATACTCAATTACATGAATTTTTTTAACTCTTTGGACATTAAAGTTTAAGTATTGCAACCGTAAAAAAAAACTAACCTTAAATGTTGATGGATGTCAACGTCTCATGACCCCCACAACCTTAAAAAATAGTCTTTGCAATGCCGTCTGTCTGTGTGTCTATAAAAACTTAAAATTAGGTTTAGTTTACTGAAGAGTGAAAAGAGAAAAATTTGGTTTTCTCAAAATCTGCTTAACGATTTTGATTAAAATTCGTATCTAGGCGTTGATTAAGATTATAAATAAATTGGCTATTATCATTTTCCTCTGAAAATGATTTTTAGGGTACTTTACAGAAGCGTTAATTTCCGTATCTCCACAACTATTTGAGAAACTAAACAACTTATCTTTGCAAAATTGTAGCACTATTAGAAATAAAAAAATTTATTTGACATATATTTTTATAAAAGCAACAGTTTCTGAGATATTTACAAATATATTAATACAATTTTGTGAGCTTTAGTGGTAAACATATACTACTTAAGTCTTAACGCAATAATTCTTCAATGCCATAGAGTAATTAAATATAAGTAAGTATCTAAATAAATGGTACGGTACACCGCACAGACTTTCTCTCTCTTTCTATAAACTCGTAAGATTTCTGAACGGAATAATGTACATTGTATCATCACCACTCCACATAAGAACACGCATAAATAATATACAATGATATAGAATCAATGAGAAATGAGGCGCATCTTTGTCCACCTAAGAGCATTTCAAACAGTTTAATGTCTTCCACAAGGGTCAAAACTTCATAATAAAATTTAGATTTTTGTTTAAAATTTTAACATTTTATAAGGTGTTGCAGATCTTCAAGTCATCGCATTGATATTTAATTATTCAGTTATACATTTTTATCAATAAAAAATGGTACGGAGCACCACACAGACTTTCTCTCTCTTTCTATAAACTCACAAGATTTCTGAACGGAATAATGTACATTGTATCATCACCACTCCACATAAGAACACGCATAAAATAATATACAATGATATAGAATCAATGAGAAAAGAGGTGCATATTTTTCCACCTAAGAGCATTTCAAACAGTTTAGTGTCTTCCACAAGGGTTAACACTTCGTAATACAATTTCGATTTAAGGTTAAAATTTTAAAATTTTATAAGGTGTTGCAGATCTTCAAGTCATCGCATTGATATTTAATTATTCATTTATACATTTTGACCAATAAAAAATGTAAATATTTACTATTGAGTCTAAAATGGAGATAGATCATTGATGTGCAAACATTTCTCCTAAGAGCTTTAAGGAAAAATAACATACTTTTTTTAGATACTTATATTTAATTACTCTATGGCATTGGAGAATTATTGCGTTAAGACTTAAGTAGTATATGTTTACAACTAAAGCTCACAAAATTGTATTAATATATTTGTAAATATCTCAGAAACTGTTGCTTTTATAAAAATTTATGTCAAATAAAAGTTTTTTATTTCTAATAGTCCTACAATTTTGCAATGATAAGTTGTTTAGTTTCTCAAATAGTTGTGGTGATACGGAAATTAACGCTTCTGTAAAGTACCATAAAAATCATTTTCATAGAAAAATGAAAATAGCCAGTCTATTTATAATCTTAATCAACGCCTAGATAATAATTTTTATTAAAACTCATTTGAGCAGATTTTGAGAAAACCAAATTTTTCTCTTTTCGCCCTTCAGTAAACTACCCTTAAATTTAAGTTGTAATAGACACACAGACAGACGGCATTGCAAATACTATTTTTTAGGTTTCGGGGGGTTATGAGACGTCGACATCCATCTTCATTTCAGGTAAGTTTTTTTTACGGTCGCAATACTTTAACTTGAATGTCCAAAAAGTTAAAAAATTCTAATAATTGCGTATAGATTGAAAGTTAATGATTTTATAAAAATATGTTTCGGTTAAAATATTTGTATTATAAATATATATACATATTTGTAATGCAAAGTAATTTCATATCTCAAATAGTTTCGCAGCTATTATAAAAAATGTTAATTTACGCATCAAACCGGAGCCCTTAAAGCCATTTTGCCGAAATATTGAGAGTAGCCATTTTGTTTGAAATATTTATTAATGTTCATAAATGAAATTTAATCAAAATCGTTAGAGCCCATTGTGAGACAATCGATTTTCTTTCTTTTTGCCCTTCAGTAAACTACCCTTAATTTTAAGCGTAGATATCCAATTCCAAAAACTCCTCGGGGCAACCCTATGAAAACCCTAGATATCAAGTTTCAGCTCAATCGGTAAAATAGTTTAGGCTCTAGTTGGAGGTACAGACAGACAGAAAGACGGAAATTCAAAAACAACTTTTTCGGATTCAGTAAGTCATGAAACGTCAAAATTCATCAAAATCTCGAGTTCGACTTTTTTGACGATCACCATACTTTCTCTACCTGTAAGATAGAGAGAAAATAAAAGTATGTTATTTTTCCTTAAAGATCTTAGGAGAAATGTTTGCACACCAATGATCTATCTCCATTTTAGACTCAATAGTCAATATTTACATTTTTTATTGGTCAAAATGTATAAATGAATAATTAAATATCAATGCGATGACTTGAAGATCTCCAACACCTTATAAAATGTTAAAATTTTAACCAGAAATAGAAATTTTAATACGAAGTGTTGATTCTTGTGGAAGACATTAAACTGTTTGAAATGCTCTTAGGTGGACAAAGATGCGCCTCTTTTCTCATTGATTATTTATCATTGTATATAATTTTATGCGTGTTCTTATGTGGAGTGGTGATGATACAATGTACATTATTCCGTTCAGAAATCTTACGAGTTTATAGAAAGAGAGAGAAAGTCTGTGCGGTGCGCCGTACCATCTATTTTGAATGAATGGTACGACACACCGCACAGATTTTATCTCTCTTTTATCTTAAAATAGAAATTTAATAGAAACTGTGAAACAAAATAATAGCTCTATACATTGTTGTATAAATTCTACACCAAAGATCATAAACAAAATAATATACACTGTTACTCTATGGCATTAGGAACTAGGAACACTGTTACAGAAAAATTGAGAAAGAAATACATCTTTGTCCACCAAAGATCATAAGAATTACGCATATTAAACTGTTGCAGAGAAATGATTAAATTGGAACATTCCACCCAAAAAATTTCATTGGGGGGATGAAAATTGCCTTCATATTTATAATTATGAATAAAATTTAGCAAAAATAGTTATAGCAAATTTCGAGAACGAAATTCTTTCTCTTTTTGCCCGTCAGTAAACTACAATTAAATTTAGGATTAGATATGTAATTCCAAATATATCTCGGGGGGTATTTATGAAAACTTTATATAGCCTAACAAGTTTGTTCGCGATTGGTAAAATGGATTTGTTTCCAGCCCGAGGTACAGACAGACAGACAGGCGGCATTGAAAAACTTTTTGTTCAAAGTGTCATGAAACGTCAAAATTTATCAAAATCTTGAGTTCGATTTTTTTGACGATTACAGTACTTTCTCTCCGAGGTGTCGAGAGAGAGTAAAAAGAATACATAAATTATAAAATATTTGATAGAAATAGTCTTTTCAATTTTTTTCAGTTTGTTCTACATGGATTTTGGCTCATTTTATAATTAAACCTTGGATATAAAATACTGTACATCATATAAATTGTAAAGTATACATCAGGATGTAATTTAAAAATTTAATATAAAATCACTCAAGAATGTATTCTATAAACTAAACATTTTAACAGATTTTAATAAAACACTTCCTTTCATAATATTGCAGGAATACAATTTGAATTTGAGAATAAATCTTTTATAAAAGATGAAGAGAAATAATTGATGGAATATGAAAAAAGGCCACACCAAATAAATTAAAAGGCCGCATCCCCATACCTGGTCTAAGATAAGAATTTTCGGAATACAACTATTGTTGAGTATAAAATTATGTATTTTATCAAAAACAATATAAATTAAAATCTTTGATTTTATTTTAAAATGTTTAAAATAAATTGCTATTAAAGTATGATCCACTACACGGTGGCTGATATTTTATTGTTTTATTAAGGTCAACTCATATTGATAATTTTAAAGGGATTTCAGGACAAAACCAAATAGAAGTATTTGATATTCAATTTGATTTGGTTTAAACATCCTTCTTCAACAGACTGTATAGCATCACACACTTGAGTATGAGTATAATTGTTTATTATTACCGTGTCCCCTGCTTCCCTGGTAAACATTACCATCAGAATACACATTTTAGGCTTCTCTTACAATGAGGTGAAAATTTTTTTTTGAAAAACATAAGTTATAAGTTTTCCTCATCGTTTTGTTACGGATCACGGCCCCAATCCTCAAACTCCTATATTTAAAGAGGCATGTTCTTGACAACCCGAACATGGGTAAAATTAGTTTACGAGTTCACTAATTATTGTATAGGGTTTAGTTGTTTTATAACTTCTCAACAATCCGGGACCCAAATCGTTGGCCGCATGATCTAGGGCGCTACTCTCACAGTAGACTAGCTGCCGATAGTGGGGAGATCAAGGTTCGAATCTCGGTCGGCTCTACTGAGGGCAGTTTTCCAAAATTGTTTTACACTCTCTCCACGCAAGTGTGGGACCTCTTCCTCTAAATATAACCTTCCAAATTCCTACAACCATTAGCGTAATTCATAAGCGTATAACATGAACGGGTAGTAAGACGCGGTGAGAAAAATCAATCCGGTGTATATAATAAGGTACATACTAGAGTATTTACTGTACATTTTCTAAAGTGGCTAACGTTTACAATTTCCCCGCATCAATAGACATCTAATTTTCTGGTGATGGGGAGGTCTGTCTTTGAAGCCCTTCAGAGTGCACACAGGGTGTTTATTCCGGTATAACTTCCCACTGTCTACACAAACGTAGGGAAATTTTCTTCCAATTCTACCGGACTCCCCCCTACCTCATTATTGTTGTTAAAAAGGATAGCGTGGGAAGATAGATGGACGCAACATAAGTAAATACATGTTTCTTAAGGAGGGAAAGTTTGGGGCTCGTATTTTAAACACAAAACTATTAGGACATTATTTATTGAATGGGTTGATTATACCTTCATGGATTGGACAGTCATTGTGGAATCTCCCACCTTATTACAAGTAATCATTACTCAACTTGGTGAACAGTTACAAAGAACGTTGAAGTATGAATCCACCATCTTTGATTTTTCAAGTTTCAGTTTTTTTAGAGTTAGAATGCTCCATAATGCCCAGGACTCCATTTGTACCTTCGGTTCACCATTTTTGATTAACCATTTTGAAGTTTTCAAGTCTTGGATTTTAATAATAAATATTCAATGCTAAATACTCTTTAGGGCAGCGTTTCCCAATTAACTGTATTCACGGCATCCTTTCATATTTCGTACAACATAACGGAACCACTTCAATTTTTTTAGCGTGGCACACCCACACACACACACACACACACACACACACACACACACACAAAAAGCACCACAGTCTATAAATTTTATTGGATGAAGGTCAAATACCTTTAAATTGAAAGATACATTTTTCCAGGGGGAGGGCAACTGCACGTTTTGTCTTCTTACATCTCCCATAAACAAATGGAGCCACCCTGTATACGTGCCTATCAAGGGGAAAATAAAAATAAGATTTTACTCCCAATTAAATGATTATGGTATGAGATTATTTGTTTATTATTAGTAGTTTTTAAAAAATTACAAAAAATGTCACCACTCATTTTAATGAACAGAGTGTGTTTATTTTGTGTTTTTTTATTCTGCCTACATCCGGTTAAACTGTTGACAAAAATTGTATTCGCATATTTTTAGTTGCATCGAGTCAGTTTTGATGCTTCGTTTTTGTTCTAGAGTATAGCTAGAATGCAAGTTAGAGCGAGCGATCTAGCCCAAATATTGTTCCGTCCGTCAAATATGCGATAATCTACAATGCAGTACAAGTGAACAAACCCAAATATTGTTCCGTCCACCAAATATGCGCTAATCTACAATGCAGTACAAGTGAACTAACCCAAATATGGTTCCGTCCACCAAATATGCGCTAATCTACAATGCAGTACAAGTGAACTAACCCAAATATTGTTCCGTCCACCAAATATGCGCTAATCTACAATGCAGTACAAGTGAACTAACCCAAATATTGTTTCGTCCACCTTGTGTAAACGTACACACAATGTTTCTAACTTTTAATGTGTAGCTTTTTTATCCACTGAACCCTTAATTTTAAACTCCATGGAACCCCATTTGGGATCCGCTGCTCAAGTGTATCGGTAAGTGGTAGAAAGAGGCCAGGAAGGAAATATAGTCACCACATTGATTTTATATAATAATATATATTTAATAAAATAATAAAAATATCAAGTTTTTTAATATTGAATGAAAGTTACAACTTTTACCTGTTCTTTCCTTAAAATTCGGTTCATTTCCTCTATTCATGAATGTATCATTTAAAACCCTTTTAAACAGTTTCGATATCTCTGTGGTCTATCTTGCTTCTCTCGCAGTAGACTAGACTGCCGATAACGGGGAGGAAGAGGTTCGAATCTTGGTCGGGTGTACTGAGGAATGATTTTCCAAATGGGGTTTCTACTATCTGTCCACGCAAGTGCGGTTATAATTCCTATAAATATACCCTTCCTCATCTCTAAAAACAGTAGAGTAATCAGTATATAAGCGTATAACATGACCAGATAGTGGGAATTGACGTTAAAATAAACCTTTCAAATAATTTAAAGAGCCATACTAGGTGAGCGAGTGGTCAACATCTGTTGGCGAAGATAATATCAACTTTGGCATATATTTTATATTACTTTTAAGTGTAAAACCAAATTATACAAATTTTTCAAATAAGTATTAAAACCCGTTCAGCTCATTCACACTTTAATTACGCTAAAAGGGTGGGGAAAAGTTAGGAATAATTTAGAATAAGTGTACCCACTGTTGCGTACAAGGGGAGAGTGGGAAACCAAATACTAAAAAAAATCTTCCTCATTGAAGCCACTAGGGAATTAAACCATGACCTTTCCACCAGTAAAGTAAACGAAAAAGAGTCTAATATTTAATTCACGTGACCATCAATGTGGGTAAATATTTATGGCTAAATTTATGAAAAGAAAGGAAAGCATTTATAGAAATGGAGGGTATGATACACCGAGCAGACTTTAACGCTCCTATATTTAAATTATACATATGGCTCGCAAGATAAGTCAGATCAAATTATTTACATTGTTAAAGAAACATAATGGGGGACACATCTCATTGCACTAAATAATTACTTAGCACCACATCTTACCACCTAAGTACTAATTACTCTAATGGATATAGAATTTGGAGGTTTAAATTTTAGAGGAATTGAACCCACATTATCGTTTATAAAAAGCCACCCCCAGTTCACCCGAGCGAGATTAGAACCTCAATCCCCTCGTCCTCAACAGTCTAGCTCAACATGAAACAAGCGCGTTAGCTATCTACGCCACCAAGGCGGGTCATTTCACTAAAGAGCACACATGAAATAACATACACTTTTACAGACACATTATTACTGGTTCTGTACATATTTAACACCCCATTTCACAATGTTTTATAAAAAAATATTTTCCTATTAATATAAAGTATTTCGCTTATAAAGATATTTTCAAAAACTAAAGCTGTTTATTACTTTCTCATATAATGAGAAAGTATTGTAATGATGACAAAAATAATCTCTAGATTATGATAAATTCCTGCGTGTTATGTGAACCTGAACCCCCAAAAAATTGATTTTACAATTCTGTCTGTACCCATGTCTGTCTGTCTTTCCCTGGCAACAGATCAAAAAGTTTCATGGATTTTGTTCAAACGTGATATTTAGATTTTATAGGGATATACCTCGGGAGATGTTTTGATTTTGACCCAAGCCTTCAAATTAAGAGGAGTTTGATGATAAGTGAACATTTAAATATATTTTTTGAAAATAGATCAAATTATTTTGATTAAAATTAACATCCAAGATTTGTTTGACAAGATCAATAACATTTTATCATTAGTTTTTGGATAAAAACTCGTTTAAAGGTTACTTTACTGAAGAAAAATGATTGAAAATAAAAAAAAAATTAGGAAAAATGTTTTTAAGTATTCTGTTTAAAATGTATTTCTGGGGATTGTTTTGTATGAAAAATAACATCGAATTCTTGATTTGGGTTATAAACTCATTTATGGGTTGTTTACTTAAAACTGATATTTCAAAAACTTGTTATATTTTACAAAGAGATTAGCGATTTGGTTCCAAATGATTATCTTGAAAGTGTTTGCGTGACAAATAAAACTGTATACAAGTTTTTGGGGTAGAAACAACTCATTTTTGGTAGTTTACCAATAACTGATTTTTCAAAAAATTTAAATAATATGAATACGTCTCCAACAAATTGTTTACAAATGGGTATATTGGGAGTGTTCGACATAGCAATTAGCATTGTTTACTTGTTTTTGGGGTATACAATAATTTATGGCTAGTTTACAGCTGACTGATTTTTCAAAAAACTTGAAATATTTTAGAAATAGCTCTAACAATTTAGTTCTTAATGGGTATCTTAGAACGTATTTTGAAATTTTCTAACATGAAATATATTAGAGCATACTTGTTTTTGGGGCAAATCTCATTTATGAGTAGTTTACTTGGGATTGTTTTTTCAAAAATAAATATTAAAAATATGGCTATAGCGATCTTTGTCCAAATGGGTATCATTGGTATGTCTGAATCTGTATATTTTTTTTTGGAGTAGAAACTCATTTATGGGTAGTTTACTGATCTTTTTTTTCAAAAAATGAAAATGTTTTTTATAATGGCCACTACGATTTGGTTCCAAATGGGTATATTAATAGTATTTTACATGAAAAATAATCTTGCAAACTTGTTAGTGGGTAGTTTACTGATGGGTAATTTTTTTTAAATTTGAATTATTTAAAAAATTCTATAACGATTTTGCTTAAAATATATATTTGGGGAGTGTTTTTTATAAACATGAAAAATAAAGCTGTATACTTATTTTGGGAAGGGGGGGGGAAATTGGGTTAAGGGTGTTTAACTGACTACAGTATTTATTTAGATATTATTAAAAAATGTTTTTGGTTTTGTTAAATATGGGTACCTTTTAATTTGTTTGTATTCGAAATAGCTGTGAAGCTTTTTTAAAATCATTTAATAGTGGTTTTTAATGATTTTCTCTTGTAAAATTTTATTATTTTGAATATAGCTCTAATAATTTGGATAAAAACAATTGTTATCGGTGGAATATTTTACATATCAAAAATAATGTATCCTTACTTATCTAAAACAAATTATTTAAGGTTAGTTTATTTATAATAAATAAAAGAATTTTTTTTAAAATTTACCTTCAAGATTGGATTAAAAATGGGAATTTATGAATAGTTTTTCTTGATAAATAAGAATACATAACGGCTATCATAATTTTAGAATAGGTTACGAATAATTTATTTTTGAAAACTTAAATTTTGCTAAAAATAGATAAACAATTTGGTTTAAAATTTATATTTAACGATCTATTACTATAATTAACAAGATGAGGTCTTTGTTTTATGGGGGAAACATTCTTGAGGGTAATTAAATCATTACTCTTTTTACCCTTGAGTTAGTTACCGTTAATTTTATGGATGGATAGATAGTTCAAATAATTTCCTTATGATGAACTTTATGAAAACCCTAGATAACAAGCTTCAGCCTGATTGGTAAAATATTATTATATTACCAGCAATATATAGACAGGTAACATTGTGAAAACTACTTTTATCAGGGCTAGGAGTCATGAAAATGTCAACACCCATCAAAAGCCAGTTTATGAATTTTTTATGTTAAAATACTTTCTCTCTCCAAAGAATCACGAGAAAGGAAAAACAAAGAGTGGTTTGGAACATATGCTAACTACAATAAATTAAATAAAGTATAAAAATAAGAATATATCTCTGCAGTTTTATTCCAGAGTATATGTCATATATTTTATAAACCAAGACATAGTGGTACTAATGAGGACACAGTACCAGATAAACTTAGTATATAACATTAAATCTCTGTGACGTTATAGTTAGTTATATTTTTTTTTACTTTGAGACCTATCGCTGTCTCTCTTTCCCTCTGTATGCGCTTTATTAAAACCAAATCTTTTTTGTGGTTAAGCTTTGTGAAACAGATTTTTTTATTTACTAAAACATAAGGACCTAATTTATCTCTTTGTGATAATATATTTTAAGCTATAGCAAAAAGTATTATATTATTATTATTATTATTATATTATTATTATTATTATTATTATTATTATTATTATTATTATTATTATTATTATTATTAATTATTATTATTATTATTACTAAATGTTTGAGTTTTATACAAAACAACAAGGAACTGAATTTACCGTGAAAGTTACCAAGCTTAGCTTGCTTGTAAGTTTTCCCGATAAATAGAGTGCACATTAAGTTAAGTTACCTTCTTTGGATCAATATAATAGTTTACTGCACTCTTAGGTAGAAACATGGTCTATGATTTAAGGCGTCACTCTTGCAATAGACTAGACTGCAAATGACAGAAGAGAACGCATTCACGAAAAATTGGGTAGCCATTGACAGGTAATTGGGGCTTGAATCACGATTGGGGGTATTGAGGGTTCTTTCTTACATTCTTTCCCACTTCTCCTCCATGAAAATGAACTTACGATTCCTCTCAAAACATGCCTTCATTTATATTTAATTGGTGTTAATATGCAAATGCCTGGATGGGTAGTAGGATGCTATGCGCACATACAAGCATCATTTTAGTATGTTTACCTTACCTTATTATTCACCATCTTTTATATATGTCTCGTTTTCACAACACTCTCCATATTTTGTAATTTTATTTAATATTTTTTATTAAATATTCCACAATTTCTATTACATTATTTGTGAAGTGCAGGAGCCAGCGAACTGAACTGGCGAGCTTATTCCAACATTGGAGTCTCCCGAGACGTCTTAATGTGGTTTTTCCTCGAAAATGTTTCGTAATCCCCTATCTGCTTGATGTCAAGTGGATCACTTATTAACTACCCCTCTTAAATTCACCCAATTTAATTGTTTTATTAAACTTATGATTTAAGTGATAATAATATATACCTACTATTATTTTATTTTTCCAATATTTTAGTACAAGGGTATAATTTTTTTAGCGCCACGTCTTACTACTCGTTTGGGCTAGGTACTAATTAATATAGTATGTCAGTGATAAGGAAGGATGAGTCCCCATCCACAATTAGAGAGAGTGGAAAACCATTTAAGGAAAATCACACTTATTTCACCCGACTGGAATTCAGGCAGCAATCTCTCCATCATCGGCAGTCAAGTCTATTGCGAGATTGACGCCTTAGATCGTATGGTCATAGAGGTGAGTAGGGGCTATAAAGTTACTTAACCTTAAGGATAGGGATGAGGGAGGAAATTTAAATAAATTTACACCCATTAGTTTGGAGATAGAATGCTAAATACACAGCGATTAGTGATATTTTGGAAACTACCTCCAATGTTTCTCGGTCGAGATACGATCCCCAACATTCCCATCCCCAGCAATCCCCAAAATCCTCAATAACCACGGGCTGGATCACTTTGATCATGTGACTACAGGTGTGGTACATTATATATTTCACTAAAAAAAAAAACTCCATGGTGTCAGCCCGCAATCAAGCCATACCAACCAAGTGGCTGCCATCTGTTGGCGAAGATAGTGCTTTCCTCAATAGATAGAGGGAGTCATGTGGTCAACAAAATGAGTCTTACAGGCACTAATCTCAGTTTTCTAGACCATAGCCGCTAATCCTTCAACAAGTAGCTCTTCATCTGTGATTCACTATTTTATATTTCTATAAATAACATAAAAATTGTAAAAATATGAAGGTATAATTGTCCGAGTGGAGCAAAGTCCCGTTTTAACTTTACCATTTGGCATTTTATTTGTCTATCTGTCCGGATTTTTTTCTGCAATAACTGTAAAATGCCCTGACAAATTTTAACAAAGTTTGACAGTGATATTCTCTGAGATTAATACGAATCAAGACGAGCTTCGGTGACCGCGTGGTCTAATGTGCTACTCTTACAGTAGACTAGACTACCGATGACGTGGAGATTGAGGTTCGAATCTAAGTCGGGTGTACTGAGTATGTTTTTACAAATTGGTTTTCCACTCTTCATCCACGCAAATGCCATACACTTCCTATAAGTATAACCTCACTAATCACTAAAAGCATTAGCAAAATTGATACATAAGCGTATAGCCCGAACGGTTAATAATATGCGGTGCTAAAAAAAAAGAGCTGTTTATGGACAGTATATTGTTTTACGATCTGGTTAGATGTTTCACTATAGCAGTCTCTCTCTAAAAAAAAATTAGTAATTCATCTAAACCCAACATACATAAATTATGTAAAGTTGTTGACCACATCTCTATTTTTTATTAAAATAGGTCTACAATACTGTAAAATACTTTAATTAATTCTCATCCTATCTACTTGCCTTCAATCACAATTATTATAATAAATTTATGTTTTCTCAGTAAACATTTTAGAATCTATTATTAATTCACTGAGCATACCTAAATGTATTGTTTATTATTGTAATAATAATTAATTTTCATCAATTTTCATTTTTATCTCGAAGTAACTTTCTTACTATCTATTTGATATTATTATTACTTTATTTTTTATACATATTTTAATTACTTTTTATATTTTTATTTTTATCTCACATTTATTAATAAAATATATTCATCAATATTATCACACATATCAGCAAACATTTTAGAATAGATATTATTATTTCCCTGAACATGTCTTGTTTATTATTATAATACTAATTAACTTCCCTCAATTTTCATCTTTATTTCAAAGGAACTTTCTCACTATTTATATATCATTATTCATTATTATTATTATTTTACTTTTTTCTCATGTTTATTGATAAAATGTATTCATCGATATTATCAAACATATTTCAAAAATATCTACTCTCTCGCATTGTACCGGTACTGCTGTTTATTATGTGCTTTTTATTTTAATATTTTTTTTGTTTTGATTTTGTTTTACTTTTATTTCATGTTAAAATATTTGTAATGTCTTTTAAATCTTTTAAAATTTAAACCCACGTAAAATTTAATTATTATAAATCCAAGTGAATCTTTGAATCATGTAATTAATTATCAAATAATAATAGTAAAAAATAAAAATCAGTTGAATTTAAAATTATTGTAAGCTACCAATTGAGTACCTAGAGAATATATTTAATTTTAATTATGACATATTACAATTTTTTTCCTAGTACTACGTCTTACTACCTGTCCAGGCTCTACGCTTATGTACTAATTATGCTAATGATTTATGGATGAGTAAGGTTGAGTTTATAGGACGTGTACCAGCATTTGCATAGAGGGAGAATTGAAAACCATTTTTGAACAAAACACCCTTAGTACACCTGACCGGGATTCTAACCCCGATCCCCCTGTGATCGGCAGACTTGTCTAACATGGGAGGGACACCTTAGATTATGTGGCCACTAGAGCAGGTTTTTCCTTATTTTAAAAAAGGAATTGTTAAACTTGTCCAAAGTATTTTAATGTAATTTAAATTTATCAATTATTAAAATAATTTTGTTATAAATATATTTTATACTCATTCATATATATCGGTACTTAAATATAACCAAATTCAAGTTAAATCTATATAAATCATATCCCAAATAAAAAAAATAAAAATAAGCTCATTGAATCAAGAAATAGATATTTAAAAATAATTATCGTTATATTTTTAATATTAGAACATATCTATACTAAATTTTCACAGGAATGTTAAAATATTATTTAATTTGTAAGAAAATTCAAAAATATCGGTATGTCACAATTTATATCAATAAGACACAAAATGAGTTTTCATAGTAATTAATTATAATTGTTTTTTCTGAAATTAACATAAAATTTATTTAGTTATTTAAATTTAGTTCCTGATTTTCGTTTATAACAATACTGATATAACTCAAACTAACAATAGAAATTATCAAATATTAATATGTAGGTTATTCATTCATTTACCTTCCAAAAAGTACTTTCAAGCTTATCAACCTTTTATTTACCAATCACAGCTGCACATTGTCCCGTGAAGATTTAATAACAGCCGCTCCCTTCTCCATTATTTGATAAGGATCAATCAATTCTAATCATACCCATCTCTTTCCCATTCACACGCTCAATGTAGAGAAAATATCAATACTCATCTTTTAATGAAACTGAGATCTCAATTGGGCTATTATTATTAGAGTCAAAACAAACAAGATCGTTATGCAAGACAAAAACCAAATAATATAGGTTTAACATAAATATCTCTTACGGTAGGCGTTTTTAAATCTAAAATCCTTCAATCTATTTTCTAATATCCTAAGAAAAGATGACATTAATTTCCAATGCGAGGGAATGGACATAAAACGACCGTTTTCATAGAAAAGTTCTTATTGGACGGATAGAAAGGCTACAAGATCTAATTTCACTCATTCATACGTTAAGTAATGTGCTCTGATACTATAAATAGATACTATAAATTAAATTAAATTAATAATTAAATATAAACTATGAATTTGGTCCTCAAAATCAAATGTGTTTGGACCTGCCTCAGTAGAAGCATGGTCTAAAAGAGGGGTAGCCAGACAGTGGCCAGACAAAACATTTTGTATGCTTCGCCAGGGGTCTCAAATGTATTTCTCTGTAAACTTTGACGTGTTTCAAGCTAGGGCCCAGCCAACTATCACAACAACTAGAAGGGATGTATATATATAATTTTTTTTAGCACTGCGTCTTACTACCAGTTCGGGTTATAATATTTTGTACTAATTACTCTAATGGTTTTAGAGATTAATAAAGTAATATTTATAGGAAGTGTGCCAGCATTTGCGTCAAGATAGATTAGAAAGCAATTTTGGAAAATTACTCACAGTACACCTAAACGATATTCGAACCTTGATCTCCCCGTCATTGACAGTATAGTCCACTGCAAGATAGCGCGTTAGACCACGTGGTCAACGAAGCAGGTCGAAGGGATTTCAAAGGTAATGAAAAACTGCACATAAAAATGTAATATAGATAGATGTAAACTTGAGAGAGCTAAAATTGAGAATATATTTACGGATGGTCTCTCAAGCGATGCTTGGTAAGATAAATGGCTGTGTTTCTTTGATTGAACAGTATTTAGAGCAGAAGTTATTTTCATATCACTGTATAATTCACAAAGAGGCTTTGTGTCCTGGAAACATGAACCTCCCTCATGTTATTGATCCTGTTTTGCGTTGCGTCAATATGATTCGATCACGGGCACTCAACCAAAAAGGGTTTAAGAAACTTTTTGAAAAGGAAATAAATGAGTATGGTGAACTTTTACTTAACAACTCAGCTGGATAGATTTCAAAGGGAGAAATGCTTTCATGTTTCTTCAAACTAAAAGACCAATTAGATACTTTAATTTTTGAAGCTGAAAATTACTGTCTGCTTACTTAAATATCCAGATTGGTTTGGTGATTTAGCTTTTTAGTAGATAAATGTTAAGTGAAAAGCAGGATTAAAAATCACATTAGTATTGCATGGATATGTGAAGTTCACTTTAAATTTATTTTAATTTCTAATGAAGAAATAATTTTTATTATAACAACTCCAATTTTAATTTTATTCTTTTATGGTATGTATTACTACTTAATTTTAGTAAAACGACTGGTTGAAATGTGCATGGGTTTTATTATTTTAGAAAATCCTATCAATTAATATTATAATTTGGTTTATAACAATTGTTAGTAAAAATAAAAAGAACTGAATATTATTTTGCTAACCTGATACCAAATATGTTACCTGGAAATATATTTGGTGAACGGAGAGGAGGGTGGGGCAAAAAGCCATCAAATATCCCATCAAATGATTTATAATAATTTATTAGCCCTAGACTTGAAAAGGTGGGCAGCCCATGGTCTAAGACGTCATTATTGCAATATAATAGATGACTTGGAGGATGGGATATGATCCCGATAGGGTTTAAACAGGGTATTTTTCCTAAATGGTTTTCCACTCCCCCTCTACGCAAATTCCTCTAAATTCAATTTTACTAATCCATACCTCTGTAGAGTAATTTGTACTTAGATGTATAGCCCAAACGTGTGCTAAGACATGATGAAAAAATAAAAATCCCTCAATATCCCTGACCAGGATACGAACATTAATGTCTTCCCCACCAACAATCTAAACCCAATTAGACAAACGCTCAGTGTCACTATCGGTACAGGTCTGACAAAACAGATCAATTAAACAATTGTAATAGGTGATTAAAATATAAAAGCCACAGTCCCTCTCAAATTTAGTGGGTAACCTCCAAATGTGATAACCCCCCTGGTAGAAATTATCTATGTCTCAATATATCAAGGTTCTCTTTAATTTCCTCTCAGCCCCTTCATATTATGTAGTGGGGACAGATAATTATAAAATGATGACAAAGAAATTCAAATACGGATCTCAGCTAAGCAATCTCGGGGTGTTTTGGGGTGTTTTCCTGTATGGGATTAGCCACTTGAGCTTTATCTACCTTCTTCTCAGGCTGTTGCAGGTGATGTTACTTAAAAACTACCTTCCTTATCCAAACTCCTTAGATAAGTAGTAAGGTTGACACAATTCGCAAATTTTGAAATTCTTTGAAATTTATAGGTTCTCCATTTATAAAAATATATTTTACATCTTTTTTTTTGGTTACTTCTTGTTTTCCTATTTAGTTATTAAATCATGACACCAAAAAAGTAACTTTTATTAATTGTTTTAGCACCACATCTTACTATCCATTAGTGTAATTTGCATATATATTAATTACGCTAATGATTTAAAGGCTGAGAAAGGTTACGTTTAGATAAAGTGTACCTGCATTTGTGTGGTGGAGAAAGGGAAAACATTTCAGTAAAACTAGCCTCAATACACATGAGCGAGATTCGAAGCTTGATCTCCTCATCATCGTCACTCTAACCTACTGTGAGAGTGGTGCCTTAGACCATGCGGCCAATGAAGGGGGTAACTTTTAAAATTTATCTCTTATTTACATTTGGTCCGCCTTATTGACAAATCTTTTTTACCACTCCTTAGGTTTATTACACTATTAATGTCAAAATCTCACTGGAAGATCTTGTTCGGACATGTCATTACCTCACTGGAAGATCTTGTTCGGACATGTGATTACCTCATTGGAAGACCTTGTTCGGACATGTCATTACCTCATTGGAAGACCTTGTTCGGACATGTCATTACTTCATTGGAAGACCTTGTTCGGACATGTCATTACCTCATTGGAAGACCTTGTTCGGACATGTCATTACCTCATTGGAAGACCTTGTTCTAACATGTCATTATCTCATTGGAAGACCTTGTTCGGACATGTCATTACCTCATTGGAAGATCTTGTTTGGACATATCATTACCTCATTGGAAGACCTTGTTCGGACATGTCATTACCTCATTGGAAGATCTTTTTCGGGCATGTCATTACCTCATTGGTAGATCTTGTTCGGACATGTCATTACCACAAAAATTACGTCCGGGTATCTTGTGGCTAACTTTAAATTCGACCCGTATTATTAAGTGTTTATCATGAAATTATATATATATATATATATATATATATATATATATATATATATATATATATAATGTAGGGTTGTCAACCTCGATTACTTGATACCTCAATACCCTCGATTCTTACTGATATTGAAAGAATCGAGAATTTATCTTAATATAACGATTCTTGCTACTTTATTCTTAGCTCTCATTAAAAATGGTAACTAAACAAAACAGCAACATTCAGAATAGGTGATAGTCGATTATTTCTCATATTAATTTAGTTGCCGTTTCACTTTAATGCCGGCAAATTGTAAATATACCGTCTTGGCCCGAATATAGTACAATCCCAAATATAATACGACTAACATTTTGAAGTGTTCAACATGAAACATAAATGTTCTTGAATATAATACGACCTGACATTACGACAGTAACGAGGGGTAGAAACTTAACAACTTTGACACATTTTTTTAAAAGTAAAAATTAAGTGAGATTTTCAGAATACATGAATCGATTCAAACAAACAATCGATATATCACACCATGTATATCGAAAGCTACGATATTTAGATTAAATTAATATGGTCGCTCTCCTGTAATTATATTCTTTGTTGCTTTTCAATTTTTAATGTTTTTTAGCTCTTTGAATAAAACAAGTTTAGTAAGAATAGAACAAAAATCAACGCGGTTGATAAAGACAGAGTAAAAAAGTTATATTTATTTTAATTCAATAGATTTAGAGTCTATTCCGATGTATTCGATACAATGTTCCCAAAACTTCTTCACTAATTTCTGGCGAGCTAACGTATGTTGGATCAATTATAGTGGACGACATTAAATTTTTGTAAAGTGTGAATTGTGTTCTTCTTTGCGTTATATAATCCACAATTTGTTGTATCAATTTCGAGTTTATTTGAATTTTTGGTTTGATTTTCAGTTTTGAAGACTTTTAACAAAGGTAATCTCTTTAATTTGACAAATTTACAGTTTTATGTTATAAATACCTAAGAATTTTTGTATGAGGTTTGACACTTGGAAAAATAATGAAAACATTTTTAAGAATCGGAATCGAGAATCAAAAAATCGAGCTTGAACTTAAAAATAGGATTCGAGAATCGGGATCGAGAAAAAGAGGTATCGTGACATATCTAATAAAATGTATGTAGCTGTTAAGATGTCTTCGTATAACCCCCTGTGTACAATTACCCAAGGCTGAATACCATGAGGCTAAGGCTCTACATGAATAGTTCTATATTTTCACGAGCTATATAGAGAACGACGCTCTATTATATCAGGTACGATTTGGGCACCAAGTAGTTACCTATGTTACCAATAAGTTAAATGATGTAAAACAAATAACACATTCATTTATTTAGAAGGGTTTATTGAATCACATCCTAGTTTATTTTACTATTAGAGTGAATCCAAACGGTCATGACAGGAGGGTTACTGTCGCACCTTCGTATCTGTTAACTGTTAAAAGCAAAGGTGGAATGCTCCTCTATGGCCTACCTTGATTATTGAAAACTAAGTCAGAGAGGCTATTGATCCTCAATACCTCTCTTATTGAAAACTAATTCGGAGTTGTTATTGCTCTTGAATACCTTGTGAAGGTGTAAATTACAGTGCTTCTTATCATTTTAGTAGCTGGGTGATTGTCAACCACACTGCTCTCAGTAAGAGTTCGGCCCATCACAATCTCTTCGCTACCTCTAAAAAAATTACATCAATACTACATTACATTTTTCTTGCTTTCTCTTAAAACCAGTGGTCCGTAAGAATATAAAATGGGGAGGACTCTTTGAAACAACTAAGATCTTTAATTAAAATTATGTTATTTTATGTATTTGAGAGACTTAACGTGCACTTTATGAACTGACTGATTATGTCAGCAAATAATAATTTCTTATGAGCCGGGGTTAAAGGGCCTACCGATTTTGACGGGAAATACACCTTCCATATTTCTCTTAAATGCCTCAATCGACACGAAACTGACAGTTTTTTCCCCTCTGAAAGAGGTTATGCTACGTCTTATTATCACGCAAGTTAAATCCGTTGACCCCAGCTGGATTTGAACCCATGATCATTGGGTCCTGAAGTACCGCAGGGGCTGACCTCTTTAAAAAAGATGTATTTCACATCAGAGTTATAGATAACAAATTGTTTCCCTATCTTCCAACTTATTGAGGATTGAAAGCTTAAACCGAATTAATATGTAATGGGGACAAAAATATTGAGAATGTTATATTAAAAGAATGCAATGTTTCACTACTCCTAGTTAATTAGAAGATCTTATCTAAGACCAGAAAACAAAATATTTGTATATCACTGCACTCTTGGACCATTGGTAAAGGTAATGCATTATTAAATATATGTGTAGACACTATTAAAAGAAAAGAATGAATTGGAGAATAAACTAATACTAAATTTATCATTCATACCAGATGAAGGCTGTTGCAAATGTATCCGATAAGTCAGAAGCAATTTTCATCAACACGGTAAAATACCGAAAAAAGTAGTTTCAAGCTTACAATTCGCTACGGTCTTATAACTTGTAGTTAGGAAATTATCGCAAGCCACTTCAGTGATCGAATGGTCTAAGGCATAATTGGCCTGCTGATGATGAGGAGATTGGTGCTCGAATCCCGTTTGAGTCTGCTATGGGTGTTTTTTCCTAAATTGATTCCCACACTCCTTCCATGAAAATGTGGGTAGATTACCTCTAAAATGCTTCCTTCTCATCCCTACCTTATTAGAATATTTATCATACACCATATAACCTAATCAATTAGTAAGACGTGGTGATAAAAATAATAATAAAGTATCATCTCAAATATATCCGGAGATTCCAGGGAGTTTTTAAAATGTTCCTATCTTCTCCCTAACCGTTCACTTTCACACAAAATTATCTTACTTTTAAGTATGGCCCTGTTTTATAGATGCGTGTCAGCTCTTAGACTTAATGGGTAACTATGCTCGTGTTAATCGTACTTCAAAGACACCCCCATATTCCCCTTCTACCACAAACAACGTTTACAAAATTTGATAATCTAAAGTAGTATTCACTTGGTCTGCGGCTCTTAATAGACAGTTCTGCTGGTTACGAGGTCAAGCTTCGAATATCTACTGGATATACTGCATTTAAATAACTTCATATCCACTTTATTGCCAAGCCATTAAAATAAACCTTTTGATATTTTTTTCCTCCGCCCGTTTCCTTACCCGCTTAGGTTATCCGAATATTATTCTTATTGGGATGTGGAAGGTATACCTTTAGGGTAGATATACCCGCATTCACGTGGAGTTAACGTAGACAAACTTTTTAAAAATGCTCATTGCACACCGCTGGTATTAGAAACCAGAGACAGGATCCTTAAGTCATGCGACCATCCATATATGTAGAACTTGAGTTACAAATCTTAGATTATAATGGAAGAAAGCAACACTACATAATAGTTAAGTAAGTATGAAAAGCGAGAATGGGGGGTTCAATGATGATAATTACGGAAACCAGATGTAAATGAACCGTATTCTAATAAATTAGAAAATTATACCTGGACACTGGAATAAAACCTGTGACTTTTGGCTTAGCATGACAATGTTCTAATACTGAGCTATCCAGGGATCGCACCCCTGTTCAGGGTCATTCTCCAAACGTATTATTTAAGGCAGCGTTTGTGATGAAGGTGTGGGTATCACAGGTTATTAAGAGCTATATATCGATATAACAGCTACTTGCAAGTTTAAAAAATAAATCACGATTTTCTTAAGAGGGATTTGAGTGAAATCATTTAAATGTTAATGTGTAGTATGAATTTGACGTTTTAAAAGTGGAAAACACTTCAAAATAAAGGGAGATTAAAATAAATATATGGTTTTCAATTAAGTGCTAAGAGTAAGAAGGAAGACCTTCTAGAATTTCAGACATAAAAGGTTTGGTGGAGGCCTCTCTTACTGTATTGTGTTGCCAAAGACAATAAGAAGATATTACCCGTATTTTTTTTACTAGATATTGGAAGTCAATATTATGAAATGTAAACACATAAATGTGGAGAAAAGTCGATTGTCGATGCATAAAATGTGTAAAGAACTTATTTTTTTTAATAAGAATAATTTTTGTTTTAAGTCGTAAGCATAAAAAACCTATTGATAATTCTCAAAATGATTTTGTTTGGATTTTCATAATTATTATGAAAACAATTTTCACATCTAAAGTGCTGGTGGATATTTTAAAATCTATATATTAGGTCAAAAAGTAAAAAAAAAAAAAAATTATATGATGAAAAAAAATCATAAATGTTCGCAATAATTTCTAAGAAGAGTATTTGAAGAAAGAAACATTTAGAATTTACATACATATTTTTAAAATCAAGATTGCTAATATTTTGATTATTAATAGTAGTAATTTATTCCTTTCTTAGATTATGGCATCAATAACTACAAAGTTCATTGCTACACATAAAAATTACGCAACCTTTCCCTATCTTGAGCTAAAGTAGTTCTATCCAGTCCACCTCATTATAACCTATAACTTTCAGGTTCATTATAATGTTACCCTCCCATCTGCGTCTAGATCTTCTCATTGGTGTATTTCCATTGTGTTTGCCAGTTAATAAATATTTTGAACACGGCTATAAACTCTCCCATTCGCGCTGCATGTCCTGCCCACCTTAATCTACGAGACTCGATCATCCAAACAATGGCATGTGATGATTACAGGGTATGTAACTCACCTTTATGAGAACTTATCCACTCCCGAGAGGCCCTATTCATATTTGGACCAAATATCTTCCTAAGCACCTTGTTTTCGACCACCCAAAATTCTTTTTCATCATGGAAGGTAAGAATCCACGTTTAACACCCATTGAAAACAACCAGTAAAGTTATTATTTGAATATTCTGAGCTTAACATTCTCTTTAAGCAGGAGAAATGTTGATAATTTATTGGTATTAATAATATTTATAAAAATTAACACAGATTAGGTCTTTACAATGAAAATTTGTACCTGCTAAATCGCTAAATGATGTCATATTTAGTTTTATAAATTATTGATATTCCTTAGATTTTGCGGTCAAGTAGGGTTATTAACACCATATAAACAACTAAGGACTATAAAAACTCACTGCGTTGATAATACATTAGAACTTTAATGGCGATACATCTTTATTAAATGAGGCACAATCCCTCGCTGATATCAAACATATACCAGCTTTACTTTCATATCATCGCGGTAATTTCCTTTATATATATCTTAACTGGAAGGCATTAGACTCGCATAAGACTGGATTGCTAATAACAGGGGGCTTAACTTTCTGATCTCCACCAAGTAAAATTATTTCTTAGCTTTTACTATCTTCTCTCCTCATTAATATGAGTTCACTTGTTCTAAACCTTCCTCCTCATCTCTACTTTTGGATTAAGCTATAAATAACAGTGATAAAAATTATGAAGCTTCAAGATGTTGACGAAATATGACATAGTCCTGTACATTATATAATCAATTTTATAACAGCTAATAATTCAGTAATTTAACACCCACTAGGGATCAAATGGCATTTATAAAGATAATATGGATACACTTATATGATAAAAGTCCCCTGAAAATCATATAGCCTGCTTTTTTTCATCTCTACACCCTTCTCTTTATTTAGATACACTTATTTAATAATTTAAAATTAAAGTAATGTTGTTCGACATCAACAAAATCTTATCTTCTACTTCAGCTTTGACTTTGTTTCGCATTAATTAAAAAGGGACTTTTACACACTCATATTAAAACATTTATAAATAATGTGACATATATAAAACATTTTTATAAATATGTATAACTTATATTTTTAAATTTCATGTTAGGAGATTGACTTATATTATGGATGTATGAAACAAGCAATACAATTTGAAGCTCGAGCATTTTTTTTATCAAATTTTGTAAATTAACTTTTGTATTCCTACATAATTAATGGTCATGTATTATACTTCTGTCACAATTTTAAAAATGCCATTGTTTAAACTAGTTTCCCTTTCTCAGCGAGATATTTATGATCTAGGTTCTGGGCATTTGGTATGATCTGGAATGAATTTATTTTGTAAGTCCTGTGACAATATAAAAAAGGTGCTATCTAGCCTACTCTAAATAACTTTACATAAACTATTGGAGATCAATTCTTTTACAAAAAAATGTTATTATATATATATATATATTTATTATTATTATAGTTGCTAGAGATATGAGAGGGTAAAATTATGAAACTAGATTGAATATGAAGATTGTGTATTCATGAAATAATCATTTTATTTATTTGGTTCATTTTGAAAGAGTGTAGCCATAGTCAAGAGTAAGTACCAATATGAGCGTGCAAAAATGGGTATAAGCTATATTCAATCCATTCTAATAATTGTAGAACTAGTTAATGGATACAAACTAGTAGACTTTTTTTATTCAATGACAAAACTAATTAATAAGACTACATGCTGTATGAAATTTAACAGTGTTTTAAGTAAATGTGAAACTAATTGTAGGGTTATCTGATGGATAAAATCCAATTGAGATTTTTATTTGATGGTAAAATTCACATTATAATGTATCCATCAAATAGCTATAACATATATTTTATGCACGATGGCAAAAATAGCTTTAGAGATAACTGAAGGATAAAATTGAATATATATTTTTTATTCGTTGATAAAATAACTTAGGCGCTATTTGATGGATAACAATATAATTCAAAGAATTATGGGGGCTTCTTTATAATGGAACCGCACATTCTTTAGCAGTTTTGTTTAATTATTATAAATATAATTTATATTTAATCATTTAAAGTTGGATTGCTATGACGATGGTCAGAAAGGTAACCAAGAACTTTAATAAGTATTACGTGAAAATTTTGCAGCTTAATTTGTATTGACTCTACCACTTTATTAAAAAACCTTTTTTCTAAACTTATTCTCACTAATGGACTAAATACCTGGTTTTGAACTTGAAATATTTTAAATTATGACAAAGGCCGCTAGAATTGATATTGGCCATTTAAATACAGCCTGTTGATGGTAAACATATCTTGTAGAATTATCTGATGGATAATATTGAACTAAGCTATTTAAATAAATGGAATGAATGGTCCCAATCTACACTCCATTTCACCGAGATTAATTATGCATACCCTTCAAGCTTAAGATTCAGTGATGATCGTACGACAAGCTAGACTTGACACAAATTCTATCGAGGATAAGGCGCCAAGTTTCTCTCACTTTCCTTACGGTATCTTGTTCGATTCATGCCCTGAGGTATGTGACCACTCGGGTATTGATTCAACACTGGGTATACTGCCCTCTCCACCCAACCTCCACCCAGAAGGAGCCGAAAACCCACGCCACAGATGTGATAAACACTGCAACTACCTCTCCCTTACCTATTCCTACCCCTGGAATAAAAAAAAAACCCAGCCCTTCTGACAAGCAAGCTCCCCCTCCCAAAACCCACCTTCTCACCCTCTTTATCTCATTTTAGTTCGGTTAGAGTTTTAAACAATAAGGGTTGGCGCCAAGAGAGGACTTGAATTATAAGAACTTTTGGTCAGAGCAACCCCCCTTTTGCCATGGGAGATACGGATCGAACGGGCCTAAGTGAAAATTCATTATTTATTTTTCAATTGAACTTTTATACCAAGTTGGAGAACCTGTATTCCAGGTGGGGTTTCTCATTTTAAAATAATAAATTTCATGTTTTGAACTAAGATAGGACAAACGTGGATAGCTCAGTTGTAAAGAATTAATGTTAAAAAAGGATGATCTGGTTTAATTCGCTCAGTAACGAGGATGCTTCAACATATTAAATATCACGTAATATATTTTACACTGTATAATTTGGTCACATGAATAGTGTTCCTCAGTATAATTTAGTTAGACCCAGGTTCAACTCTGACCAACTGGATTGAGGACGGCTTACCATCCTCTATACAGAAAATTTACAATTAATTTACTTTACTCTCCTTCCGCGAACCTATCCCTTTTATCACTTTCAACCAACAACTTGAGGCAAAATGTATTATCCAATAATATAACTGCACTCATATCGATGGAAATGTGGTAAAAGGCGTCAGGCTCGCAAGCTACTGGATTGCTGGTCAAATGGTGATCAAGTTTTGTATCTCTGATAAGTATATAGGGAGTAGTTTTTCAACTAAGAAATGTCACTGTGGGTTAGCTTAATTTGGGTGCACTTTCTTAATTATACCCAAGTGTCTGCCACTTGAAATAAATCGTTAAAATCTTAGTGTTTTTTTCAGCAAAGCGTATTAATACCTGTTCAGTTGTACCAAATATACTTTACTAACTACGATAATGAGCTAGGGATGAGTAGGTTGGAAATTTAAGTAGCATTTCCCCTTTTCGTAGAAGAGAGTGAACATTAGGGAAAACCACTTCTCAGTACACCCAAAAGGAATTTGAGCTCCAATCGCCCTATCATTGGCAGTCTAGTCTCATGACCTAGACCATGTGGCCACTATGTAGTAATCTTAAGTGTTTACTGAACTGATTAAAAATAAGATGGACAATAGAAAAATATTAGTCCCATGATAGAATACTTTTACATAAATAAAAAGAAATAATTTTCTTTAAATTTTGATTAATATAAACGTAAGTGTGACAAAAGAAGTGTGATTTTTAAAATTGAGATTTTTACTTTAGCGGAAGGTTTATATTTTATATAAGCTATAATCTTTAAATAAATTATTTTTATTCTTATATTTTTCAGTAGTTACCATTTTCTTCCCTTAGTTTTTTGACTACACAAATCATGTGATTCACATTTCAAGAATGATAGAAAATTTTACATCTGATGGGCCCTACATATTAAGTGACAATTTCCCGATAATTTGATGCTATCCTTTACAACTACAAACAAAAAGAGAGTTGAAAACTATTTGAGTGCTCAATCATCAAAAAACAATTTTTAAACAATGAAAATTTATCAACAATAAGCGTAGGACTAAGTCAATAATAATCGATGATGTAATTAGTGATGCAACACATCTGCAATAAACAAAAGGAACAACATTATTTTAAACAAACCAAGGACGCCATTTCAGAATACTTTAGCTATAAATAAATCTTAAGATGATGGATTGCATGAATAGAAACCTAGAATACTAATTTTTTTAAATGTATTTTCGTAAAGTAAGTTGTATTTTTATCCTCCAAAATCCTACGAAGGAATTTAATTTAACAGAAAAGCTGTCACGTTCTACTTTCTCTAAAAATATTCTTTCACAAAGTAACAAACTAAATACATTGCCAAAAAAATAAACAATAAATATCAAATTCATGTCACTCTTGTTTTATAGTTATTTCTGTCTTGAAACATTCTCCCCTAAATTGAATTATTCATGACTAAACAAAAAAATTTTTTTTATAGTAAATGTATTTTTCAAAATCACGATATATGTACTCATATCCAATGTTGAGGAAGGGCCGCAATATGTATCTTACAACTGTTCAACTTGAATGTTGTAGAGTACAAAGCTTAGCGTATGAACACTTACTTTTAGATCTAGTAACTTTGTAATTGTCAGATGACGTTACTCGTAGGTGATCCAACAATGATTCGAACCTTAAACGTTTGAGAAACTATTTAAAAAAATATCAAATATCATCCTACAGTACAAATTACCATAAGGAGGTAACTGGCAACAATGTTTGTTTTCAAATCATCCACCCGTTTTTGTAGTCAGATGGTCTAAATAGTTACTCTTTTAGATTTAATGGACGGCCAATGACGAGTAAATCGAGACTGGTTGGGGGTGTATTGAGGTTGGTTGATCCTAAATGTTTTTATATTTTCCTCCCACGCAAATGCAGGTGCACTTCCTCAACAATTCAACCTTCCTCATACCTAAACTAGTTTTATAGTTAGTATAGATGCGTATAACCCAACCGGTTATAGTAAGACATGGTGATAAAATCACCCGTCATAATAATGTCTATCAAGAAGGATTAGCCAGGAGTTTTAAATATTAATATACTAATTTTCTATTTGAGGTCAAATCTAGTAATATGATATATTAAAAAAAAGTAAATGTAGTTATTTGTGTATTGTAAAGACCACTTTACAAAAGTATAAATACAATTAACAGAAATTATACCCAAAAAGTTACTAGTAGTTTGTGATCTAGGCATATTTAAACCATAGCTATCAACCAAGTATTTCTGATTCTATCATGGTAATATATAGCCTTTACAAAGCTTGCCCGAAACTCCCGTAGCGAAAGATGAATTGGTCATGCGCAGCTCCAGGCATGATTGGATCAAAGTGCAACATTTGTAGATTGTAGCTACAAACCTGATACAAATAGTGATCATAAGTATCACTATTCCCTTGATTTAGAACATTATATTCTGATCAGCCAATGAAATCTTAGATGCAAGCAATAAATAATTTGTACTAGGGGATGTGTGAAGTCCACTTTTTCAATTCGAGGCTAACTCGAATCAAATATAGTGAGCTCTCATGTAATCCTAACGGGATTTAAAAAATGTCTGGTAGTTGGATATTTTGATCAGGCTGTTTGTTCACAGTTATTCCGTTTGAGCCTGTATACTATCGTTAGGTTTTATAAAATATGTGATCTGGCGTTGGTGGTTTTTAACCAATATTTAGAGATTAGTGTGCATTAATGTGCGTTTCTAATCGTGTCAGTGTTGGTTATTTGAAAGGGGTTTCACCATAAGAGCGCATGCTATTTTGACGGGCAAATTTAATTGTTTGCTTGAAAGAATATTTAACTCCTTATGAGAGGTGTATGTTTATTGCACCAGTGTTTGTTAATATTTGTTTATAATCTGATAAATTATTATTACAACATGCAATTCATTTAATTCATATTTTTTTCAGTTTATATTTCTTTCTAAGCTAAGTCGAAGCTATGAAGCTTTTCACAACGTTAACTTGTACTTTTAACTAGGCTAAATAATAATATAATAATATTTAGCACCGCGTCTTACTACCCGTTCGGGTTTACGCTTAAGTACTAATTACGCTAATGGATTGGAAATTGGGAAGGTTGAATATAGAGGAAGTGAACCCGCATTTGCGTGGAGGGAGAGTGGAAAACCATTCAGAAAAAACCACCCCCAGTTCACCCGACCGAGATTCGAACCTCGATCTCCCCGTCCTCGGCGGTCGAGCTCAACACGACTAGCGCGTTAGTCAAATACGCCACCGAGGTGGGTAAGTAGGCTAAAGATAATACTTACTAATTTCACATTGATGGATTGAAACTGATTGTGGTTGAAATATGCTACCTCATTCACTACCGACCTTTATATGGCAATGTTGATGCAGTCAATACAGCCTATGACACCATGAAAGCCCGTTGCATGAAGAAACCTGAATTAAACTTAATCAATGTATATATATATATATATGTGGTAATACTACAACATTCAATTAAAAAAGGGGTCAGCAATGTGAGACGTAACTAAATGCTTTAGACAAATGTGTGAAAAAGAGAAACATTAAGAGTTTAAAAAATGGAAGAGCATGTATGACTCGGTTTGTGGATGTTATTGAAGTGAAGAGAGTACTTATATGCAAGGATAAGGAAATGTGGAGTGTTTTAGTAAGGATGGATTAAGTACAGAATTTTTTATCTAGCACCGTGTGCTACTACACGTTTTAGTTCTACCCTTAGTTACTAATTACGAAAATGGGTCAGGGTTGAGATATGTGTAATTTAGAGGAATTGCACCCACATTTGTGTGGATATAGTGTTGGAAACCATGTAAAAACATCTCTGTGCACCCGACTGAGATTGAACCACGATCTCCCTGTCCTCAGTAGTCTAGTCTAACACGACCATATGGCCACCGAGGCGGGTAGGCCTATATAGATGTTTGGAAATTACTCATAGTAAATGTATTATATAATTACTAAGAATGTGATTGTTATATAAAGCTATAACCTAAAAAACCATTGAGTCCACACATGAAACACACCGTAACCTCCAGGTTAGAAACTAAATGTTTAAGTACCATTCTCAGTGACTTTGTTGTATATAATGCAATCCACTTGTCTAGAATAATACCAGCAAATATTTGCAAACTTATGTCTGGGGACCTTATTTATTATTGAGACTGATTTGATTGTTTGGTCCTCACAAGGTTTGTTTGAGTCAAGATACTGTTTCTTATTTAAAGGCAAAAAAATCCTACTGTATGTGAGTATAGACGAGTATCTAACAAGGTCTGTCGCAACAGAGTATCGAAATACTGACATAAGAATGATTACAGCTAGTGAGATTAAGTTGAACTTTGTTTAAGAATAAATAATGTTAAGTTTATATTTTTAGTAAAAAAAAATTCTATTCGTTAGTCTTTTCTTGTGTGTTTGATTTAACACTAATGATATATTCTGAAAATTAAAAATGACACCTTTACACGGGAATCGAACCCGGGACCTTTAGCTTAGTAAGCCGATGCTCTACCAACTGAGCTATCGAGGAATCGTACCGTGCTCAGGGTCAATATTCACTCATATTTTAAGGCAGAGTCTATGATGGACGCGTGGCACGGGACGAATCCTGGATAGCTCAGTGCTTAGAGCATTGGCGTACTAAGCCAAAGGTCCCGGGTTCGATTCCCGTGTCCAGGTTTCATTTTTAAATTTTCAGAATATAATATCTAGATAGAGTAATCCTCACTAAAAGCATAAAAAATAACTTTGGCAATTTAATTAATACTGATTATATAGCCAAGGAAGAAGACTGAGCTCCAAACTCACTATCTAACAAGCCTGGGTTTGTTCTTTCAATTAAAAAATATGAGGCAATACTATTGTTACCTATTATCTAGGCCTAGATAAGTTACTTGCTTTATGGTTAAAATAGATCAAACTTACTGGTTTTTTCTATGCTCTCGTTGTTTGAAGGTCTGATTAAATTTGATCCATTTTGCAGACAAATGCGGGGTGATTAAAAGGCTAATGCTTCTAACGCACTTGCTTACAGATTTTTGACTAACAGTCAAACCAAAATCTTGACCCACTGCACGTTGATAGCTGCCAGTGGCAAAAAATCGAGTTGCAGTGAGAACTTGCAACATAATAATATATACGTACAACATTAACGTTAAAAATATATGCTCTAACAAAATATTATAGTAAATATTTAACAACGCCTTAACCATAGGCATATAAATATTTAGACCTATTCTTTATCTGTGGGTGCAAGTATACATCGAATTGAACAAAGTCAAATTCAACGGTAAGGTAGGTTATCATATTATGGTTGAATGTTGCAAAATAAACCTTAATTGATATTTTATTTATTATTTATTACCTGACTATTGACAGATAAACGGTTATTGCGTTGGCCTTCCAAATGGGGAGATAGCATTTTGCAAAGATCAAGGGCCAATCTTCTCGACATGCGAAACAACTGTTTGAGCTCGATTTCACGCAACTCAAAGGGGTTTAGAATATCTCTTAGCTGCCTGCGGTACATTTTGAGCCTTTCTCGTCGCTGCCTTCTTTGTATATTCCCGATACGTAGAATTCTCCAATCTTCCATATCTTAAACCAAATTAAAACTTAGGTAGCATTATATTTATTAATTTTACTTAACAAAACAAATTCATTCAAGTGTTTATATTACCTAAGTATTTATAGGCCTATATTTTAAACCTTTTAAATATACTTTTTAAGACTGCTAAAACAAATACTTACTTTGTGGAAAATTTAGCAAAAAGGTTATGTTTACACTTAATCCAATTCTATTATAAATAAATACAAATACTCTAAGTACATATAAGTACATATATTAATATATTAAAATAGCTACATTATTGTTACTAACAATTGCATGAACGTAATTGACCCGTTTAAACAACTTAAACAGTCACTCTAATAAATTATGTATTTATAAATCATGAAATAATGTACAGCCAAAAGAGATTACAGTTACACTTCATGAGATTTACTGATAAATAGATACAAATACTCCAATTAATTATATTAATATATCAATATTATTGCTACTTACCGATTGCAAGAACGTAAATCAAAGCCGTATTATTGTAGAAACAACTACTATAGGCACCAAAGTAAATTTTCTAATCAATTATAAACTATGACACCAACTAAATCGCACTTTTAGAGACCGTCTTCACATTGTCGGCAAGATGGCGTTGCTGGTCGATCGTATGACGCGCTGAATAGATTCATAATCATAATTCTGCCATAAGACGCCCAACGCTGAATAGATTCATAATCATAATTCTGCCATAAGACGCCCAACGCTGAATAGATTCATAATCATAATTCTGCCATAAGACGCCCAACGCTGAATAGATTCATAATCATAATTCTGCCATAAGACGCCCAACGCTGAATAGATTCATAATCATAATTCTGCCATAAGACGCCAAACGAATGACATGTCACCATTTTGTCTCGTCAGAGAGATCCATACTTGCCTTGCTGGTCTCAATAATCTCGTGCTAAGTAAAGAAGATAACATACACAAAGATAATTTAATAACATTATATTTATATCTAATGACTGAATGGCTACCAAATAAAAGCACAGACTCCTGTATATCCTTCTCTATTATAGTCAACAATTTCCATTACTATAAAATACAAGCAAATTCTCCTGTATAATCCTTCTTGATTGTAGTCAACCATTTCAATGACTATAAAATACAAGCACAGTCTCTTGAATAATCATCTTGATTATTACAAACTATGGTCATAGCTACCTTTGGTTTTACGGTTTGTTCAGTAGCATGGCGTCAGGGTAAGCAGGATAAGCTCGGCTATCACAAAAGGTTTTGAAAAAGGAGAGAAAACATCCCTCTACATAAAACAGATGTAAAAATAAAAATTTTAGTGGTCCTCTTTAAAGCATGGTGGCATTTTAGCAAGCGTGCGAAGCGAAAATGTAAATTCCTTATGGCAAGATAAGCCGATACCGTTCAGCCTAACGTACCGCAGATTCAGGCCTGCGGGGAGCTAGAAGGGTAATGCGCGCGCAACTGTTCATCACAGCCACTGAAGGCGAACAATAAGCCGGCTATTCCCAACTCGTGAACGTTACATTCTGACAAGTACGTAGTGTGTTTCAAGGGCTTATTTCAGAGTAGATCAATTTATTTTTGTGATTCTAACTTGAATTTCATTTAGTTGTTTTAAATTTCTTTTTATAATGTACACCAGTAATTTTTTAGGATTTAATGCATGTAGCGTAGGAAAAATGGGATATCCTGTAGACATTAACAATGATTCTTTCGATTCAGTTTATTAAATAAATTCATGAAGCTTTGTCTTTTGAACAAAAAGTGCATTTAAAAGGAAAAATAGCAATACTAAAACTATATATTTCACAGAAGGTATAGCAATAAATAAATTATATTATTATTATTATTGTTAGTAGTAATAGTAGTCTGCCAGTACTGTATTATATAACTTCATAAAAATCCCATATTTTTCATAGTTAAATGTGTCTCTTTATGAGTGTTAATGACTCAGCTTACTCAAAAACTATCATCACTCTTCTCCACTTCGTTTGTTAGCACTGAAATTGTCCGGTTATTTATTTAAGGCAGTTTATCTCTTTGGTTGTTCAAATCAAGATCATTAGTCTAATCAGGTCAAGCTAATAGCGTCCACTTGGTCTATTAACCCTTAATTTTACACCAATGACAGCGTGCACTTTATTCCACCCTCCGGCCAAGGGCTTTCTTTCTTTTCTCTTTTGGGTTATAGGGGCCGAGGTCACGTGTTCCAATTCCAGCAAGTGGTGATCCTGGAATTTCTGGAGCCTGCTACTGACGGCGTGAGAGGACATTCCAGGAATGGACTTAAGGGGTTGGGGGTGTGAGGGGGTGGGGAGGTTGCGAAGTAGAGGGATGTGACACCCATAAGAAGGAGATTGCTCCGTCATCAGCGAAACAATCCAGTTAGAAAGAGTTGAAAAGGGATGAGGTTTTGGGGAAGGGGGTAAGTGTAGAAATGGCTGGAAATGACTGGGTAGAAGCCTGTTTAAGTAAAAGAAAAACTTTTAAAATATATTTCTTAGTTTGTATCAATATTTATATACAATTACATTTTAAATGTTGTTTTAGTTTCAATAAAAGTTTGTATGAATTATATCGTTGTTATTTTAATTCTTGAGGATTTTAAAATTGGAAATTATATTGGATATTAACGTTTTTTGCGCCCTTGGACTCAGAAATATGGGTTTTATAATTTAATCAGTCTGTTCCTATGTTTATAGTCTGTACATAAGGCTACTGCCGAAAGAATTTAAAGTATTACGTTAAAATGGTATATATAGATGATTTATGGTCCTACCTTGAGGCAAAATCGTAATTTTAGTTCTAAACCTAAAATTAAGAGCAAAAAGAGATTTAAAAAAAATTGTACTAAACAAAATTTTTACAACATTGTTTAAAATTAGCATTCAGGAAGTTTTTGAACATTATTAGTAATTGTGTTTACGTGTATTTCGTTTAGTGATAAATAATTATTGAAAATATGAAATTTTTCGAAACTGGCCATTTTTATATCATTCAAAAAGAAATATATAGGGAGTGTTTTATACTATATAAAAAATCTTTTATTTTTCGCAGAAAAAATTATATTTAAAATTTGTAGTTTACTGATATGTGAACCTTGAATATTTTGTTCCAAATGATAGTAGAATATATGAGTAAGTATGAACAGAGCGATTGTGTGGTAGCGTATATTTTATTAATACGGTCAACACCAAGGCTGCTACTCTGGTGGCCACATGGTTTAAAGGGTTACTCTCGTATTAGACTAGATTGCTAATGATGGGGAGATTTAGGTTCGAATCTCAGCCGGGTGTACCGAGGGTGGTTTTTCCAAAAAGATTTTCTACTTTCTCTATGCGCAATTGTGGGTACACCTCCGAATAAATCTATCCTCTTGAATTCCTAAAAACATTAGCATAATTAATATATAAGCGTCTAATCCGAACGGGTAATAAATTGTGCTATAAAAATCCAAGGCTATTTATGGCTTATTCTAAGGAAGATGTATTTTAAGAAAATTCATCTGCATTAGCGGGGGGAGGAGTTGGGAAAACCCTTTTGATAAATCGCATGACTAAAACTAACTAACTTCAATTCACCCGGCGTAGATTCAACCAGACAATAAGGATTATTGCGAGCTGGACTTCTTAGACCAGTGTAGTTTAAACTTGCAGTCCATAGGCCAAATGCTGCCCAAGATCAATGAAAATATGGCCCTCATAATATCATGGGGAAAAAAAATTAAAGGGAAGCCCTCAGTGGGTAATGGGGAAAAGCTAATTATTCAATTACAAATATTTATTCAAAAGGGTCGTGATAACATTTTATCAGACTTCTTACATTTATTTGATTATCAAATAAATAAACATATATTTTTCTGTTAATCAAATAAATGTAGCATTATAAATATAGGTGTTTTTGAAAGTGTGTGTGTGTGTGTGTGCACGCGCGCGTACGTGATTTTTATTTATACATTTTTGGGAAATTATTAAACCTATTTTGATGGTAAAATTTGAAATATTCTACCCACCAATAATACAATTTATCATAAACAATTAATATAATAGATTATTAAGACCTGTTATTAATGTATTTACTAAATATAATATGTTCAGCCCGGGGTGAAATTGATGATCAGGTTTGGCCCTAGAGATAAAAAAAAAAGTCAGCTTACCCTGCCCTAGACCATGTGAAAAAACTTGTGGGGTCTCTTTTATTGATGAATATCATAATAATTATTAAAACTATTTTATAAATCAACTTCTCTCAACAGATACAAATGATGAATTGAAAGTATTTACCTACATTTCTTGTCGTAGAGTAATCAAGGGAAATCACACTTACTATAAGTCCTATTTGCCATTCACTATTTTTTTTACACTGAAAATGTATACATATGTACAAATTACACTAATGTGTTGGGGATGAAGAAGGATGAAGAAGGATGAAGAAGAAGTGTATCAATATTTGTTCAAGGCGTGAGTGAAAACCATTTAGATAAAAACGCACTTATAACATCCTCACGAGATTTGAACTCCAATCCCTCAATTTTTGGCAGTCCATCCAGTCTATTGAAATAGTAACGATTTAAACAATTCTAGCTAGCCAAGGGGTACAGTGGTATGTTTTGTCATGAACTTGTAAGGAGTTTTCAATCTCTTAACTAACTGTTAGTAGAGGTCATCAATAAACTACTAAAATAAATATTACAAATATTTTAAACTTTCTACAACAAAGAATATTCACTATACTACAGCAAAGACTATTGAATGAGCCCTGAAAAATATTGTGATTGGTCTATAGCAAGGATAATTTAATTGAACACACTAAATATTCTTCCTTGAACCCTGACAAAGATACTTCATTGCCCACAATAAGGATTATTTAACGAGTCCCGACAAAGACGTTAATGTTCTATAACAAGGATTATTTTAATTAACTACAACAAAGAATCTTCCTTGATCCACAACCAAATATAACAAGAATTAGCACACACCTCAGTGTTTGAATGTTTTAAAGCATCACTTTAGTACTATACTGCCCCGCTGTTGATGAGAAGATCAGTGTTCGAATCCCGTTGGTGTCTACTGAGGGTGGGTTTACCTAAATGGTTTTCTTCTCTCCATTCAAGAAAATGTTAATAGGTTGCCTATAAGATATTTCCTTCTTCATTCCTACCCCATTAATTTGACCATTATATATATGCGTTCAACCTGAACAGGTAGTAGGACGCGGTGATAAAAAATTAAATAATAATTACAGGATTTGACCAATAGGTAACGACCAAGAAAAAACTTCAAGAGCCAAAACATTAACCATTTAATGAACCCAGAAAATGATTCTTCAATTAATTAACACCAATATTCTTTAATTGAAATACTCATAAATAAAATATCATATAAACAGTAATATTGTAATGCTTTGCTTAAACTCGTAAACGTGTTTATGAAATGTTTAATTATCTCCAAAATCTAACTAATATTTTTTAGAAACAGGAATGAAGTATATTTTTTCTCAAAGATATGTTTTTTTATTTAAATTTATCTAGCTAATCTATATTGCTTTATAAATTTTTAATTAATACAACCTTTTCTACTCAACATAATATGAATATCTAAGGAGAACAAATCATTTAGTTAATTACTAACCAAGCGACTAAAGGTTCTTATTTAACCTGAACATTTGGAATTTTGTCTGTTTGTCTATGTATTTGGATCTATGTTAAGTGACAAAATAATGTCAAATGCGTGAACAAATATAGATAAAATTTGTCGTGAGAATTTTTTGAACATAGGTCTGATGATGTGCTCATATAGTTTTTCAATATGGCTATCCGTTTTAATAAGGTGGTCGCTAAAATACTTTTTCGTTTAATTGATCATCTCAAATGAAGGAAATGTATTTATTGCAAACAATTGATATAGTACCTAGAGAATGTACGACTATTTTTAAAATTTTGACATATATTGCGAGAACGACATCTTAAACAACGTGAACATCGGCTATTATATATGAATATAATATCTTATTGAATAAAGCCTTCATTTATTTTCTTTATAACTTAATCAGCGAGGGGAAATATCAATATCAAATCCAATGAGAAATTATAATAGTTTGCTACGTATTTATATTATCAAATATCAAAGAAAGATACCAGCTACTTTTATTGATTCAAACATCGTCTAACAAAATATTTATTAAAAAATGTTTTTGTTTTTTTCAATTTCAACTTATATACACTGTGCAATAACGTTTTTACTCCCCAATTTCTTTGTAAAGTAGTTCTCGCTAATGTGATACTTCGATTGAGTTGTTTTTATATTTCTCCTAGAATCCTCAGATAAAAATAAATGAGAAAAAACAAAGAAAAAAAGGTTTTCAAATTACATTTCCCTGCAAAAAAGAAATACATTAGCAAGAACACAACAACACTATCGAGTGTTCTTAACACAATCGTTTTTTCTTCTTCTTTTCACATTACTTTTACTTTATCTCGACCCTACGGAAAGAGAAGTATTGTGATTTAATAAATTGAGCTAAAGATTTTGATAAATGTCTATGTTTCATGAACCCCTGGAACAGAAACTAGAGTTTTCGACAGGGCCGTTGGTATGTCTGTTTGTGTGTATCTATCTCATAATAGAGCCAAAACGATTTTACCAATCAGACTAATCTATCTTGGGTTTTTATAAGATACCCACGAGGACTCTTTTGAATTAGATATCAATCCCTAAAAATAGGGGTAATTTGCTAAAAGGCAAAAAGAGATAGAAGCGATTTTCACCAAATGTCTTTAATGATTTTGATTAAATTTTGTAAACATACATTGTTCAACTTTACAAACAAAGTGACAATAAAATTCTCGCTTTCCCATGAAGATTTTTTAATGGTACTTTAAAAAAGAGAAATTTCCATTTGTGATAATTTATCCTCACATATTCGAGACACAAAATATCTTATCATTGTAAAGTCGTAGTTCTACTAAAAATACATTTTATATGGAATATAATTTTATTAAATTAATAATATATAAGAGATTAGTAAATATATAAATAATTAAATAAATTTATTTATTTATGAAGCTATTGAATATACATTTTTATGTTCTTTGGTGGACAGAGATTTTCCTTTTTTCTCAATGTTTCTGTAACAATTTATATCAATTCATTCAAGATCTTTATTGGAGTGTTTTTGAAACAAATTTTTTTTATTTTGTTTCACAAATCTTAAGAATTATTAGTAAATGTCTCGATTTTATGACAAAATAAAATCTATGCGATGTACCGGTCCATTTATTTACTAAGGAAAGGAATGGCGACTAATCAAGACAACATTTAGAATAAAATATACTTTTCTCAACTCATTAATGGTCAAGAGTTTTAAAACATTGGATTCCAATCACTAACAAACCATCTATGATATATCCTCACTAAAATGTCGGTGGGGTCACGTGATGTGTAAGCAGGTGAGAGGAGATAAAATTGGAACTAATAACAACTAGGGCGATTGAAAATATTCAAGCCATATCACCTGTAAAGACCATAGCTTTACCAGTATAAGTACTGTACTATATGATTTTACTCTATAACTTACCAATTTCACTAATTTCATGGTTGAGTTCAAATTTAAAGTAGCCTTACAAATTGAAATTAGAAACTGTTTTAACAGTGAAAATTTAGCATCAATGGTTAAATTATAGGATATTAAAATAGTTGTTGTAATATTGGGAAATCGCAAAAAATGTGTACTTTTTTACATCACTCAGAGAGAGAAGTATTGTGATCGTAGAAAAATTGAACTCAAGGATTTTAAAAATGTCAACGTTTCATTATCCCCCTCAAATTGAATAAGTAGCTTTCGCGATGAAGTCTGTTTGTATAGCTGCCTAATTTTAATTCAGGCTAGTACTCGGAATCTAGGGTTTTCATAAGGTTTCCCAGGGGAGTTTTTGGAATAGATATATAACCCTAAAATTAAGGGTATTTTACTGAAGGGCAAAGAGATTTAAAAAAATCAATATTCTCGAAATCCGCTTTTATGATTTTGATTAATTCTTAATCTAGGCACAGTTTAGTAGGCCTATTATAAATAAAATGGAAACTCTCATTTCCCCCATGATAACTACTTTGAACATACTGTACATTAGAATAAATCTCCAATTTTATATCTCTGCAACTATTTCGGATACAAAATTGTTTAAAAATATTAAATTGTAGAACTATTAAAAAATAACTTTTTTTAAATATATTTGTATAAAACCAAGTTTTGCTGAGCTATAAGCAAATATATGTATATTTGGAGATCTTTGAGAATATGAAATTAATTGTTATTTACTTTGTGGACAAAAATGTTCTCCTTTTATTAATATTTCTGTAAGCGTGTATTTTATTTCATTTATGCTCTTAGGTGGAGGGAGTGTTTCTATAACAGTGCATATTATTATGTTTCACAAGTTTTACGAGATTTTATTAAATATATATTAAGATAAAAGTGAAAGAAAGTTTTTGCGTAGAATCGTTACATATATTTCCAATACGTTTGTTCATAATTTATTTAAAATAAGATTTTTTTAAACTAAATAAACTTATTTTAAGGTAAAGTTGATAAATTAGGTGCTTTTCCTCAGTGGTTAATTTTTGAACCAACTGAAACCATTAACCAACTTCCAAACTTAGCTAACTTTCTCAACTAGCTCACCCACAACAGTAGGTCCCATGATCATAAATTTATCACTGTGAAATAGAACAATACAATTTCAGTTATGATACAGTTTTCGGCCCGTTAGGAGGTCAAATTCAGGACCATAAGACCATCAGACAGACACGCTATTGATGTATGTGTATTATATATAGTTATATAATATATATATATATATATATATATATATATATATTAATAAATTTATATATATATATATATATATATATATGAACAAAATCGAATAAATCTTGAGATGAATATGTGATGTTGGTGTGGTATTTACCTAATATGGAATGAGAAGAAAAAATATGCGTTCCTGGTTTCACCAAAATCTTTGAACGTAGATAGAAATTTTTTTCCATATTTTATGGAGTCAATTGAAAATGGACGATTTAAAAGTTTTTCAATTTTACAAGGATGTCTCAAGCATCATTTTACGAGCTTCCAAGCAATGTACAATCAATTGTAACTTAACCAAAGAAAGCAACATCACAATAAACAACATTCATCCAGAAGAAAGGCTTGTTATGCCATATAATACAACTTAAGACTATAACAAGCACAACATCCTGTCCCCGGCCGTTAATTCATCACTGTGAAAAGGGTAAACGCACATTTCACTAATGATAAATTTTGGCCATGCTGGGAATCGAACCTGGAACCCTTAACTAAATAGACTGACACGCTATAGATTTAGATAAAGTGTTCACGATCTATTACAAATCTTTATGACTAAAAATACATAAAAATATTAGTTCTCGATTAATAAAATACAAAGAATTATCTATCTCGACAAAATCCTCTTATCTGCTACTTGCAAACAAATGAAAGCACACACAGTGCTCAAGTCCAACTCATAAGTGTCGTTGGACAAGAAGAATCCTACAGACTTGGTAGGATAGAGTGCAAGAGATGTCGTTAGTGTTGAGAATGTGTGAAGTAGTAGCTAGTTGTTTGATGTGTAAGATTGGGGTGAATTAAAGGATATGGGCGGGTGGTTGTAGTTGATGGTATAAGATCTGAAGTTGTGGTTCAGTCAACTCGGCCTGAGGTTTATTTACTTGACTTAATTGATGCTGCAGAGGAGATGAAGCAAGGAATGCTGCTTATTTGCATCATCTCCATCCTAGAAGCCAATTTAAAGTGTTGCATATTTTCCTGGTAATTGGGAGAGGAGACAACCAAAAAAGATCATAATCATTAGAGTTATTTGCTTTCTTCTGTTTGGACACTATGCTAGTTTCCAGAGTGGATATTATTTTTGCCTGAACTGGATCCAATCTACTCTTTTTCCCGAATGATTTCTGCTTTGATGAGGTTGATAGTCCTGGCTTTAGGGTATTGGATCAGCCATTGGAGTTGCAGTTTCCAATAGCATTTGTTCTCTTTTGTCAGCCTGTACATCTTGTAGATCTATAGAGTAGCTCTGATTTTGATAGTCAAGTGAGCTTGTGGTACGGCTATGTTCAATAAATTCTTTCAAAAAAAGCCATCTGCTGAGCTAAAACAAATGAGCCTTTCCTTTTTCCTACACTGACTGATTTTAATACCTTCATAAACTTGACTTCCTTTTGTTATTGGTCTCTTAGGTTATTTTTAATATACTATGCACTGCCTTTCTTGAAAATAGAGTTGAAAAATTGAAAATTGACATTAGCAAAATTAATTTATAAATTATTTTTTCAGGTACTGGTTCAGCAGTTGTTCATTGGGTGATTTGTTTTATTAATTTCGTGTGGGGAGGTCTACTTCTAGTCATATGGTAAGAGAAGTTTACCAAATAATATGGAAAGGTTTAGCTTCCTCGGCAATTCCTGAGTTTTTGGAGAGAATGTGGATAGAGATCTGCATAGTTTGAAGAAATTGCAAATTTTCACACATGTTTGGTTTTATGGATAGCAAATACATTAATATTATGAAACCTCCACACAGTGGGACAATGTATTATGATTATAAAATATTTTTTCTTGATGGTACCACTTTCCACGTGTGATGCAAACTATCAGATTACCTATATATAGATTGGCGGTTATGGCAAATTCAGTGATTCCAGAACTTTTAAGAACACCAATTTTTATGAAAAATTGTAAAATTGGTGCTTCAATATCCCCCAAGCCTCACCACTACAAAAATTTCTCAATCCCATCATCCTCCCTTTTGTTTGTGATAAGACCTTATTCTTGTCTGAAAATTTACTCGGACCATATAGCGACAAACTTATGATTTTTTTTAACAACATTTTATAAAGGGCTCAAAGACATATTGAATGTTGCTTCAGAATTTTAGTCAACAAGTGTAAAATATTTTACAGGACCCTAAATATTGATGTCCACCGAGTATTTCATTTTGTTGCCGTTGCTGTATTCTACACAATTCTGTACGGCAACGAGATGGGGCAAGATATGACATAAGTAATTTGATGTCATGTTAATTAACAGACAATGATATATATTTTAAAGACCTGTGAGGTCGTATAACAAATTATAGTAGGTGAGAAGATCGTAGAAAGCAAATGGTAACGCTGGAAACCAGACCGTAATGCGACGTTTGATTTTCGAGATATCCTCGGTAGTGTACAAGCGAGCAGTCAGTGATAACGTCATGGTATGTTATCGCACGCTGTCCGTACACCTGCAACCATAGTTGTTATGCGCCCAGTCATCTGTGTATCGTTTCGCCAGGCCCCGGTTTATATTTAGGCAGATTGGGCAAATGCCCAGGGCACCTGACTTTAGAGAGAGGAACATGAGAGGACCATATTTTTTTAAAAGGGAAAATATTTATTTTATTCACACAATAATTAAAAAGTGATAAAATTATACTATTGTTTTTGTTGCATTTATACTGCTTGTAAAAAATAAAGATGCGTAGATCACAGTCGATTTCCTGCCATCCACGCATTCTAGTGTAGTAATTTGCAAACTAACCCTTAGCTACTTCTATTCTCGTCTGCCCATTTCTTTGCGTGTCGTCCTCAATGTTTGCATTTCATTCCCACGCTCACTGTCAAATGTTTCGTACATAGCCTCATTTAATTGATTCTATGTGTGGTTTAGTTGCCTAGTTTCCAAGTTTTATTATTTAAATATGAATAAGAAATTGTCGTACTGCTAAAAACACAACGGTGAAGTTGAACTCTTAAGAAAAGTGTGGAAAATAGAATCTTTTTTACACCAATTCCAATCTTCACAATGTCCTGTATCGCTCACCGTACGAGAGCCATGCGAGGCTGGCATTTGCAGTTTTTTCTATTGTGTGTATGTGTTTATATAAATGTATATAGTGATGTTCAAAAATAAATAAGACTTTAAAAACAAACAAACAAAATATGTGTTTTTTATTTACTATCACCCTATATATAGCGTCTAGTAATAAATAATTTAAATAACCGAAAGGTTAGCTATTGATTGTGCATTTTTCAATTGTAAAAACGTAGCTTACCAGAGGAAAAAGTTTATTGAAGAAGACATTAACGACAATTCGTGTTCGAGTGTATTAGATATTTTCGAGGTGGTAGCTGTTGAATGTAATGAGCCCGGAAATAAGAGCTATTATAAAACTAGTGAATCATTTAAACGCAGCCACGATGAATAAATTCAATTGTTAGCTTGGGACATAGTGTAAGGGGGTGGCCAGACTGAGCTAGCGCGCGAGCGACTAAAATATAAAATAGAACACATTGGTTGTAATGAGAGGTGGCCAGACGGGAGCATGCGAGCGATCGACTGAGCGTGTACGCTTGAAAGATAGAACTGGTTCTATTTTTCAAGCGCGCGTGCTCGACCCGGTACAGTCTAGTTTACAGGCGCTAGGCAATATTATTGTATGTTGGTTCATTGAGTGCTAGGAAAACTTCTCATTTTGACATTTTTATTAATAGCGATGGGCTTAGCACACTTGCTACTAACGGCCTAATTTAATTGGTAAGATCATAAGCCATGCCTTTATGTATATATATGTAAAAGTGATATGTTAAAATACTTCAAAATTATCAAAGTAGGCCTTTACAAATAAGAATTACCATCAGCGTGGAGAGAGGATGAGAAAATCACAACAATAACTCACTTGTTAAAACCCTCCTCAGTTCACTCAACCAAGATTCGGAGCCTCCTCGTCAACAACTAACGAGAGTTATCTGCTAATTACGTACTCGCTCGCTCGCCAGTCTGGCCACCCAGTCACTCGCACGCGCGCTCGTTCGCTCACTCGCTCACTCGTATGCTTGTCAGTCTGGCCGAACCCTTACAAGAAAATTTTTCCTACAACTGAAGACAGTAGTGAGGAAGGTGATGAGTATCAAGAAACACAATATAATAAGCCGCTGAAAGGAAAGCAAAGAAATTAAAAAATTTTGGCGTGCAGATTTTTATAGTGGTGTCTGATTGCTCTCTTCAACTATTCAAATCTTGCTTGCTATGTGGTAGTGCTGTATGTGATGTACAGTCAGGTGTAAGTGGAGCTTCACTTGTAGTAGCTACAAAATGTACAGAAAGTCATTATTGTGTATGGCATTCATATTTTAATAGTAATAGGTGATATTCACTAAACATACGACTAGCAACGTCAATGTATTTGTGTGGTATGAGTTATTATTTATTTAAAAACTTTTTAGATACTTTAGGCCTAAAAAGTATTTCCAATAACTGTTTCTATAATATTATTAGGTGGTATGTATTTCCTACAGTAAAAATATTTTGGTTTAGCGAACAAATTTCATATTTTGAAAATGCTAATGAAGTGAGACTAGCAGGTGACGGATAGTTCGACAGCCATGGTTTTTGTGCCAAATATGTGACTTATACTGCAATGGACATTGATAGTGAGATAATCGTAGACTTTGTGGTATTACAGAAGGAGCAAGTAGCAGGCGAACTGAAAAAACCAGCACGTGAAAATTTACAAGGCAGATTATTAAAAAAGTGCAAAATCACACTCTTTATGACTGATCAGCTTAGTGACATTAGAAAAATGATGCGTACTAAGTTCAGTAAGAAACCCATGAATTTGATGTATGGCATATCTACAAATTTTTGACAAAAAACTTAATGCAGCAGGAAGTGAGTTTGAATTTATAAAAGACTGGACATCAAGAATTATTAATCCCCTATCACAAACATGCGGGGAAACTACGTGGCTCTAATTAAAAAATTCACCTTCATTTTAGAGCTTATCACTAACACCCGTACTCGGACCGTCGGTAAATATATAAATGGCTGCGCACACGAATAACTCAGTGATAGTGACAGAAAAGAAAAGAAGTGGTATAGAAAGTATAAAGAAGATTTCCATGTTATTTCCAAAATTATTTGTGATGACAAATTATTAGAAGATGTACGGCACATAAAGAAATTATTGTCACACCGGCATTGCTCTAAAATATAAGCCTAATATAAATCACTTCAGTAATGATGGAATAGTTGCACGTACAGTATTATCCACACTGGATTTCAATTCTAAGTTAGAGAAAACCTATGCTGAACAGAAACTCAAATATTCGAAGCCATTAAAGAAATGGGTTGGTGTGAACACTGACAAGACAAAAACACGTGTTTGGAGAAACTACATTCTTTCTGTGTTAATGGAGGCAGTACGAGACAGTCGTCACTTCGAGATGGACGATGACTCATATTCAGCGACTGACGTAACAAGGTGTATTGCTCCCGTTCCTCGGCCACAGTCCTTGGTTGAAATTCATCAGTTTTCAAGGTTCCGTGATGTTTTGTAAACATGGACATTTTAAAAACTTTATTCACTCACAACATTTGGACTGAATTTAATTTTATATTATTACAAGTGTTTTCTGCTTTGATTAATTTTTTAGGCCTATATAATATTTTATGCATTATTTTAAATTACATAATATGTATTTTGTAATATATGTAAAATACAGAAAACTGTCAATATTTATAGAAAGTCTGTTGTGTAATATGCAGCGCAGACAACCCTAACCTCTGAGTTTGAATCCTTTATAAATACCATTGTGTTCGAGATATTTGTTCCCTCTTGCATTAACTGCACAAGATGGAATTACTACACGGTTTCTATAACCGATAGCAGTCCATGCATTTATCCAGGAGACAAACTGCTCATAATCAGCGAAGCACTAACTTCTGTTTATGGGACTGTCTGAACTGAGAAGGTGTTTTTTTAATTCAGTTTTTTGTTTTCAGGCTTAAATTATATCGTGTCATTGCTAGCACTTCATTGTCTAAGATAAGCCTGTTAAATTAAGGATGATATTGATAGTCTGATTTAACCCTTTTAACATTGTCAACATCATAGCAACACACATATTCCTCGTCCGTTACCATGTTTAAACACAGTCCACACAAACACCAACTTCCTGAGTTAGATCGCCCTGAAGTATTTATAAGAATGTAATCACTGTCACAACCGGTAAATTAATCATCCTCAGTATGTCTTCTTTCAGGTTCAGATTGGTATGGTTCGACATTAACATCCCTAATGTATGTCACAGTTTAACAAAGAAAGAGCACAAACAACAAATAACACAGAACGGTAACGTGTGCGTAGTAGAAAAGTCGTGCTGTAACTGCTTGGCTGCAGCTGGCCTACGATGACGTCACGCCTGAATCCACTGGAAACTTCCGAGCCGCGTATCTTTGGAACTAAACCACGCTTGCACGTAGGATTTTTTGTGTGAAATGATCTTCCAAGTTAAAATAATACTGAAATTTGAGTTTTTTAAGCTCACAGTTCCTTTAAGCATATTCAATAAAAGAGGTATATCAACAAGGGATATATATGCATATGATTTGGGGGCAGGTGAACCGCTGCAAGATCAAGCTATATCCTACACTGATATATTTTTACTACCCTGTTTTATATATTTTATACAGTATACTACTTATATATACATATATAAAATTAGCTTACTCATGTCTTTTTTTCTTCCAAGGTAGCTGTCTCTGTTAAAAATACATTTCCAATATTTTCCCATGCCTGCTTTCTATTAAGTTCTTCCTCATAATCATTTGTTTTTATGTTCCAAATCGACGGTCTTTCTTCTACTGTACGTGTAATTTTCTCCTATTACATAATGTGAGCCACTTTTCCCTACCTAATAATACAAAATATACAGGTTATATATTTTTACTTTTATAAAGAAAAAAAAAAAAGCAGAGCAAATTCAGAAACATGAATGCAATACTCAACTCCATTCTCTACCAGTGGTTCCCAACCATTTCTAGCCTAGCGCCTACTTCTGAGAATTGAATGCTGGCTACCAACCCCTCCTTCCACAACTCCAGAGCTATATGTAATAAGCATGCTGAAATCAACTATAATAACATTAAATTAATGATACATTGTACATCCAGATTTAATTTTCTCAACCAAAATAATTACTATGATTATGGATAGATAAATTTGATAAATTTTGATTAATTTACTTCTAGATCTAGTAAAAATAATATATGTGCCCAGAAAAACATAAATATTTTAAATGTTTATAAAAATAAGCAATTAAACGTACTATCAATATTATGGAACATAATAAAAATAAAAATGAATGTAAGATCCTTTTGATACATATTTTGTTGTCTGTTAATATTAACATGATCCTACTGCTGTAATATTCATTAAAACCTTAGCGCACCCCACTACAATTTATCGACCTCTGGGGGGTGGTTTCACCCAGGTTAGGAAACACCTCTTTACTTAATGTGACTTTTATACAACTTTTTCTTGCCTCACCGTTAGCAACAGCTACGTCTGAACAATTTATTTTTTATGTCTGAACAGTCACACTCGCGAGTATAGAACGAATTATGTGTCGACTCAGCGAGCTGTTCCACCCGATTGACGAGGAAATCATATGTTGAGTCGACGATTGTGCAGAGTTCCATCGAAACAAATATAATGTGTTAACTTAAATTTGATTAAATAGAATGTTACGTCGTAAACATTTAATTCTGTTTTTACCCTTAGTCTACCTTCTTGGTACATCCTGTGGGAGTCGAACCCCTTCATCGTTCTTTGTGAGACAAGTTTTGTAGCTATGTTAGATTCCTAAGTGGATTTGAAAAATAATGGCTTACTATAATTTTAGTGGATCTTGTTTCAATTCTAGATTACGCTAAAGAAGATAATTACTAGAGTTTGTTATATATCATCCAATTATGATACTAGATAATATAACTGGGTATGTAACATTAGATCTAGTTTTATAGGTCACCTACTTCAGTGGTCTAACGCGCTACTCTCGCAATAATAGACTGCCGATGACAGGGAGATCGAGGTTCAAGTATCGGTTGGGTGTTCTAAAGATGATTTTTCCAAAATGGTTTTCCACTATTCCTCCACACAGGTACACTTCCTAATCAATAAAATCACTGGCGTAATCAGTACAAAAGTGTACACTCAAACGAGAAGTAAGACGATGTACTAAAAAAAAAAAGTGTTATGGGTAAAGATGTTTACTGAACCATGTCTTACTAACCATTCAGGCTATTCTAATACTTACATAAAATAGCACAGAGAAGAGGAAGATAGGTAATTGAGACAGTATTCACTCGCATTTACATCGAGAGAAAGTGTGAAACTATTTGTAGAAACTAGAACTAAGTGTACTGTAAAAGGCTGGGATTGAAGTCCTGACCTTTCCATTAACATAAAACCAAACAACAGTTAACTGTCGTCTAGTAACGCGTGACCACCAATGCAATTCCAAGGCAAGGTTTATTTTTAGTGTATTTAAGTATACGTGTGTTTAGAAAGTGGATGTTAAAAATCCCACTAACTAAAGGAATGCACGTCTTTGGTTTGCTCAGGTACTGAAAGAGCATGGCTGGATTTGTTTACCTTCTTTGGATTATATCAGAAGTGCACAAGATTGGTGCATCAAAAGTTTACCATCGTTTGTAGTCTCTGAGACCCACAATTCCACATGACAATACCACTTTATTTTTAGCACTGCCTCTTACTACCCGTTCGGGCTATACTCTTATGCATTAAATATGCTAATGGCTTATGAGATTAGGGAGGTTATATTTATAAAAATGTACCCGCATTTGAACGGAGGGAGAATGGAAAACCATTTTGGAAAAAACACCCCAGTACGCCCCCGCCATCGGCAGTCTAGTCACTGTGGGAGTATTAAGTCTTACCATGCGGCCTCCGAAGCGGGTAACTGCTTGTTATTTCATTCACGATCGATTTATCAATTTGAGTTACATTGTGTCTGCATCCTAACCAACTTAACCTAGCCTTACCTAACTTAACCACGTAATAATTGTATTTTATTCTAGTTATGGTAAAGAGTAATATGATTGTCCGACACCTCAGCTCAGTTTGGAACGTTTCTGTCTACTAAGACAAGGTTTCCAGGTTCTATTCCTGGTATGGACAATAAAATGTATCATTAATGAATCATGGGTTTCTCCTTTTAAAGTGATTAATTAATGGCCAGCGGCTTGATATTGTGTTTGTTTTAAAATTTAGTTTATAAGTCACGTGAGGATATAATCAGTCTGTTCAGAAAGTGTACGTTAAATACCTCAAATAAATTTAAAAAATGGAATAGCGATGTTTAAATGTTTTACAACAAATGTTTGCCATGTTGCCACGCTACCGTGCACTTTTGATTCATATTTCCTTGCGCCTTTGATACTATTATATGTCTCCCTTTCATGTGCCTTCGATGTTCTCTGCTTTGGTTTCAGGTCTTCGATATTCTATTTCTTAAAGAAGGCCATCCTATTGAATATACGCAGGAAACTTTGTCTCCTTTTATACTTTATCCCTTGGGTTAAAGGTCCCCTAAAGGCGTAGACCTTCTAAGGCCAGTAGCCCATTTTTGCAATGGGGGAAAATATTATTTGAATAAACTCCGGACAAAATCGTTAAATCCAAATGCGATTTTTTACGATTGTTTATTCCTAGAGATTTTCTTTCTCAAAGAGAATGGAATCGAGCCCTCTTAGAAATATATGTGTGTACCGAACGTACATATCCATTCTAATATGTTTAAATATATTCTCCATGCGTTTACATGATATTGTATTCAGTACATACAAATATATTCTTCTTAAGTCAACAACCAGCAAGATTGGTTTTGATATGATTTATATCCATCTGGATCTGGGTATGCACTCAGCCCTTTGGCTGGTTAGTGTTGCCATCTGGTAGAATTCCATGTATTAGGTTAGTTCAGGAAGTCTAATGTTTCCCCACTTCCTTCCACACTAAGTTTCTATGAGCAAGCATGGAAGGGCCTTCCAATTTAGGCGGAAAAGTATTTTCACATATATTCCAGGGTTTATTTACATACGTAAATCGAAATGTAAACGATGGATTTTCTTTACCTCCAAAGTAAGTTGGGCTACGGATTTTTATAATTAAAAAAATTGTTGAGATCGGCTGGGTTTGAGCCCATGAAAATTGGGTGATCATTCTATCTTAAGACTGCCGAGGTTGACTTAAGCCCATCATTTATTTAAATTTAGCATTTGTTTTTATAGCTCAAAATAAAATATATAGACTACGTGTTGAATCCGAGAGAGTTGATTTACCCTTTGCGTTCATCGAAACTATTCGAGTTATATAAATAAGTTATTTAATATATATTGGATAAAAATCAGCAGTCAAACGGCTCAAGCCGTAGCTCTAATAACGGACTGGATGGCCAACAATATAAAGGTTGGGTTTCGAATGATGGTCGGATGTACTTCTAAAATAATCCCCACACTTCTCCGGCGAGCTTGCGGGTATATTAAATTTACGTTATATCTTCCTCATTCCTACCCTATTAGGGTAAATATGCGGGTAATAAGGAAAGGTAGAAAGATGTGGTGAAATAAAATTATGTATATTCCATTATTTTAAAGTATTTTCTGAGATCAAAACAATGTACCTCGTACAAACAATCATTATTTTGACAACTCAATCACACGAGGTTTTATAGATTAAAACAATTGGTCGCCAAATTTTATTCTACGCTTAGCAAACATTTTAGTTTTATTGGTATGAGTTAATCACACACTTGTAGATACAAATAGATAGACTCAATATTGTTAACATCAACATCCATGGTTGGTAAAAAATTGTTTAGACTTTCATGTCTTGATTAATTTCAATGATTTAAGCTACTAGAATATTGGTTGCCAACCAATAAATATTATTGCATTGCTCCCTAAATGTTTTATCTTTAACTTTAGGGTATGCGTGCCTCTTAGGACATATTCACACATTGCGATATTTATGATTAGAATGTAAGTTCCAAAGCTTCATATCCATTTTATATCAAGCGTCCTGACTCTGCTTTTTTTTAAATTGTTGATAACCTATTAAAATATATGGGTATTTATTTGAGAAAGGCTAGATGTGGAGCGTCACTTAATATCAAATAATTTTACCGTTTCATTCGTTATTTTAAAATTCTCAACTGTGTCTAAACGCGCCATTGGAATTTACTGATATGAAGCAGGAATGGCTGTACAGGAGTTCTTGTTTGTATTAATTTTACTGGCTTGCTTGAAGTTGCTGTGTCTATTGTAATAGACTTTGCTTTTAGCCAGAGAATGTAATCAATAAATGTTTTTCAACTATTCATAACGGACATGACTACTGGCGAGTCTATTGTATAGTTGTATTGCTTTAGGAAAAAACGCGTTTCGTAAGATTTAAAAATTATTAGATATATTTTAATATGTTCTTAGAAAACACAGAGTTGCCCAAAAAGTTCAAGCCATAACACTTGATCACCGCTAATGGGGAAGATGGGTAAATTATGAATATTTTTTTGTTTAGTTAGATTTTAACTATGACTGAGACATCTTACTTATCTTAATGATAATGTGGCGGGAGTGGGGCGTGAGGTTAATGCAAATAAAACTCACTATATTAAACGAACTGAAAAAGTCCTTATCTTGGCTGCTGATGCGTATAAAAAAATATTCAAGGACAATAATTGAGATCACAGTGTGTAAACAAGTTAAACTAGTGTTACTTACTTATGCTATCGTAATAGGAAAACGAAAGTTCATTGCCGAACTTACAAAAGTACACTACCTATCCCTATCTTGAGCTATTTCTATCCAGTCCACCTCATTACAACTTATCTCTTTCATGTTAATTATAATGCTATCCTCCCATTTGAGTCTAGATTTTCCCAATTGTCTCTTATCTTAGGGTTCGGCAGAAGGGAGCGTGAGTAATTTTACAGTTCTTATAGCATTAAAATTGTATGGCCAAAATAAATCAAAGATTTCTCCAGTAGCAACATAGGGATTAGTTTTCTGCACATGCTAATATAAACAGATCTTGAATATCTATCAAGGGTGTCCTGGAATTATGTCAAAACTTTTTAAATAAAGAGAAAAAGTTTTGACATAATTCTAGGACACCCTTGACAGATATCCAAGATCTGTTGATATTAGTATGTGCAGAAAACTAGGCTCTAGGTTGATACTGGAGAAATATTTTATTTATTTTGGTGAAAATATTTCAATTATATAAAAACTGTAAAAATACTTTCATTCCCTTCTGCCGCACCTTAACAGTGAGTTTGCCAATCAGTACCCTGAACACGGCTCTAGATTCTCCCATTCACGCTGCATAACCTGCCCACTGTAATCTATGAAACTTGATTATCCTAACAGTGTCTTGTGATTAATACAGGGTATGTAACTTACCATTATGTAACTTCCCACAATCCCTAGTTTTTTGACTACCTGACCAATGTTTTGTCTTTATTCAAACAGTTCTACATAGAACATCCTAACTATAAACCTTCTATCTTTTTTGCTCTAGATAGAGTTAGTACGCTCTTAGGCAAACTATCATCCATGTGCAAATGAACATGGTTAACCCCCTCCACACCCCCTTTACTTTCAAGGATTGGAATAAACATTTAAACAAACATAACTGAAAACAAAAAAACAACATGATTTTCCTTTCAACTGCCAGTTGACCGTTTCAATCATTTAATATGTACAAGTACGTGTGTTGGACCTAATTTACATTTCAACAGAAATTCACTGGTTAAAGATTAACTGCGGCCCAGTTTTAAATAATAAAAACGATTTTTTTCACTCTTTTTGTGTGTGTGTAATGTTAGTATTATTTAACATTTCAAATAGCTATATTTTATAGGTATTGATTAATAAATCAAAAGCTATAACTTCAGAAAGCATGACTTAACGTATGAATACATTAAAGTAAATCTAAGTGTAAGATGAGACCCTTACTATGAAAATTGGTATCGAGTTCCCAATAATTAGAAGTTATTGATTATGATGGAAGGATTGTAAAATATTAGTTCTAGTGAGAAAAAAAAGCAAAACCTTAAATAAGTTTACATTATATCCGCATCAGCGAATATGTAGACTGTCAGAATTAACTAGTTTTGTTTACCGGTGGCGAGGAAGTTGGGGTTCAAAGTCAAGCAAGATTTTATCAATTTTTTATTTCCTAAATGATTTCCTACTCTCCTTCCACACATATTCGGGTGCATTTACTACACATTATACCTTTTCATCGATGCTATAATTACTTTTAAGATATCGCTTTTACCGAGGAATTAAAATCCGTTATCACTACTTCTTTCTGAGGGGTAGTAAAGCCGTTGGTTCTATTTAAATTGTGGCATGTAAAATATACCTGGAAGAGACATAAGATACCCTTACGGCAGGATTTGTAGGTTCTTTCTCGATCGATCGTAGACATTCAGTCATCAAGGCAGTAGGAAACTACCGGACTTTCAGGACTTCTCTAACACACGTGCTTATTACGCGATATTTTGGCGCGGGCGACATTTACCAATCAAAGAACTGAGTTCTCAGGATTAATGGGAAACACATCGAGACAAACCTTCTGGTTCTAGTGCAGGTTCAAGATTAAAATTTGTGAAAACGTAGAGTTTTGTACACCTGAGGACTCGGCTGGGATTTGAACTCCTACCTCCCCACCACAGACAAACCAGACCAAACAAGATGAAGAGGTTAGTTCATGTGCCTACCAATGCTGAAATCTGGATCTAAGATCTTGTTAGTAGTCTTCAATTTGAATTCGCTACTCTTTAATCATATAGTAACTTACCCATATTATGCTCGTATAGAAGTTATGGAGATATCGATTTTCGGCTCTTGGCCGGGTTCACACTAATTAATATATTATCATAGTGTTTTTTTATTCTTTTACAAATCGATTTTATCAAAATCCGGTATAACTATTTTTATTAAATTTTGTAACCAGGTAGTGTTTTACATATAACCATAAAAGGCAATTCCCGTTTTTCAATAAAAATGACTCTAATGGATCCTTAGAGGAGCGTAAATCTCCAATTTTTATCATATATCTACAAAATTTGAGATACGAATTAACTTATCCCTGTAAAGATGTTGGACTATTAAATATAAAACTCTTTTGTTTGAAAGAGATTTTTATAAAATCAATAATTTTTTAGCTATGAGCCTTGCAATTTATTGTTAAGCTTTTGGTGAAGCAGATGTTCCTCTTTTCTTAATAATTATGTAACTTACTTAATCTATGATTATATGGCGTTAGGAACTCGAAAGTTCATTACCACACTCACAAAAGTACGCCACCTATCCCTAAAATGAGCTAGTTCTATCCAGTCCACCTCATTACACCTTATCTCTTTCAGGTCCACTCTAATACTATCCTCCCATCTGCGTCTAGGTCTACCCAATGGTTTCCACCCATTGGGTTTTCCAATCAGTTCTCTGAACGTATTTCTAGATTCTCATTGTTTGGTAGGAAGTGTACTGTATAGTATCTGCTTTTGCATCACATAACCACGGAATATTTATATTGTACGACACACGGACACTCCAGAATTGCCGAATGGCAATTATATTGTATCGTTCATGACAATAAGAGAATACAAAATGCAACCGACGCCCGATGGTTTTGTATCTGACCAAGAGAGCAATACGAGACGAACTACAAGACGAGACTGGAGTGTCCGCGAACGGAAACACGAACGGCGAGATTTGAACCATCAAAAATGTGCACAACAGGCGCAAAACCAAGTTTACACAGTAAACAAATCAAACAAAATAAAAACAATATAAAAATATACAAGACCCAAACGCTCATATTTGCACAGCAAGGTTATATAACAGTGTATACTATATTTTATTTATGCTTTTTGGTGGAATATGATGTTATTTTTAATTTGTTATGGCCCCACAGAGAAATAACTATTTTAGTCAAAAAATCTGAACTCGAGATTATGGTAAATATAAACTTTTCATGACCCACTGAAGCCAAAAGTGGCTTTCACGATGCTGTCTGTCTATATGGTTGTCTTTATCTCGGCCTAGATTCGAAACATATTACCGATCAGGCAAAAACTTGTAATCTAGGGTTTTTATAAAGTGTCCCCGATGTGGTTTCTGAATTAGATATCTAACCCAAAATTAAGGATAGTAGTTTACAAAAGGACAATAATAAAAAACATCGATTTTCTCAAAATCCACTATAATAGTTTTGATTAAATTTTGTTCTAGACATTGCTAAACATTACAAACAAAATGGAATTATTAATTTTTCCATGAAAATGAGATACATATGCCGAAATTTCCAATTATTACAATACCTTCACAACTCTTTGAAATGCAAATAGCTTATCATTGTAAAGCTCTAGTACTATAAAATATAAAACATTTTGTTTAAAAAATGTTTAATATAAATCAAATATCAAGTAGTTTCGGACCTATAAGCAAATAAATAAATATATATCGGTATACATATTTATATTTATGGAGTTCTTTGAAATATTAAATTGATTATTATGCTCTTCGGTTCATATGATGCTAATTTAACTCAATGTTTCTGTAACATTGTATATTACTCCATTTTTATTTTTGAGGTAGTATTACTGAAACATTGTGTAATATTTCGTTTCACAAATATTACGAGTTTTTATTTATTATCTCTAATTTAAAATTAAAGAGATAGAAAGTCCATGTGATGCACAGCACCATGATTTATTTCTCTATATATTTATATGACGTTTATTTATACTCTTCGGTGGAAGGTTTCTGAGATAGTGACTATTATTTGGTTTTACATATCTTACGAGTTTTGCGTAACTATATACATTTTTATGCAAAGGAGCTAGAAAGTATGTAAGGTGTATTGTACCATTTATTTATAAAAGTATTACAAACAAATGTGCTTTTATTACTCACGAAAAACATATTAAACTTCTTCATCCGACGCATAAAAATCAGAGTCACTTTTACAGTTACAACAACAAATATTAAATATCGACGTCTATCATGTCATCCCATTATCTCCTGGTAATAAAGTAATGGTCCTACATCGCTAAATGTGGGACCAGTTCGACTGACAGCAACATCAGATTGTGCGCCGGACTGACGTCCAACCTAATGAATAAACAATGTAACAAAAGCCTCTATTCGTGCGATGTTGTCGCGCCACACGGGCTTAGAGGGAAGCTTTAGGAACACCCTAGACTTATACCACAAAGCCCCTTGCTTCTCCCTCCCCTCGCCCACGAAGCGTGGCGTTGCATGAGGTGAAGTGTTGGTCAACAAAGCATTTAGAATGTCACAACTTGAGATTAGACTATCACACTAGATACTTTAGTTACTCTTTCAGGAATCTATGACTTGAATTCATTGAAATTATTAGCTGGAATATTGGTCGGAATATATTCTCCATATCGTCCAAAGACTTAACAGATATAGACTACGAATCGTTTTCTTTCTCCATTCTACAAACATTTGGTAATTATCTCATATACTCTTATAAACTTATTTTTATCATAGTTCTAAGCTAAGTATTACCTTGCAAGTAAAGCTCTTGATATTATGAGTCACAAAATAAATGGTACGGAACTCCACACGAAGTTTCTAGCTCTAGTGTTTAAACATGTAGATATTTACTCAAAATTCTTAATTTAATATAAACTAGTGAACCCTTGAACAAGATGTGCTATACTTACGTAAAATACTTTTTGACACGTGGTTCTAAATGTTTCAATTTTATTTCTAAAGAATTAACGTTTTCATTTGTACATTTGGGTCGAAAAAAATATCGATACTGGGTCTTCAAGGGTCAACACTTCGTAGTAAAATTTTGACTTCCGGTTAAAATTTTCGGCATTATATTAGGAGATGCACATCTTATGGTTATCGCATTGCTATTAAATATCTCTTTTATAAATTTTGACCAATAAAATAGGTAATTATTGACTATTGAGTCTAAAATGGGAAAGCATATCATTGCTACACCAGAGGTGGATCCAGGATTGGGGCGTGGGGGGCGCGCGCCCCCTTTCAAGAAATTAAACCAATTAAATCAATGTTAAAGTAAATACTAGTTTTATTGTCACGTGATACTATCTCACTAACCAGATTTCATTTTTTAAAATTGTTATTGTTAAATGATTAATATACGGTAATTATTATTAATACTTAAAACAATGACATTAAGTATTAAAATGATGACAATGGGCATTTATGAAACTACCAAAATTAAAGTTTCGCGAATCTCACCTTGTTGTACAAACATTGTTTAGGTTTAAATTTATTTTATCATTTTTATTATTACTATTTCAATGAATAATAATAAATAAAGATCCCATTGAATCAGACTATTAAAGTGACAAAATTCAAGAAACAAAATATTTATTATTTTAGTCAAGTGATATGTGATCTAGTAACTGTAATAAAGCTTTAAGAATATCCAAACCAATGAAATACAAATCTGTGCTAGCAATGCACTTTGAATGTGAAGAAACTCTCCTATTAAATTGAGAAGCCATATACATTTGGCACACCCAGGTAATTAAGTCTATTCTTAGTGGGAGCTGAGTAGCATAGACCCAATAAGGAATGCCTCAACAATGCTTGTTAAGTAAGAGTAATCAAAGTCTATACTAGGACATACTGAATCAAAGAGGCCAAGAACATACAGGGGGGACAAATTCTCCTAAATCTAATCTCGGCACTGATCGTGCTAAATAATATTCAGTTGGACCCAGATATCATCTTAAGCTCTATGGGTGTTAACTCCTATGTTCCAAGATATAATAGTGGGCAAATCCACATATTTAGATGATGGTAGAACCATTATGCAATAAAACAATATTACCTAGACTTCAAATTCCACTGGGAGTAATATAAAGTATCGTAAAACTAAAATCTATAAACTACTATGCTAGAAAATAGATTTGCTTTCTCCTTGTTCTCCAAACTGAGATTACATCAATTTAAGAACTACACATTTCTTCATACAACTAAGCTAGATTTCCCACACAAGTAACATTGATATTAACCTACTAAAGTATGCGCTGGATACTAGCAACATGATACAATACCCCGATTAAGTAAGCCACTCCTAAACAAAGAGCATTTTTAAATTATGAATTGACAGGCAAAGTTATTTAAAATATTAAATTCAAGCCTTATTCTATAAAATCATCGCAGATGTTAAGCAACTAAAACTTTCTCAGAAGGAGAATTATGCCTACTTGGTAATAATAATACAATAAAACCTAGCATCATGTCTTCCTCGACTGTTGATTGAACAATAAGTGTAATTTAGTGGGATGAAGACCCGAATATAATATGACGAAAATATCAAGTGGAAGGAGAAATCCTATTTCCCCAGGCGTCGTTCCAGTTTAGTAGACGTTTACTTCTCGTGGCTAGATGAGCTAAATGTGGTGGGGAGCTTCATGCGCTTGCGTGTGATGATCATTCTTTCTCCTTAAGTCTTCACTAAACTTGAAAGGGTAGGTAGAATCATATATGCCATTTTAACACACCATTGGCTGAGGAGATGTAAGCAAACTGTGCTTGTAAACAAGATATAGTTCACATCGGCTGCAACCATAAGTAGAAACTTATTGTTTGTGGTGGTTCTTTTAATGGTCTATAGGGAAGATATTAAGTAATATCAAATAAATGTACAATTTGGTATTGTGATGGGCTAAAGAATGTTAGCCAGTCACAGTTAGTATTGTTGATAACTTGCTTTATAAAGATTATTTGCGGTTGATGAATTACACAAGAAATCTGGTAGATTTTTTTTCAGAATTTAATGGAAGCATGAACAATCTCATAAAACTTTGCCGCATCGGAAATTCAGCTGTCAAATCTTCCATTGTAATCGTTGGGTAGTTTCTTATATCTTTGATGAAACGGGTCATTGAAGCTTGTTTTAGATGAGAAAAGTAGGATGAAATTTTAATTCCTTGTACTGGCCAAGAACGCTTGGACCAGAGACAAACATACACCAGACCAACAGCATCCAGGTTAAAATGGCTGTGCTCTTTGGGAGAGCATGAGTCTTTCAATGCGGGGATCGCTACGTGAAGTCTCTAGTGATAACTTAGCTATCAAGTAGGCATTTTTAATAAAGGTATGGTTACTAGAAAAATACACAAATTGCCTTATAATGTCAATAAAACTGCTTTCACAAAGCTAGTTTCAGGTAGTAGCCACGCCCCTTTACATAATTTAACTCCCCAAACGAGTCTGCTCTGACAGAAAATTACAAAGAAAATTTTAAGAACAATGCTACCTTCTTTGTTCAAGAGAATGTTTGCAATTTGTCTAGTTGTAGACAATATTAAAATACCATAGAATTTTCAACTTGTCTGTATAGGTTTGTTCATTGAAAGGGGCTAAGGGTGTGAGTTGGGGCTGGGTATGGGATTGCTGGTACCTGATTTATCGTTTTCAGAAAGCAACGCCTTTACAAATAGCAATTTGAAAGTGAGTTCTTTCACTTGGAAGTGCAAAAATTTTATCGGTATCCAAGGACTTAACATGGTTTAAGAAGCGCAGCAGAAGTTCCACTGGACTGAGTGTTTGATATATACCTTGTCTGTGTGCTAGACTCTTTGCCGTGGACCTGACGTATTCACATTTCTGAGAATTACTAACTAGTTACCTTAAAAAATTCACGCTTTCAACGAAAATTACTGAAAGGGATTAGTTGTCAGCCGGCATGAAGGACTTTCTAAAAAAAAAAAGTCCCCTATTGAAAAGGTTTGAGAACCACAGGTTTAAATTAGACTAGAAATGACCATACATCTTAGCTTAAATTAAACACTAACTAATACAAGTTGTTGGTTAAAATGTTAATTCAAACTTGAGAACACTAAATAAACTTACATACATAGTATAAATGATAAATGTTAGTTTAAACACCCAAGCTATTATAGATTATAAGTACAATTATAGCCACATCGAAATATAATATCTTTTAATTAAAAAATGACATCCGGAACCGGGTTCGATTCCCGTGTCAAGATTTCATTTTTCAATTTAAAGAATAAAGATTATTAATATGGTTCCATATACTTTTCTGAGACATTAAATAAGTCTCAACCAGCTTCAGTGGTCCTATGGTCTAATAAGTCCTTCTTTAAAAAGACTAGACTGCCGATGATAGGAGATCAGGGTTTAATTTCCAGTAGGATATAATGAGAGTGGTTTTTCACTCTGCCCCCATTCAAATACGGCTGCACTTCATCTTAATTCGACTTTCTTCGTATCATCTACATCAGTGTTATAAGTAAAAATATAAATGTATTAAGTCACAATACTGAAAAAATATATCATTGTGCATATTGATTTGTTGAAATAGTCACGCAGGCGTCAAAAAAAGGACGTTTTCAGTAGTAAAACAGGTGTGAATATAATATATCTACCACCGTAGTCAGATGAGAGTCTTTATGTGTATGTTAAGGAGGTCAATCTTTTTAGAAATAAGCATGAGTTCGCTATAAATAAAAATACTATGACATCATTCTATTAAAATATGTTCTTTATAATACCAACATATAGTTTTTTTTGCATAACTTACTTAAAACACGGTTTCTAAACAGTCAACAATCAAAAAAGCTCCTTAACTTTTGAGTCCCTAGAGAGAAGTATTCAAAACTAAAATAAAATATATTAAATTTATTTGATTCATTGTGAAAGCTACCTACATGGTTTGGTTATACTTATAATACAAAATCTTTGCATTGAATAATAATTTTGATGATATTTTCATGACATTTTTAGGCGAAGGTATTGTTATTACTATTAGATTGATGATACAAACTTCATAAATAAAGCACAACAGATTTAAAAAAATTTAAACCTTATAAAATAACTAAATAAAAAACATTTAGCCAAACAATGACTAATTACGATATTATCAAATAAATACTAAATTACTTCACAATATATCTCAGAGTTATTTTTATATTTCAAATTCAAGAAAATATAGTTGTTAATAAAGCAAAACACCCACATTTATGTGAAGACAGCGTGCGAATTAATTTAAAATAAACACCTTCACTACACACATCCAAGCTTTGAACCCCAGCTTTGTCATCTCCAACGAACTAGGCTAGATTAGATAAACGTTTGGTCTCCGTATTCAACGGTATTAGTAGTAATGTGATTATTTACAGGTTACTGGGTTTCTTCATTTACCAAGGATTAACTGGTGCACAAACTAATTCATATATTTATTTGGTTTAAAGAATTTTTTTTGGTAAACTCAATACAACACCAAGGTTATTAACAATTTTAATCTAGAATACTTATTTTGGTATACTCAATACAACACCAAGGTTATTAACAATTTTAATCTAGAATACTTATTTTGGTATACTCAATACAACACCAAGGTTATTAACAATTTTAATCTAGAATATTTATTTGGAAATTAACTCAAAGGAAATCCACCAGCATTAGATTGGAGAGAGAATGGAAAAAGCACAGTGGTAAAACACATATGGGAAACCCACCATTCAGTTCACTTAGCCAAGATTCAAACCTCGACCTCCATAACACTAGTGGCAATACAATATATTGAAAATATAACAGCCCTAACCATATGAGCACCAGTGTGGGACTCAAGTGAGATGCCAGGTAAATAAATTCACCTACTATTTGAGAATTTAATATATTTAACATAATTAATTAATTCACGGAATCGTTGACTTAAAAATAAATCTCGTAGGATATATATAATTATTTTTAAAAGAAAAAGCATTGCCAACTATGATAAAAAAAAATAATCTGTTACCACGTTGAATATCCAGGTACCGCATTACGCATGCGTACGTTTGTTTCTTTTGTTATTTTCCAGGAGAGCAGTTCCAGAAGCTAGTAATAACTCTGCTATGGAATGGAACCTCCAGCTACGGTCCAAAGCACATGGCTAGACACCATCCTAAACCAGGCGCTGAACCGTAATTGCAGTGTCTGTGAATATCCACGCTTCCGTAGGAGAATAATGAGTGACAGGTTGAAAAGAGAGGGAGAAATATTCCACCTTTAGTGGAGCTGTGAGCACTCCTTAATTAATTTATAATTATTTGTCGTAGAGAGAGCGTGAACTATTTAGTTATGATTGGATGGTTGAATCTGGTGGTGGGTGGGTAGAAAGATAAATTAAAAAGAGGGAAAGCACGTCATCACTGATATATTTTTTACAATACAATAAAAAATTAGAGTTTTACAATTTTGTTGAAAGCTTGTTTTCAAACATTAATACGGGCAAAAAAAATGTGTAAAGATAATTTCTTATAATGGAATCTAGAAACAAGTAATCATTGAATATCACAAACAATGTGTCATTCATTGTAATTACGAGCATACCCGTATGGTTCCGACCACAGATTAATTAATTTAAGAAGTAGCTAATTGAATTAAATTTTTAGCGTAGTAATTTTTATTAGTTTACATATGCTAGTGATGTCCTAAATATATAATATGTATTTCAAATTTAAGTTATATCAAACCATATATTTTAGAAAAGATATTATTTCTAGGAACCAATCTAATTTGTGTATAATACACACACACACATATATACATATATATTTATAATTGGATTCTAACTGTTTCATTTTGTGTTGTAGCTATTTGCTAAATTTGATAATTTATAAATTTATCTGTGTAGTTCTTTATGGCTCAATAATATTGTTCAAAATAATTTTTTTAGAATAATTACTAAAATAGTTAGTTATAACAAATTATTATACTAAAAATCTTTAAACCTTAGTAAATAATTTTTTGAATGTGTATTTCGTAAATAAATAAAACAAACAATAACATTAAATTCGAATACACATATTAATGTTGGACAAAATGTTTTCATTGGTCATCATTAACTGGGATACCAAGGTTCAGACATCGGCTGGGTGTAAGAATGACTGGGTTTGATCTGAGGGATATTTCATTTGATTTGTTTAAAACTTTTATAAAATGTTTTAGATTTAAAACAAACAGAGATAAATTTAATAAATGTGTAAACATTTTATTTCATAATTCTAAGGTATGTTCACATACTTCTTTCTAAAATGAGAAATGATTGTAGTTTAAAATATGTGTTCTTTTCTAATCCACTTTATGCTAGCGTTATTTTATTTCTTATTGTGTACTTTGTTTATCCCTATACCTTAGATTAGATCGTTAATAACCCCTTGTGTTATTGGTAAGTATTTTAAAAAGAGTAGTAACTGGATAATGTTTTTGCAACCCTAAAACCAACACATTGTCAAGATTCACTAAAGATATGTTGATATTAATATAAATTAATAATAATAATAATAATAATAATAATAATAATAATAATAATAATAGACATGTCTGGACTACATCAATCAGTAGCTCAATCTACAGAAAAAATAGTCCGTACTAATGTTTCGTTTCCCACGTAACAGCCGATGGTACTAGTCGTACATCCTTTCCGTGCAGGCTCTTTCCATGTCCCGATGAGATGAAGTGATGGGTTTAGTGAATCTGAAGAAGTGAATCCAATGAAAATATCAACATTGCTTAAGCCTAATCAACCAAACCCTAGTTGGGGACAGTGGTAATTATTCCGCTTTCAATAAAAATCCCCCGGTACTAGCTGGGAGTTGAGCCCGAGATCTCTGCATCAGCAGACAGAAGTTCTGACCACTATACCACGAGGATGGTTAGTTACTAAAGTAATTTAGACTTGATATTTTAATTTTATTTTTCGAACAAATCTAATGTGCCTAGTTCACTTCATAAGAACATCTGCGTGTATTTCACCACGTAAATATTAATATAAGGTGGTTCTCACTCAGTTCACACTCAACTCACACTCAACTCACACTCAACACTTTAAACCTTTACCCATAAATAAGGCATTATAGCGCTATCTCTGACCCGTTACTCTCTGCTTAACAGAATTAATCAATCAGCTTTGTATAGTTGTAGATTAGGTAGAATCATTGAATTCATTGAATTCAGAAACCAATAATATTCTAAAACAGAATACGAAGATATTTTTTTCAGAATTTCGTTTAAAAAATGTAAAACGTGACATCACCAATATGACAAACACATTTGGTCATAAAGCTTCTGTGCTGTATATACATGAAAACAAAATGTGTTGGTGGCAGAAAAAAACAAAAGCCATTCCGAAAGCATGCGCTTTTTTTTTTTTTACTCTTTGGTAGTTGATCTAATTTGAATTTTTCTGCATTTATATATTTAATTTAATGCAGGATGAAAACTTGAAACTCATATGGATAGATGGAAGTAAAAGACCTGGGTGGATCCAAACGTAAAAGTTTCTCCATCAGCGTGTGGAATGCTAGCTCGAAACTGTAATTATTCTAGAGTTCAGTTTTGAAATTGGTTCCACGGTTGGTTTCCAGATAAGTTGGGTCGAAGGCTTCTGATAGCTTTTCCTACTTGTAGGTTTAGCCAGGGGTTGGTAGGAAGAGGGGGTGGGGGTGATAGAGAGGGGACCGAATATGTGTGTGTGTAAATTCCACACCGACTGAAATTAGAAAGGTCGCCAATCGGAATGTGGTTACTAGTTTGTACTGAAATCGGAAGCAATAGGGAAAGAGAAGCCGCAGAACACCCTTTTTTTTAAATCACAAAGGGATGTAAAAAAAACACATACAGAATTATAGTCTTGTATTCAAACAGACGTGTAGCCAGTAGAACAATTTGTTATTCGAGTCAAGCTTTAATCAGTTTAATAGAACTAAATTAAAGGAATATCAATATTTTGTCAAATCATGGAGTTGTATTAGTTTGTGTAAGTTCTGTGAGTTAAATGTTCAACACAAGGATTATTAAATAATTAATATAAAGGAAAAGGATGAGAAATTTAATTAAGAGAAAATAGACCAGAAATATTATGTTGAGTATATGGAAAACCAACATGGAAAAATCACATTTGTGATACCAGCCCTCTTACACCTGGTTGGAGTTGGAGCCTCAAACTTACCTTCAGTGAAAACCAAAGTTAAACTAAAATATAAATACTTATGACTCTCATACAGTTATTGGGTGAGTTAACGTTCATTAAACTAAGACTATGTATATATATTTATGTGTGTATTTGTGGGTCAAGTCTCTAAAACAGCCCTCGAGTTGTAGATTTGCACAAAAGTCGCGCACACGTTGGAATTATCATTGGGCCTAAACCAGCCCCTGTGGTTTGGACAGGCAATGGAAATTACCTAGGCGAATTTGGCCCTGAATATTAGTTGTATGCATAATGCAATATTTAGGTAATTGTATGAAGCTGTAAGACTATTTAAATATATTTGATAAAATCAAAAATTGATCCAAGATTTATTAAACTTATATAAAATCCTAAATATATAACGATGGTACGGACTACGCATAATATATATATATTTTTTCCTATCATTAAATAGTTTTATATAGATTATGGAGAGTGGAGGATATTACGTGCCCTGTCCTTAATCACATTACATTGTTAGGATAATCAAATCTAGCAGGTTACGGTGGACAGGTCATGCAGCGCGAATGGAAGAATCTAGAAAAGTGTTTTAAGGTTTCAATTTGCAAACCCAATGAGAAGAGACTATTGGGAAGACATAGACGTAGATGAAAAGATAACACTTGATTGGACCTGAAAGAGATAGGTTTAGTAATATCGACTGAATAAGTGTTACATTGTTAAATGCTTTAATTTTATGAATTTTAACTAAAATATAATCAAGTATGAGACTTTTAGAACAGTTATATTTATTTATTTCTTAAATTTAGTAATCACTTTTTTTTAGTACGAACATTTTTCCAGAGTATTTTTTTCTAATCGGTTCGACTAAACATTGTATTTTGGCTACTTTAGGATACGCCAAATTGTAGAAATATTACCATCGACTATTTTATCCAGGTATTATTTTGGCTAAAACAATAATCAAAAGCATATTTCTTCTTCATAACTAATGCTATTTTCTCTTAATCACACATTAAATTGGACAGCAAGTCATTCCTACATGACAAACTTAACTTATCCTTGGCTGATAAAATCATAGTAAACACATATGGTGGTATCTTGACTCTAACCATTCATTTTAAAATGTTTAGGAGAGATTAAATATTATAGTAACGACTAGGCTAGTAAGCAAAACTAATAGTGGAGAGAATGGGCTCTCATACTACCATGTTAGTGCGATACGATGAAGTCACATTGCAAAGTAATATTCGTGTTTAATAATGGTTCGCCACTCTGTGTTGGTAGAGGATGTTTATTTAATTGTTTTGTTGCCACTATTTAGACGCTAGTTTTGCTCTCAAAATAAAATAAATATATTGAACTGTCAATGGTAGGGGAGAGGGGTTGGGTGTTTTTAAATCCCAGTCATCTGTACTGAGGATGAATTTCCCTAAATTATTTTCCAATTTCTCTCAAAGCATATTCGAGTACACTTCCTATAACTTTCAACATTTCTCATCCCTAACACTTATGTGATATTAGTAAACTACATTAATTCATACCCTTTTCGATAACCTTTGGTATTTGTGTTTGTTATTATTATTAGCACGCGTCTTAACTACCCGTTCGGTTATACGCACTTACGCTATGTGCAATGGGAGGATGAATTGTGAGATGAAAATGGAGACCAACAGTTTAACGTGGGATACGACCACGGTGGAGGCCTGGCAATTCCTCACATTCACAAGTTGTGATTAATACACGTCTTGTCAAGGTGAAGGAAGGTTTGGCAATCAGATAATCTGTGCCGGACGAGGATTGAACCCGGACCCTCAACACAGAAGTCTGACACCTTACCCTAGACCCCAGGTCACCGATTTGTGTTTGTTAATTTTTAAGTATTTTAAGTTCTATACAATATTTCATTTTCAACCTCACTCAAAATTTATATTTATATTAGTCTCGTAAATTTCAAGATTTCTATCCCCATTATCTAGAAACCATTTCAGATTTTTAATTAAATAAGATTTCTGATTACATAAGAGTATTATTCCATACAGTTTATCTCCATTTCAAATCTAGATTTAAAATAATTTGTTATAGTTGAAATTATTTGTTTTATTAAAATATTTTTCAAACAAAAGTTTATTTTTAACAGCCCAAAACTTTTCAAAAATAAGTTTTTTAGCCCCTCATAAAACTAAATGTTCATGCTGTACGCATATTTACTAATTAGAAGAATGAATTGGGGTGACTAGGGTTGAATTTAGCAGAAATGTTCCATATTTTGTGTGTAGGGAGATTGTAAAACTATTTAGGAAAACAACCCTTATTACACCCGATTGGGATTCAAATCCTGATCTACCTGTCATCTTCACTTTAGTCTCACACGAGAGTGATGAATTAATTGTTATCTCAATTAGTTGCTGGCATATCATAACAATTGGGGATATCTGCTTGTGTAAGATAAATTCTTAGTCTCTCTCATTCCTCAAAGAATGTGCCATTTCTCTAATATGAATCTTAATCCAAATCTTTAAATCCAATCTCTATAAAATGATTTAATTTTTGTTTGGATAAATAATACCATAAACACCCTGTGGAAATCTAACGAAACCCTAGTTTTAGATTGATTGGAAAAATGGTTTCGACTCTAGTCCAAGATGGAAATCCACAGATAGATAAAAATTTGACATTGAAAAACCAGTTTTTCAGATTCAGAGTGTCATGAATCGTTGACTTCTATAAAAATATCGAAATAAATTTTTGTTGATCTCAATATTTGATAAATTTTAGGGGTCGTGATAAATTACAAATATTTATTGTTATAAACGCGAACCATATTTTACCACGCTTAAGCTGCCAATTTAAAGGCGAAGAAATGAGATTGTGAACAATAAAGTATTTTATTTACGTTTAAAATAAACCTAGGTGCACTTGGTAATCATAGAATACTAACACCCATTACAACAGTCTGGACATCAGTGAGAACATTTATCCCAGCAAACCAAAATTTACCGTTACTGAAAATAATTCAAGGACTGGTGAAGTGGACGTGATCCTCTGAAATATATACTGTGTCCCGTCATGTTGAATGTATTTTAGATTGCCTGTGTGACTGCGAGGGACGATTTGAGAATAGCTTGGTCCGAAAATGATACGAAATATTGAACAGCAGGGCAAAAATCACAGATGTATAAACTGCCATCCTCCATGGTTCAATAATACTTAAATAGCCATTCTGTGTAACCTTCAACCGTAAATTATCCACGTTATATATTTCTGCCGTTCGCTGAATACGATGTAGTTGCACAAGAAGTTTCTTAGATTCTAGTTAAACTTTTTACGTTGATCTTTTTGTTTTTTAAACCTTTCCCGTTATTTTAAGCTCAGATACTCTTACAGTATTTTATTTTAATAGAACCCGCTATTTTTTGTTTCCACCACGTCTTACTACCCGTCCGGGATGTATTCGTATTTTCTCATCACCACATCTTTCTTCCCGTTATACGCCTATGTATTAATTGCGCCATGCAGCCACCGAGGTGGATGTATATTCATATTAGTTACGTCAATAGTTTAGAATAAGGTGGTATAATTGAGATGTATTTTATCCAAATCAGCTCGTAGGAAGAGCTGGAAATCATTTATAAAAAAAAATTAGTGCTGTGACCTGAACTAGATATTCCACCATCCTATCACCAGTAAACCAGGATATATGAACCAAATATTTGGTTCACCTGCCCATCAATGCATTGGTAAATTTACTAATGTTCTTTTTCTTTTTTTTTAGCGCAATGTCTTAATACCTGTTCAGGTTGTACGCATATATACAACCAATTACACTAATGAGTTTGGGATAAAAGGAAGGTTTAATTTAGAATAATTGTACCAACATTTTTTTAAATCCACCCTGGGTACACCAGACTAGAATTTGGACTCCAATCTCTCTGTCATTGGCAGTCTAGTTTATTGCGAGAGTGACGCCTTAAGCCATGGTGCCACCAGTAATAATACCATTGAAATAGTTTATATTTATAAAATATATGCAGTTACGGGGTTTATATCATTACCACCACCAATGGACAAGCAGAAAAATGTATAAGTCTCATCCTGACTTATTTTTGGGCATGGTTAGGGTTTGAATATCAGCCTAGTATACTGAAATGCTAGTACACTTCCCCTAAATATTATCCTCCTCATAACTATACTATATGGGTGTGTATGATTTAGGTGTAGCAAGGAATGTCAGTAAAATGGGGTTTACACACAAACATTAATCGCACAGTTGAAAATATTTGTTGAATTTATTTTTGATAATTTAAACGTAAATTTGGAGAATGGAAAATTCAAATATTTCTTACAAATATACGCTATACAATAATACTTATTATTGGGTGTTAGTGTATCGTTCGGGTTGTACGCTCAATTACTATTACGCTAATGGATCAGGAATGGTGAAGGTTGAATATAGAGGAAGTGAACCCTCATCTGCGTGGAGGAGCGTGGAAAACGAACCCCCAGTTCACCCAAGTGAGATTCGAACCTCGATCTCCCCATCCTCAGCAATCGAGCTCAGCTTGAAGCTAGCGCGTTAGCTAATTACGCCACTAAGACGGGTATATATACGCTATACAAATTACAAAGTTAGTTATTAAATATTTGTACTATAGATTCAAAAATCTTTAAGGGCATATAGCCTCTTTCCTTACTCCGATGTTCCAGTACATTACTACCCTATCCTTAATTCCCCCTTCTTTGATACACCTTTCTCTATTCTTCATTATTCTCTTTCTTCCGACTCCCCATTACATTTTAACCCTAACCTTAACCCCCCTTCACTGATAAAACTCCCGCAATATTTTGTTAATCTCTTTCTTCACATGATAACAATTATTAATTTTCATTGGGATACATGAATGTGTGTGTTTAGCGAATGTTTGTGTCAAATTTACTCGAAATTAAAACAATAATTCTCAATAAGTTTTTTCAAAAAATGTATCTATTTAGTTTACTATTAATTATGAAAATCACTTTTCGTGCAGCACTTATTAAAATCCAACCGGGATATCCACATATATATATATTACGTTACTAAGGTAAATGAGGAAGGTGAATTATGGAGGGAGGTTGAGAAACAATTTTGAGAAAAATGCATTATATTAGTTTAAAGAAGGGGGAAGTGTAGAAAGTAAAATATTAGGCTATATTCAGCTGTAATTCAAACCCTAGTCTTCTGAGGTAGAATCTATAGTCCCAATTTATCAACCTATCAATGATATAAATGTTAAATAATTATTTAATATAAACAACGTGGAATAATGATTTTAAAAATGTGTGTTAAACAATTTGTCTTATAATCTTTTTGTGTTAATTTGTTTAAGATCAATCCCATATTTTATCTACAATTTTAGTTGGTTGTGTGGATTTTTCAGTTGGCTGTGAATATAAGATAAGCTTTACATACATACTACACACGCATTATTAATATCTTAAGGTCGATGAAAGGGCCTGTGATTTGGTGAAATAATTATACATACATAATTAATATCCACGCACCAAGTCTTAATTACTCCTCCGGGATATCCCCATATTTGCACTAACAGTACAGAATTGTGGAAGGTAGAATTTGAACAAAAGTCCCAGAATTTACTTGGCAGCTTAGTGGTAAGCCATTTTTTTTACAAAACACCTCAGTGACACTGGCTAAGATTTGACTGAACTCTGACCTCTAAGTTACATGGAGATCAAATTAGGCCAGGTTAACGTCCTAGCCCACATGTCCATCGGAACGGGTAATGGGACGTAAAGTGTACTTTGTATGAGCCTCAACTTAACAAACCACCTTAGTGCAGAACTAAAGCTAATATAGAACATACCGTACAGCACTAACAGCAGGAATAGTAGTCTCTATTAATACAATAATTTTTATAATGTTGTCTGTATGTAAATATGTATATCTGTCCAGATAACTTTTAGTATTATAAATAAGAGAGAAAGTTGAAATTTGGTGAAATTATAGATGAATCATTTGTGCGCAAAAGATTTAAACTTGAAAATTAATAAAAATTTTAGAAAATGATATCATGATTTATTTAATCATTTTAATTCTCACATGTGATTTACAATTCAAAAGGAAAGATAAACTAGAATACAATTCCAATATCAATTCCAAAGAGAAATAGCAGATAATGACCTGTTTTCATAGTTTTGTTTGTTCCGTATTAATATTAGTAAATAACTAAATTAATAAAGTGTTTCTTTGGCAAACAAAATGACACGCTAACGTTCTCAACATGCTTATTTAATTTATGCTTACATTTTCATTTAATTTATTAAAACAAATAAATACTATAACTAAAAGCATCTTGAAAATGAAAGATTTGGAGAAAACATTGAAAGAAAGTAAGAAAGATATTTGCGCCTTCTCATTTGTGTATTGGTTTATCTATCGATCCTAAAGTTGCTATGCCAAAGTTTCTTGATATCTTTACAGAGAACTTCGCCAGTAAACGCATATTAATGCCCCTAATTTTTTATTTTTTAAATTTGTATCTTCAGAGATTTACAAAACATAACGATTTCTACAAGTCAGAAAATTGGGAAGTCTTTAATAGAATAAGTCTCCCCATCACCTTCTGGAAATCATCTCAAATATATCTGACATGAAATTGAAGGAAACAATTTAGAGGAACGTGTATTTTACTTTGAACCGAAACAAAACTTATTTTAGGATGACGTTGAATAAACAACCGTCATTAGAGGTCCAAACTCTGTATGGAATAAATAAACCATGGCTGTGGCCATGCAATAGATGCAGTCATACATTTTTTGAGAGTAGGTTTCAATGAAACACTATTTCCCTTTGGGAGAAAAGATTAACACTATTTTAGATAACTTTTATCAACTATTCCGCAAGCTCGTAGGACATAAATCGTCTATACAATATTAAATACTATAGATGCGGAAGGAGTTTAAAATTATTAAGTTAATCAATGATATATGGAAAATCGACTGTAGCTCCATTATTGTATATTGCAATTGAATTATGGAAAACTGAAATTTACAGCTTTAAAGAAAATATCATAGAAGGGCCAGAGGATATATTAATACAAGGCTTGGTAGTTAACGAAACATTTGGAAATAGGCTGAAAAAACTGATATTTTCAACGGCCGTTCTGTGTTCACGAGATTACAAAGTTTCACAAATAAATGAGTAGGTATTTGGTATCTTAAAGGAGAGGTCAATTATAACATTAGTTTGAACTCAGTTGAGTGTAAGGATGAGTGGGGGAAAAAAAGGAAACTTTCCAGTAGATTTTCTAAATAGTTTGATGAACTTAAGAATACTTCACACAAGTTAAACTCGAGAATAGGAAGTATGGTAATGCTCATTGGGTACCTAATTATTAAACAAGGCCTATGTAATGGAACTGTCTAGAAGTGACAAAATTGGATGATAAGTTAATATTTCCTTCAACAGTTTTTAACAGGATTATGTCAAGGGAATAAATGCTTATTACCGACAGTCGATTTGGATACCTGTTGACCCTGAATCCTTTTATTTTGAGATAAGGACTGTTCCCAGTTATACTGGGGATTTAAATTACTACTAACTAGTCACAAGGTCAAACAATGGGCATGGTTGATATCTATCTGCACAAGACCTTATGCCATTGTACGCGACCTTTTCATACAAATTTTATAGTTAATTTAATAAAAGAAAGAATTAATGTTGTTTACTCTTACTACAGAAACATGCATTTTTCCATATAAAACATAACATTTCATGCACTTATCAATTGATGTTATGTTTTTCTAGGTTGGTTTAGCATTATAATAAAACTGTCGTAGACAGGCCTAAACTCTGTTTATAATAAGTATTTAATTTATTTTTCAAGATCCAACCGAGTTTACCTAAACTTGCCTACAACCTCTTCCATAAGGTCAACGAACAAGATGGAATTAAGACGTGTTTGATCCGATGCAAACTAGAGACCACCTTAAAATCGATACTTGGTAGTTCAATGGAGAACGTGCTTTCTAATCTATTACCATAGTTTCACCACCTGACGCACCCTACCTTTGTATTTTGCCACAAGGTTAGCTTTCACCAAGCCCTTTATACCATCCCATCTCTTTTCGCCCAGAACACAATCTCTTCATAAACTTGTGCAGCATCCTTCTCACTACATTACAAGAGTAGTTCCTTACCCCCTATCACTCTCTCTCTCTCTACCGACCATCGCTTCTTGTCATAGCCCCCTCCTACTTCCCTTCCCCACCTTCTCCGTCCCGTCCTTTGCACCATTTCCCTTATGGGCCTCAGCAAACTTTTGTCACATAATTATCCTAGTGGAGAAACTCTAATTAATAGTTTCCTCCCAGGATAAAGTGTTTTAGTTGAGCAAGAACTCCATCACAACAACGTAGCACCTCACATAAAACACACACACACACATACACGCATGCATGCACACTCTATTAAAAGGTTAAAAGGTTAAGAGCAAAGGGTGGTTTATAAATAAAGATACTATTTGGCTCTGCTTGAAACTTGGCATGTTAATAGGTGGTAATATTTATGTTGCCATGCCTACCTTTAGGTGAATGCACTTGAATAAATTTTTAAATAAATCTTCTTATATTTTTATTTAAATAATACGTGATAGCCCGTTGACTAATCGTGTCTAAATTTGGCTATTACATCTTTCAACTTTAGCCTATAGAGATTATACTTTAAAATGAAGATTGGAAATTTAGTTAAATTATATAGAATATTTATTCTTATTTTGATTTTAATCTCAAATTAAAAATTACCCTTATTGTATCTTTTGCTATGTACTATGAAATTAAAAAGACACCTGGGCAAGGAAATCGAACCAAGGATCTCAATCTTGGTATCCCAATGCTCTTACCACTGAGTTATACAAGTCGTCCCGTGACCAAGGTCATTATTCACTCATATCTTATGGCAGAGTCTGGGATGGACGTGCTGATATCATCAGACACTTATGAGAGATCAATAAATATCGCGAGCTACCAGATAACGCTACCATCTTTGACTTAGAAGGGATTTATGATGCGAATAGTTCAACTAGCAGCTATGATCAGACACACTACTTGAACATCTTTTATTCAGTGCAGCACAGGTTTGAGGGATAGGGAGGGTTGAATAACTATGTTATACAGTGTGTGTGATAATATGATTGTATTGTGCATTGATGTGTTTCGTAGCAATGGTTCGCATCAACTTGTTTGGTGGCTATAAATAATTATTCATTTGGATTTGTGATTTTCAGATAATTTTATTTTCAAACGGTAATGAACGAGAAGTTATTTTGTTTATAAGCTATTATTAATATGATTGTGTTATATTCAAGATTATAGTTTTAATTATTTTTGTACACTGCACCTTAATATAATTCGGGATATCTGCACATTTACATTAAAATTATAAATATAGCGAACATGGGAAAATGCCTGTGTCCTAATACTACTAATATTTCAACCTAAATTAATTTAAATTAACAAAATATTTATGAATCTACAATGGGTTTTATTACAGTATTTTAACGGAAATAACTACAACGAACCATCACTGGTCGTCTAGACAAAGTTGAAGCTAATCTACAACAATGTAAATACCTGGTAAATGTTTACTTCCTTTAATTATGGATATCCAATGAGCAGAGAACTAAGAGTGAAGGACCGCCATCATTCTTAAGTTCCACCAAGCATCACTGATGTCGTTTACGAGGACTCGTTTGACTTGGGGAATTTATCAATCGTTAAATTTTATTTTGAAAAGGTTTTATTTGATTCTTCTCATGTGTTTATTATAATAAATACTCAGGGTTTTATGTTTTGTGTTTAATTGCTTAGTAATTTACTATGTTGAGTTAATATCCAATCCTATGATACGACTGTGTGTTCGGGAAGCTTCGTACGAGATCGGGATGTTCTTTCGTTTAGACTGCCATCTAGCAATCCATAGAATAGTGAAAAATGATTAATAATGCTTCAGAGAGTAAAATGAACGTTGGCTTAGGTCATTTAGGTTTACTTTGTGTATTTGTTTATTTACGATATTTCTCCTTCCTAATTAATTGTATTTTTATTTGTTATTTAAGATTATTTAAGGAAACCCTCGGAGTTTATAGATCAAAATTTATAGTTTTGTTTAAGTTAAAGTTGTATTTATCACCATGTTCTAATTGGACTAAAAATTAGAGAAGAGCATCCTAGAAGTAGTTTTGAGGAATCTTATTTGAAGTAGGGCCTACGCTTTTGAGTGGCGTGTTTAATAATACGGTGTCACAAATCATAACTAGCCATCAGTTCAGCATCAAAAGTTCATAACATCTGATGAAAGTTTTATTATATTTTATATCAACCTACCAGATATCTTGTCAACCAGTACGTAAGCGTAAGAATTTCATAATTCATCATCATTTTAGAAGATTTTAACTAAATACAAGTTTGAAAATCCTTGTCAACTTAAGTTGCGATGTTATGGGTATTGCATCCATTTCTAAGAGTAAAACTAAGTTCTACAAATTTTTATAACTACTTTGGAAACTATACAAACCTAAGCTGTATTTATAACGTAATTTACAGCTAAGGGTTGGTTAAATTAATTAGTGGCCATATTGATATTTACCTATGCGTCACTTTTGTGGCCATCTTGAAGAACTCTATAGAACTCACTAAAACATTCATTTTTGTACAAATTGAACTTTAATGAGGTAAATTTATAATCAAATGCATCTTTATTTAATTTCATTGTTACTATAAACTATACATTTCATAGTTAATACAAATATTGTTTCATTTTCTCGTAAGACACACTATTTTTAATTAATCAAGGTAAAGACACATTACCTAATATATTAACGACACTGATTTTTAGTTTGTAAGAGAGTATTGTGTAATTTGTTGTGTACTGCATTTCATGTTTTGTTACTGGTGTAAACAATCATTTGTCACGAAATTGTTGTCATAATTACTGACGTAATATTATATTATTTGATATTTATTCATGGACGATGCTAAATTGCACTTTCTGAATAAACACATCCAACAATTATACTTTTTAATAACATCATTTTAGTGGCAATAGCTCCCAGTGTAAACCTCTGTGTCTATCTTTCTTGTTCACTGTCCTGAGACCTATAAGACACCTGCAGGTGTTGAGAGAAGTGGTCGTGTTTACCGACTACAACTGAGTTTTGTAAGACAATTATTTGACGTCCCACATATTATAGATATTTAATTCTTGAACACAACCTTGTTAGGTGGTCCACCCCTGTCAGTGTATTGAGAGGTAGGGAGGGTTTGGTACAGAATGTAGAATTTAGAAGGAATTCACCCATATTGGCGTGGAGAAAAGATTGAATACCGAATTCAGTATAACCTGCTTGGATTCGAGCCCTAAACTTCTTGTTACCTATTAACCAAAATAACCGGTTGACGTCTTATATTTTATACCCGCCTATGAGAATCCATGTCAAGTTAAGTTAAGCAACGCAATAACTAAGCCTATATTATTTTACTTGAATTTATTAAATTTTTTAACATGATCAAATCATTTATTCTTCAAGTTGAGCCAAATTTTGAAGTCATTCAAATTATTGTGTATATTATCTAATACATTATCTTTTTATTATTTTTAAATTACTTAATAAAGTATGCTATGAAAGGAATTTAAGTGACATAAAATTACGTATGAAATTCATAGACAATTTACATTTTATTTTCTATGTTATTTCTAGCACTATATATTACTACTTGTTCAGGTTATATGCGTATGTACTAATTACATTGGTGATCTAGGAATGAGGAATGTTGAATTTATAGGAAATGTACGTAAATTTGGGTGAAGGGAGGAAAAAACTCTTTTGTAAAAACCACCCTCGGCTCATTTGATTGGGATTAGAACCACAACCTCCCTGTTATCCACAGTCTAGTCTAACACGAGAGTGACGTAGTAGACCATGTGGCCACCGTATCAGGCTATTTTATATGTTCTTAAATTAGCTATTACTATCATAAATATTTAAAATGTTATAATAAACTTCTATGAGCTACTTGACTGTAATTTATAAGTTTAAAATATAAAATGAATTAGTCACATTACTTTCTTAAGTACAAATTAAAAGGTCACATGTTTAAGGGCCATAAACGAGTATAATGGCCGCCATTAACAAAATTAGAAGTAATAATGAAATCTTGTCCGTAATTTGAATATAATGTTACTTGTAATTTTCAGCCATATTAAAGTACAAGCACGTGCTTAGTTTGTATTAGTTAAAATACGACTTAACCACATTTAAAATGAAAATAATTTTACATTAAAGTACACAAAAATTAATATTTTTAGCTCTAAATTAAGAAATGGAAGGTTAACATTTTTAATTGTTATTGACAATGTGTGCTATATATATTCTTTGATTAAGCCACTAGTTTTAAATATGGCATAATAATGTATGAATATATAAATATATTTAAAAGGTGAATCAATTACAAAATAAATTTAATTACCGCTTACAACGATAAATATTGTAATTACAGATCTGTATCATCGTGTGAATTCCCGTGGGAGCTTGGCCAACCCCAAGCGCATTTCTTTCATAATAGTTCCTCTCTTTTATTTTCAGTACAAACTTTCTGTACTCAAACAAGTACGAACAAAGAGGTACTGTACATGTGTACTGAACAGGGCTAATAGGTGCAGGGGTTGTTTATGTTGACCCGCAGTGTGTTCATGCTGCGTCTGACTACGTCTCTCTGAAGTACAAAGGGGATTCTAATTTCCATCGTAACCAGGTGTATATTTATTCACGAAGTTACCTCCTTCGTTAAAGGACTATGATTAATTATGGCGATTGAGCTTGAGCAAGAACTTTATTGGTTTGTGGTTCATACGATGACCAGCTTTCAATGAGAGTTGCGTTAACATCCTGGTTGTTTTGAAGTCTAGTTTGAGGGCAAGGTGTGGTGTGTGGTTGTGTGTGTGTGTGTGTGTGTGTGTGTGTGTGTGTGTGTGTGTGTGTGTGTGAGAGAGAGAGAGAGAGAGGAATAAAGCGTTATTGCTTACGATTGAGTTTGAATTAACTATAATTATGCTCCCAGCTGATAAAAACTTTGCTTTTTGGTTTAGTTATTGTAATAACTTCTGACAAATGTTTTGTGTTTATAAACATTGGAATAAAACCTTATTTTACTATAATGGCAAGACTAACAAGTACAGTAGGATCTGGCTAATTTGACATTGATTGTTTATAAAATATGTTAATTCAAATCCATAATGATTTCCCATGAAATTCCAATTTCAATCAATGATAAAAAAATAAAATTAATTTGAATTTTAGAAATACATAACTATTTAGATAGTTCAAAGCCTAGCCATTGTTAATTTTTGTTAGAGTTTACCCCTACTCATTTCAAACCTAGCTTAACGATTTTTATTAAATAACTCCACACGCTAAGAATGTCAAATAAAGTTATTGACAGGCAATGAAAGAGAAAGCGTAAAATTCTGTACCGGTAGCGATTGTGATTCATAGAATAGGTGATGTGTTGGCTCAGCTATCATCGCTGCTGTGTGACCATGTAACCTTGTAACACCCTGACTGAATGATTAATTTAAGTCTTCAATTTTCCGATGTTAATTATTCCAAGTTTTTATATTTTATGTTAAAATATCTCTTGTTTTTAATGCATGTATATACAGTGTATGTTTGTATTAAATAAAACATAGATAAAATGTATGTGTTTAGTGTAGCATATATTGAGGTAATTGATTTGAGTACCAACTGCCTGGATAGTCATAAAAATGTTAGTTTGATTTTTTTTAAACATACCTTGAAATGTAAATTTAAAAAACTCTAGTCTGTATTGATTATTTTTGTTTGCAGGTAAATTGATTTTTTAAAATTATTGTTAGTTGTTTTAATTATATAATCTAGGTTCCCAAAGAAAATACACCATTATTTGTAGTTTATGCGCTATTTTAGTTAAAAAAAGTTGACAAAATTTTGATCTTAAAGTGTTACAGGATGTGAAGCGTGGAGACATTTTATAGCTATAGCACTTTAAAATGCTTTAATATAAACACTCTCTTCATGACCTTTTCTGAAACATTTCCAATTTGGTATAAATTGCTATTTATATGTTATTTATAAACTATCATTAAACGAATTTATTTTACTAAATTAAATGAAGATTATTAATGATAATGTAAGATAATATCCTGACACCAATTTTGAACAAAATCGTTAGAGCCCTTAAATAAAATAAAATTTTGCAAAAATAAATTATCTAAACAAATATAAAAATTTTTATTAGAATAAAGTATATAATTATTCATAATTTAAAAAACTTAACAAATACCCATTTTAAGCTCGATCGCTATAGATTTATTTTTCAAATCTAAAACTTTTAAAAATTTGTCACCAGTAAAACACACTCATATGAATTTTGCCCCAAAAAAATCAGGCCTATACAGTCTTATTTTTCATGTCAAACACTCCCTAGGCAAACATTTTAAACAAAATCGTTAGTCATTCTCAAAATATCTCAAATTTTAAAAATCACTCCTCATTAAACCTACCCTTTAACGAATTTTTTACCCCAAAACCAAGTATACAGTATTTTGTGTGTGGTAAAATACTTCCTGTTATCTAATTTAAACATAATCACTGGAGCCATTTTCAAAACCTATATAATTAATAAAAAATAATTTATTAGTAAACTACCCTAATTTAAGGGGTAGGGTCAACGTTAAAAGTTTCCCGAAGTATTGTCCTACATTATTAAGTATTAAGTTTGAACAAAATCTATTAAACAGTTTTATATCTATAGGCATGAACATAGAGATAGACAGCCAGAAATTGTAAAATACGTTTTTTGGGTTCGGACACTAATAAAACGTAGAGATTCTTCATAATATAGAGGTCAAAAATGTTCATAATTATAATCATTTTTCTAGATATGAGAAAATAATAAAGTTACTTTGAATTTGGTGAATTGTAGATTTTATTATTGAACCCAGATCTCTTTTTCATCAGCAACCCAATCTAACGCGGGAGTTACGCCTTAGGGCCAGTTTCATAGATTTAGTACACTTCAAGAGCGGCGGTATTCTAAGCACAGGTCCATTTCATCCGAGTTTAAGAAGGTGTCCCCTTATATCTATAATAACGCCACACCTGCGGCCTACTTATTATGACTATTAAACTGTCCCTCAGTTTATATCATTAGAACATAATTAATCCAGGTGTTAAGCATAGTAATTAAAAAGTTAGTTTAATATCCCCTTGAATAAAAAACAAATTGATGATTAATACACTATCTAATCATCACCGAGAAACAGGAAGTTAAATAAAACAAATGGCTTTGGTAATAAAAAAACATGTTTTACGAGGTCCCATGGCCATAACAATAAAGTTGCACACTTCCCATGCTTGGTATTCCTATAACATACCGAGAGAGACGCTGGCAGGCTCCTCTAATGGGACTAAAGTCTGCAACCTTAAAGAGTTGAATAAGGTGATAAGTGGCTTTTCACGGAACCCATTAGTGTGGCATGTCTCCCCCTTAAATCCTCCATGTTGGGACGAGGGAGGAGGGGGCAGAAGAACCGGAATGAAGTAGCAGTAGAGCTCGAGATGTGTAGTTTCCGGTGTCCGGAAACTTCCCCCGGAGTTCTGTCGGACGAAAGGGGAAAGGGGTATAAGGGATCTACTCCAGTCCGGGAAAACGTCTTAAGACGCGTCAGAGTCAAGTCGTTTCAATGTCACTTTCAAAAAAATAAATGTTTCCGGTGCGTAGCGCGAGTTACGACACCTTCTTTTGTTTTGAATGGAGAAATATAAAGTTAACTGACTTATTATGTTTAGCAAATACATTCCTACACTTATTCTTCAGACAATATATCCAAGTTATTTCTGCCAAACACCTTATATTTACAGTTAAATTTGAATCACTCAAATAATGCCTGATAAACCTTCAAACAGACTTAAATAAAAACTAATAGGTTTGCGCTAACACTCACTAAACATTGAGATTATAATAAGTATTGAGAAAGTATGGTAGTAATTAATATAAATGTCTTCAAGATTTTGAACAAAATATATTTTTTAAGCATCCTCTACTGTGAATAAGGGTTTATTTAAATCTCTCTGTGTGCTTTTCTAATGCCTAAATGGTAGTAATGAAACTGTTCAAATTAGGTATTCAAAAATATGGATGCAATAAAATAAAATATAGAATAATTTTTATTAAATTTTATTAAATAACCCACATATTATCATTTTTTTTGAACATAGCTCTAAAGATTTTGATTAAATTTTATTCATTTAGAGATAATATTGTATATTGTTATAAATTTAGATCACATATCTCCAGGAATATCACGATGGCGTCCAGATTAACTAATTTTATTGTTATGACAACCACTGTTCTAGAGCAAAAATTAATGTCATTGATGATTTTCTTAAAATAATATCTTTTAAGATCTGTTATTGTGTTTAGAAACATATGGAATATTTTGTCATTAAAAATAATTATTTATTACCTTGATCAACAAATGAGAAAATGTATCTTTTTGTCAAAGTTTCTGACAATTTTATTTATTTAGATATATGTATACGACATGATATCATAATAGTAGAAAAGCATAAACGTACTTAAGTATATAAGGGTTAGGTGAAGTTATTTATTGTGAAAACGGCCAGTGATATTGTTTATAAACGGTGATATAAATTTTCTTAATATCATTTATACATATTTATTCAAAATATTCTTATTATATCTGTATTAACATGAATATATAGGCCTACCTGAGTATCAATAATACATATTTACTTTAAGTAAAAGAAACAACATTATTAATGCGAGAAGGTTTGTAAAGTATATTTTACATTTTTTGTTTGAATACTAATTGCTTATTGGGATACAATTATAATTATATAAAATATTAATAATCTTTTGATTAAATCGGGAGTGGACAAAATAAAATTCTTAAGGTGCGGCAGAAGGGAGCGCAAGTGTTTTTTACAGTTTTTATAAAATTAAAATTTTTTGGCCAAAATAAATCAAGTATTTCTCCAGTAGCAACATAGAGTTTAGTTTTCTGCACATGTTAATATCAACAGATCTTGACTATATGTCAAGGGTGTCCTGGAATTTGTCAAAACTTTTTCTCTTTATTAAAAGGACTTTTTAAATAAAGAGAAAAGTTTTGACAAAATTCCAGGACACCTCTAACATATATTCACGATCTGTTGATATTAGCACGTGCGGAAAACTAAACTCTATGTTTCTACTGGAGAAATATTTGATTTATTTTGGCCAAAAAAATGTAATGTTATAAAAACTGTAAAAACACTCGCGCTCCCTTCTGCTGCACCTTAAAGACATTAATTTGGTTGTAATGGTTGTAGAATGGTAAATTATAATACTAATATTAGTTAAAAGCTAGGTGTGTAATCTGCAGTCTATGGCAGAAAACCAAGAGCATGTACTAATAAATTAATTTCTATCGCAATTTTATACACACCTTTCAATATTCATACATAAGGAGCATAAGAGTGCCGATATAGGCGTAGCACAACACCTTCTACCCGTTCGGTTTATAAGCCTATGCACTAATTACGCTAATGGTTTTAGGTATTAGGAAGGCTATATTTATAGGAAGTGTACCCGCATTTGCGTGGAGGGATAATAGAAATTCATTTCGGAAAAACTACCCTTAGTACACCCGATTGAGACTCGAATATGTTTCTCTCCATCATCGGCTTGCTAGTCTACTTCGAGAGTAGCGCATTAGATCATTCGCTCACCGAAGCGGGTAGTCTTTCTTCTTGATTCAGTCATAAGGCCTTATTATTAGTAATAACGTTTTCCAAAATAGATATGAGTCAATATTATTTTTGGACAAATACTTTATAAAATAACGCTTTTAAGGGATATTAAAATTAAGATTGTTTACTGTAACTGTAAATATTACTTTTAGAATAGTTGCTATATAAATCTAATATGACTAACTATTAGTCACGGACAACAAAGGATTTAAAAACAGATTGCCCATACAAATATTCTTTATTGTTTATTTTATAGGTAGAACTACTTAAATAATATTTGAAATATTTTTGATGTTAGCTGAACATTTTATATAGATAATAAAACAGAACTTACTTAATATACGTATTATGTGCCGCTTTTACCTACTTGTATGTAGCAAAAAAACATGTTGAAACTGAATCAGAATCCGGAGATTGAGTCCTATGTTTAAATAAAATAGGAAACACACACTATTTTTACTTAGATAGGTTACTGTAAAACTGTTTCACGTACAAATAACACAATACATCACAAATGAGTTCACTAATACAGCTAGAATGTCGAAAAACAATGGAGGATAAATGGACAATTTTCCTGAACAGTGAAAATGTCAGACACAGGCTAATTTATTGATATTTTCACTTGTAAGGAAAATGTGATCCAAGCTTGGGATACTAGGTTCGATTTCCGTGTCCAATATTTTTTTAGAATGGAGATGAATTTTTATTACTGTATAAAGCTTGCACGTAACATTAAAGTTTGACAATCATTAATTCCCTGATGTTTATTAACCATTTACACCAGTGTAACTTATTATTACATAAATATATAGCCATGTTAGTTTCCTTATTTTTAAATAATTCTAAGCCCTCTTTGGTGGTCGCGGGGTTCAAGGCATCACGCTTGCAATAGACTAGACTTCTGATGACGGGGAGTTTGGAGTTTGATCCCAGCTGGTTGTACTGGTGGTGGTTTTTCCTAAATGGTTTCCCACTTTCTCTCTTCCCACGCAAATTTGGGCACACTTCCTCTAAATTCAACCTTTATCATTCCTAACCCATTAGCGTAATTAGTAAATAAGCGTTTATAAATATAACAGGTAGTAAGAAAGAGTGCTAAAAATATTTATTTTAATATTATAAATATATGCAACAAAATTAATTATTCTACAGTTGGTCAACTTCCTTTAGCAACACACTATCAGCTAAAACAAGTTGGTTGTTCTGAGAAGAAGATACCTATTTTTATGTTACATAGTGTCAAGTCTATGAGGAGAATTCCATCCCTCCCAGGGAACATTACTGAGTGTCTCCATAATCTAAAGGACATTTGAGGAGAAGGTTAGCGAGAGATTCAGAACACAAGAGCTGGTCTCTAATGGTTCCCTCAAGATTACTATCCTCAACCATTCTCTCACGCTATAGACATTACACCAACTCCCCCACCCCCTCTTTCCTCTCCAGCCATAGTTCCCTCTATGGACCGCTCAGCTTATCAAAACATTTACAACAAGGCGCACACATACCGCTCTTAGATCTCACGCGTACACACAAAACACATACACATACACATACACAACACCAGCTTTGTTGTACGACGGAGACTTCAGCCTGCATGAATATTTAGTACAAAGCAATCTGATTCTAAAGATGCCTTCCCCTAACAGACACACAAACACTGCATTACAAACAAGACAAGGGCTGCTTCCTTTTTTTGTTGTTGAATGCTCGAAAGCACGAAGGTCATTCGAGGCTTTCACACTAAGTACTCTGAGAATGGGTCATCCCGGTACATGAAGAGGTTTCTTTCAAAACAAATTACTAAAGTGACAATTTCATATTTATTTTGTAGAGCGACGTTTTGTATTGAAGCTGTATTCATTTGAAGACCATAAAAATTATATATTCTAGGTCACTAGAAATTGTTTAAAAGAAGGCCTAAATTGAGATAATCTAACGAGAAAGCAAATAATACAATTTAAAATCAATAGGCCTATCTCCATTGAATTTGATATGAGTTGCGAATGAATACCTAAGTGTAAATACATTTAAAATAGTTAATATCTAGTATGTACAGAAGTTAAACTTCTCATAAATATTTATTTTTTCAGATAATCCGAAAAAGTCCTGCTAAAGGTTATTTTTGTTAAGTTTGTACTAGATATGTAAACTTAACTATAAATATATATATAATTATACTATATGTATATATATACATATTATATACACTATATATATATATATATACTATATATATATATATACATATATACATAATATACATATATACATATATATATACATATATATACATATATATAACATATATATATACATATATATATATACATATATATAATTACATATATATACATATATATACATATATATATATAAATATATACATATATATACATATATATACATATATATACATATATAAAATATATATATACATATATATACATATATAATATATATATACATATATAATATATATACATATATACATATATATAATATAATATATATATATAAAAGCATGTAGTCTATCTTTTTTTAGCACCACGTCTTACTAACTGTTCGTGCTATAAGTATGAAGTCTATCTTAATTCCCTCTATCAACGAATCTGTATCACTCCGTATTATTTTATTTCTACATTCCGCCTCGCTATCTATCCTAACTATGCGCATATCTACAGGAATAATTAAGGGCTAAGAAAATTTGAATTTAGAGGAAAAGGAGGATACAATTTATTTTATCATTATTGTAACCACACTTTTATTGTAAAAGTGACGCATATAAATATTCTACCACCAAACCAGTTTCCAAGAGAATCAACATAAATTTAGTCTTATAAATATTTCAAGGCATATATAATATATATATTGTCTTTAAATACCACTATTTTAATTGCTATGTTTAATTTTGATATATCCTCAGTTTAAAAGGTAAAGAAACTAATTAGATCACTGTGAACCAAGAATATCTTAAGTCCTCATTGGAATAAAGGCTGCCGAAAATGTATGAGAATAATTGCGTTCAACTAACTCGAATTGCACACGAATGAAATAGAGTACAGAAAACCAAGCAATTATATTCTTGTTCATAGACAAAATACAGCTCTCGAACTTGTTAGTTAACCACAGCAGATACAGCAATTTGCAGAATAAAACCTTTGTTCAACTCAACCAAGACTCAAGAACGTAAAGCTTTATATTTAGGGTCACCATACATACTGTTACAATTGGGCCACGAGACTGATTATTCCATAAAATCACAGGTGGATTGATGAGCTACGTTCATTGAACATGAGTATTATAAAAAATACAGATCTTTTAAACTTATTAACATTATAGTTGGACCACTTATACCTGTTATGAGGCAAGGTTGTGCATATAACGTATACAAACAAATAAGTTCAAACTATAGTAATTAAGTAAGTAGAAAGTAACTACCATTAATTTTAAGGGCTAGGGTCACAATCGATAAAAGTCCTGGCACAAATATACATGGGGATAGACAGAATAACAAATCTACTTTTGTATGTTGGGGCTCACATAAAACGTAAAGATCATCATTATCTCGAGATGGATTTTTTTTAACGATTACAATATTTTATTTTGAAATTTAGCCCCTTTTATCTCTAAACACAGTTTTGACGTATGGGCCTTCTTCTAGCTACACCCCAATTTTATTTAATAAAAAACCATATTGAACTTAAATTCTAACACAAAAAGTCACTCTTCTTCAAAAGCATTTAATACTAATTATTTTTGATTCGTCATCAGTTTTGGAAATCATTGTTTCCATACATTTAAATGTTATTTAGTACCAGGGCAATACCATCCGTTATAATATCTTCTGCATTACGTTTTGCCAACCTAGAACCGATGAGTTTCAGGTCTTTAACACAAATTGTCCTTATCTCTTCGCTTTACACCATTGCTTGTAACTTGTCTATTTATATATTTCATCACTTCGTGATTATGATTTTATCACCATTGATTATAGCACTAGTGTATATGTTGTCCATGTAAACTTTTGATGAACACTTTTTTCTCACACATCTCCAGTGAACTTTACTATCGGTAGCAGCACGAGCCATTGAATATTTGTTACTTTCTAGGACAAGCAATTTTTTGCCTCTTTCACTCCACGTAAGGAACCTTCCATTTTTCACTCACTGGAACACTACACAAAGAGATTTCCATACTTGGTATTTGTAGCCTTTCAATGTCTATGCACAACCTTGCTCATAATAGGTATACGTGGTCCAACTATAATATTACGTGGCCCAATAAATGTTTACGTGGCCCAATTGTAAGTGTCTACACCGAATAATAATATATTACGTGCCAAATTGTAAGTCACCCATTTTATGGGGTAATATCGTGTTGTCTTAGAGAACAGGTTTAGTACGCCATAGGTATTTTTTTTAAACAATATTTCTTTTTGAAGTTTAGAAAAAATAATATTCATGAATCGAACAACGCTAGCACAAGAAACTTCACCCCTGATTTTTAATTTTTCAAAAAGTGGAATTTAAAAGCTATATTTGCCAAAAGCAGAATTTTAGTTAGGAACAAGACCTTTAGAATAGACTTCCTAACAAAATCTATGTTTTACTTTTTTATTACGTACAGTAATTCTATCAAATATGATTTTGGTATTAACTAATATTAATTGTTCCAAGAGTTGTTTTGCCTTTAATGCCACATAGTATTATAGTTTTTGTATTGAAGTGTTTATTTGAAGTGATTAGAAACCAACATCCTGATTTATTTATAGTCAATAATGAGTAAAATCCAGTCAAAATTAATTTTATTTATTTGTCTTTAAGAACTGAGTTTTTTTTGACGTTAATACTTGTCTTTTAAACTAACGATAAATTAATGTTATTTTAGGTATTATTTGACTTAATTTAACTCAGTGTTAACCCTTGAATTTGAACTAATATGGAGATTTCAACTAGTTTTTCTTCTTTTCTTCTATTATTTTTTCTTTATCTGCTTTATTAATCCTTTTTTCCTGAAACATATACATGAAGGTGTAATAATTTTTTTGTTCTGCTTTAGTATAGAATATAAAAAGATCACCATACTTATATTATGAGGGTGAATACTGTTTAGCAAGTGACTAATTCCCATTTTAATTTCATGCAACATGACCTTACTACCCAGCCAAGCTATTCAAACCCTTGCATAGTGTAATAAAATGACAAAGGTGAATTTAGAGGAAATATACCTGCATTTGTGTATAGGGAGGTTTGGAAAACATTTAAGCTGAGCAGCTATCCAGGTCCGGGCATATACCTGCTATCATACTAATCATCATTCATGTTTCATCATTGACAGATGAGATAACTTCTTTGCTTTTATTTCCACTGGGAAAATCAATATTTAAAAATTTTCCTGTTTATAGTTTAGAAATATTAAAAAATAAATTTTCTTTTTTCAAAATATTGTATCAAATAAAAATTTGTGAAATATGTACTGTAAAAAGTATTACAATGATATTACATTATAATAGTAACATCTAAATAGTACCGGCCCCTTGCCCTTGTAAAATTAGACACTCATTCAATCCATGTTCCTGAATTTATTTATATGCAACGCTTTATTAACTGACCAACAGAGCTATTCGCAAAGTTACACTAATGGGTATGATGGGGGAGGTAGAATTTAGAATAAATATAACACCAGCAGCTTGAATGGAGAGTGGAAAATCAATTTACCAAAAGTACACCTGACCGGGATTCAATCCTCGGACTACTCGTTGCGCAATCTAGGCCAATGAAGATGCCTTAGACCATGAAACCACCGATACTGGTTTGGTCTCAATAACGAACGACCTTTGTGCCACCCATAAAAATAGCGTGGCTTGACGTCATGTGGTTGCGGTGTTTATGTGTCTAGACGTAGGCCTGATGGTCGAAAATATCATTCAAAAATTAAAATGTATACAATATTTTAAAAGGACGTAAACTTAAAATCGTCTCAATCGGAATTTTGATTCATGTCATCTCTTTTCTTGTTTCACATATGAATGCTCATTTAAGTACTAAATTCTATTATTATTCCTGGTAATAAATATGTGTATTATATGGTCATTTTATGTAATTTTGGAATTAAAGGTCATATTTTCTTGGAATTGTGTTATTTTTAGGAATTTTTGATTGCTTGAAATTGTTTGTGCATATTTGAGTGATTTTAGGAATTCGTGTAGAATAAGACTTAGACTATATTTTAAAGTCCATCAATATTTTATAAATGCATATTTACTCAAACATAAATTTTATCACCACCCAATTTTTGGATATGGAAGATAAGTAGGCAAATAACGTTGTATCACTTTGTTTTTATTGTTGTAAAATATCATAATCCTACTGAGACACTGAACTAAGTTGGAGAGGGTTCATTGGGAAGGATAGCTATTACGTCTGAAGCAGATATTTATAATTCAATCTTTATATCTACCAGGGAATGCAAGTGTTTATTTTTAATGACTTTTAATTGCACTGTAAATTTCGTAAATTGCGTGATTAATTTAGTTGTGTGCAATTTATTTAGAGTTTTCGTTCATATTTTCTAGGCCATTTTTTTAAAATTTGATGTCATTTTTAGAATTATTACTTTTTTATAGTCATATTTTTATAATTCCTTTTCATAAAAATCCTGGCCCTTGACACCGCTTAACATAGAATTTGTATAGTTATTAAAGTTAAATATTATCAGTTTTCCAAGCATCCTACATATTTATCTTTCATTATTATAATAATGAGGAGATTTCTCTCATGAAAAGTTACGTGCATGTGTAAATATTGTGTTTGTGGTCTAGGTTCAACAATTATCACGATTCAGTAATTAAGTTCAGCATATGTGTTTTACCACAATGTTATGGTGGTATTAATTATATTAAATCAAACATTTGAGTTATTATTTCATAGTTTTAATCTAATATAAACAATTTAATAGTCTAAATTCAGTTTTATTTTTTGTTTATAGCATAGATGTTTTTAGTAAATGTAATTTAAAGTGTAGGCCTATTTACAACATATAATATACCAACGTTTAGTTCAATATTATACAGTTATTATACTTTTATTTTAATATGATTTTCACGTTTATTTTTAAAACCACTATTTTTAACCTAAACCTTCATATTATATTTAATTTATATGCTAATTTATAGTGTATTTACAATAAACAATAAGGCTATATATTCTATGTTTAGATGATATACATGCATATGTTGTCCTATACAACTTAACCACTCTAGGTGACCCTTCTTAAATTCAAGATTTATATAGTAGGTATGATTTTTGTATATTATGGATTATTATTTTTATACAAAAAGAATTATATACTAGCTAAAGCTGGATATAAAGTAATAAGAGTAAATGATAAATTTCAAGTTCATAGCCTAGAAGGTTCACGCAGGTTTAACGTCCCCTTCTATCCCCCCCACCAGATATTTGCCCCCAAAATAATATTGTATTATTACAGTCTAAACAAAACAAAAACATACTAGTTTTCCTCTTGTTGCTAATATTGTAATATTAAACTACATTATTAATAATATTGTGGGTTGGTTTTCATTAGTCAGGAAACTAAGTTGTGTTGATAATAACAAAATATTGACGTAGAAAATATAAACAGTGGTAGTTTTAGAATAACCTACCCGAAGATAAATGCGTGTTATTTATAATATTCTGTTTGAATATTTTTAGTTTTACAAATTTAGTGTGTAGTGTAGACTAGTGTTAATTAGTTTGTTATTGTGTAGGCTAGACAGGTATATTTATTCGAAATGCTAGATTTGGTTTTATAAGTTAACACAATGAATTCCAGTAGTTTATAGTCCTTTCAATTTTAGAAGGAAGAGATTTTATAAAATATTAATATATTTTATCGAGATCAAAATGACAACATTTTACTCTTTTAGTGTTATTTTATAGGGATTAACAATATCTATAAAACGTGAATGATTAAGATCACATGTATTAACGTATGAATATATGAAACTTGTTTTAAGTAACTTTTATAACTGTTAAAAAAATGCGATCATATCTTAATCTGATTGTAGACAGTGTCGTTGGAAGATCGGTTAGACTTTCCACAGCACAAATATCCCCCAAACTCTTCTCCCAGCTAGGTCACTCACTGTTTCGTTACCTTTTGTGTCACATAGGTATAAGAGTCATTTGGACCTGTGGTAGCAGAAACTTATTTGTGTATATTGAAGGAAGCAACTGACCAAAAGGGGAAAGGAGGACTTGTTCCACCCCCTGTCTCCCTCCCAAATTTAAAGATATTTGGTGCCCCCCTTACCCCAACAAACGTTTGACAATTCGATACCCTTATACTGCTGAAATGATCATCACCTGCAATTTATTTAAAATCATTCTTTTATATATTTTATTAGAAGTGTTATCACGTCGGAAATTTTGAAACATTGAAACCATTAGAAGATATTTTATATCGATCCTCACCTTAGGTTTTTAAATTTTAGTTTGATTCCTTCTGAATCTATTTGAAATTGGTTTTTAATACAGTATTATCATATTTAAAATAAAAAGGGGAGTGAAATAAGCCAAGAAGGGATCTCTTTTATTTCATGTGAGGCAAATTAGTTTAAATAGCTGAATTCTTTTCGGGGTTTGCCACCATTTATGCCTTTATTTAAGAATATTTCTGAATGTACAGTACATTTTCACACATGAAAGGAATAGGTTAAATTTAAGTTTCTAAATGTTAAACAAATATATATAGCTTAAAGTATTTAATCTCTTCCCTTGATTACCATAAAAATAAGTTTGAGATAGCTTCTGAAAGCATTTATTATTCATAATTTTTCTTTCCTATAGCAGTTGGGGGCGATAGCCCCCCCCCCCCCAGGCCCCGAATAACCCCTCGTGAAATTTTTGTTTTAGTACGGCCTTGGTTGATATAATCAATAAGATGTTGGTTGAATCAATATTGTTGTTTAAAAAATGCAGTTAAATACCAGGATCACGATCAACTTAACATCCATTTAACGTAACATGACCTAAGTATAGCGTAACCTAGAGATTATTCTCGTGATACTTGAGGAACCCATAGGATACATTTAACAAACAATTGACGTGGCATTCACTTAACGTTAGAGAAGTTTAAGTGGTAGTGTTTACTGTACGTTACATGAAGTATAGCATGTGTTCATTTCAACCAATCAGCTTGGGAGAAGTGCAACATAGTTGCTTGGTTCCTTAATTGTTTGTTCATTATATTTATGCAAACGCCTTCTATGCAATCGTTCGAGAATGACATTGAGCTATGTTATGTGTAGCCCTTAGTTTGATTCAGTTATTTGAGCGGTGTAAATCTAAAAATTGTACTGAGAGTCTTTTTATTAAATTATCTACCTTCATTGATACTCGTAAAAGCGAGGAAATTTCCTCTAAATTATACCTTCGTTATCCCTGCCATTTTAGCTTAATTTGTATATATTAATAAGAATAAATATTTGAATAAGTAAATCGGGTATCGAGAAATGACAAAAATAGATAAAATTTCAATATTTTAAGCCTAATGAGACTTGGCTGCACGCTTCCATTTTTTAGAATATTTTTTTTTCAAATGGTTAAAATTCAATATATGTTTCTATATTGAGTTATTAAATTAAATTAGCCTTACGTAAGGGAATCCTGAACAAAGTATTTCCTTACGTTTTGTAAACCCATTTGTGCTCAAATATCAAACTGTATAAAATGAATAATGTGACACATTTATTAGTAGCATGTATATTTAGATTAAAGTAGAATACTTTTTTTATCTCTTCAATCAAAATATATTTTTATTTGTGTTTCCATCACAAATGTTAATTTGTCACTAATAAATCATGTAATATCACTACATTTAGCTTGGGGAAAGAGAACGTAATAAATCACTTTATATTTTTACTATCTACATTGTGAATACAGGGAAAATCAATCCTAATAGAGTATTTCTTAGTGAATAAACATTTAAAGCGTAGTTTACAAAAATGTAAGCAATTTATCTTACTCCACTGTCATCCTTTAGAGTCTTTCTTTAATGGTGTTTAAATAATCCGTTAGAGTGCTAAACTTATTGATAGGCTTGCATAATATATATCTAACTTTTCAAACACTTTTACATACCCAAGTGGGCTTTACCAGAGGTTATAAAAAATAGCTTTGAGTGAAAACTTAAAGTTAGTGAAAGAAGATTAAATCTGAAATATTAAAGGAACACATTTCATCATTCTGGTAAAATAAAATTTATTTATTTGAGAAAAATAACTGTTAAAAATTGTTTGTGATTTCATATAATTTAATACGACTTATAATATAGCTTAGAAAGGTTTACTACGTAATAACAAGTCGAGTACTGTACATTACTTATTTAAATTAAACAGTTCAAAAAAAAATTGAACTATTCTTTTATATTATTAGTCTTAAATTCTATTATATTATTTATTTATTTATTCATGTAAAGATATACAAAGGAACAAATAAAACTAATTTGAAACTTATTTTAATTTTCTTTTAGAAGTTTTTTTTGTGGGGTAAGAGTATCTTGCCTTTAAACTAATAATGATGGCATTTTGCTGTAATTACAAAACTTCAATAAACCTTTTTTATGTAAACTTAATAAAAACGGATTTTTTTATTTAACTTTCCTTAATAATTACTAATGGCTAAATGTAATTTTTATTCTAACTTTCGAGTAACTCTCAAATCTAAGAACGCACACTTCTAGAAATAAGTTTTTAGACAAACCAACGCAATCATATTTAGTTTAAAATAATATATTTGTATGAAATTATAATATTAATACTGTTATTATTCAAAGGTTTTTATTAATATATTTATATACCGACGTTATCTCTTAAAACTATTAGTTAACATTTAAAAAAAAATCAGGATTGCTTTATGAAACTTGTCTCCTGCTTTAGGCTAATAATTATGATTAATATTTTTGCTATCCACAACTTTGGGAACGCGGAATAAACAAAAAGCACCTCAAGTATGGTTTGATAGGAATGGGGAGGTTGGGATACAAATCCCGGCTCTATATACTGAAGGTGATTTTTCCTAAAAAAATTTTACGCTCTCCCTCCAAAAAAATATGAGTACATTTCCTTTACATTTTAAATTGCTCATCTCTACACGATAAATATAATTAAAAAAGAATAAAAATGTGAGAAAATAAATATATGTATATTAATGCGTTCATATGCTAAGAGTGCCTCTTTAACTTAAATAGTTTTATAAATAAAATATCTGAGCAGAATGATAAGAACAATCAATAGAACAAGAATCAAGAATGGTTAATGTAATCACTAGCAGAGAACGCGCCAAGTGATAAAACATATTTTTAATTTGTTTTTAGTTATAGCACCGTGTCTTACTACCCGTTTGGGTTATACGCTTAAGTACTAATTACTCTAATGGATTAGGAATTGTAAAGGTTAAGTTTAAAGGAAGTAAACCCGCATTCACGTGGAGGGAGAGTGGAAAACCATTAAGGAAAAGCCACTCCCAGTTCACCCGACAGAGATTCGAACGTTGACCTCCCCGTCCTCGGCAGTGAAGCTCAACACGACTAGCGCGTTAGCCAACTACGCCACCGAGGCGGTTGATAAAACATATTATGGATGCATACTTTTATTCCGGTAAATGATCGAGCGTTTTTATCGACCGTTTGGCATGTGTTTGGCTGTCTGTCTGTTTAATCCACGATTACTTATAAATGCTTTGACTAATTTAAACAAGATTTGGCAAGGACATTCTTTGTGCCTTGGCCAAACTACATATTAATATGGTTTGGCGATTTGATTATCCATTTAAAATTGGCAGCCACTCAAAAAGGGTTTGAATATGAAATTATAAGCAATCGATTGAGCTCCTCTAACGTATTTATTAAATTTTGACATAAATTGCGAGATTGGCGTCTTAAACCACTTGAGCAATGGTTATTTTCAGTTAATATAATGTACTATTTAATTTATATTCATTGGTTTATTTTCTAACTTTTTCACCGAGAAAGAATATCACTTTCTAATTTAAGGAGAAATATAGGAGATATTTAACTTGAAATCCAAAGAGAAATTTCAAATTCCACTTTGTTCAAATTAATTCATTTAAAACATGATGAAGGGAGGTCTATTTTCACATAAATATCTAACTAGTATTTTTACTTTCTCTCTATCTTACAGGTAGAGAAAGTATTGTGATCGTCAAAAAAATCGAACTCGAGATTTTGATGAATTTTGACATTTCATGACTTCCTGAATCCGAAAAAGTAGTTTTTGAATTTCCGTCTGTCTGTCTGTCTGTCTGTCTGTCTGTCTGTACCTCCAACTAGAGCCTAAACTATTTTACCGATTGAGCTGAAACTTGATATCTAGGGTTTTCATAGGGTTGCCCCGAGGGGTTTTTGGAATTGGATATCTAACCCTAAAATTAAGGGTAGTTTACTGAAGGGAAAAAAGAGAAAAAGTCGATTTTCTTAAAATCGGCTCTAACGATTGTGATTAAATTTCATTTATGAACATTAATAAATATTCCAAACAAAATGGCTACTCTCAGTATTTCGGCAAAATCGCTTTAAGGGCTCCGGTCTGATGCGTAAATTAACATTTTTTATAATAGCTCCGAAACTATTTGAGATATGAAATTACTTAGCATTACAAATATGTATATATATTTATAATACAAATATTTTATTCGAAACATATTTTTATAAAATCAATAATTTTCATTCTATACGCAATTATATATATATTTTTAGCTTTTTGGACATTAAAACTTAAGTATTGCGATCGTAAAAAAAACTAACCTGAAATGTTGATGGATTTCGACGTCTCATGACCCCCCGAACCCTAAAAAATAGTCTTTGCAATGCCGTATGTCTGTGTGTCTATTAAAATTTAAAATTAAGGGTAGTTTACTGAAGGGCAAAAAGAGAAAAAGTCGATTTTCTCAAAATCGGCTTTAACGATTTTGATTAAATTTCATTTATATACATAAATAAATATTCCAAACAAAATGGCTACCCTCAATATTTCGGCAAAATGGCTTTAAGGGCTCCGGTCTGATGCGTCAATTAACATTTTTTTAAATAGCTCCGAAACTATTTGAGATATGAAATTACTTAGCATTACAAATATGTATATATATTTATAATACAGATATTTTATCCGAAACATATTTTTATAAAATCAATAACTTTCAATCTATACGCAATTATATGAATTTATTAACTTTTTGGACATTAAAGTTTAAGTATTGTGACCGTAAAAAAAAACTAACCTGAAATGTTGATGGATGTCGACGTCTCATGACCCCCCGAACCCTAAAAAATAGTCTTTGCAATGCCGTCTGTCTGTGTGTCTATAAAAACTTAAAATTAAGGGTAGTTTACTGAAGGGCGAAAAGAGAAAAATTTGGTTTTCTCAAAATCTGCTCAAATGATTTTGATTAAAATTCGTATCTAGGCGTTGATTAAGATTATAAATAAACTGGCTATTTTCATTTTTCTATGAAAATGATTTTTAGGGTACTTTACAGAAGCGTTAATTTCCATATCTCCACAAATATTGGAGAAACTAAACAACTTATCATTGCAAAATTGTAGGACTATTAGAAATAAAAAACTTTTATTTGACATATATTTTTATAAAAGCAGCAGTTTCTGATATATTTGCAAATATATTAATACAATTTTGTGAACTTTAGTTGTAAACATATACTACTTAAGTCTTAACGCAATAATTCTCCAATGCCATAGAGTAATTAAATATAAGTATCTAAAAAAGTATGTTATTTTTCTTTAAATCTCTTAGGAGAAATGTTTGCATAGCAATGATTTATCTCCATGTTAGACTCAATAGTCAATATTTACATTTTTTATTGGTCAAAATGTATAAATGAATAATTAAATATCAATGCGATGACTTGAAGATCTGCAACACCTTATAAAATGTTAAAACTTTAACCAGAATCGAAATTTTAATACGAAGTGTTGACCCTTGTGGAAGACATTAAACTGTTTGAAATGTTCTAAGGTGGACAAAGATGCGCCTCTTTTCTCATTGATTCTATATCATTGTATATTATTTTATGCGTGTTCTTATGTGGAGTGGTGATGATACAATGTACATTATTCTGTTCAGAAATCTTACGAGTTTATAGAAAGAGAGAGAAAGTCTGTGCGGTGCTCCGTACCATTTATTATTTATGTATTTAATAGTTTTAGGCCTGCCTATGACGGGTTATTTCCAATATTTAATGACAAAACCTAATCTTCAAATTGATAAATGCATGGTAATTGGACTTTGTTTGTAAGAAAGGTATATTTCTGTCCTTTATCACGTAAGAGTGTAAAGTGAGAGTGAACAAAATAAAATCTATTTTTATTAAATTTAAAAAAATTAAGAATCTGGCTGCGTTAGGTCCTGTTCCGTGGTCTACACATGTGTGCAAAGATTTAGCTTTCTAGTTCATCTAGTAGCTTCTGAAGAGTGTTGAAAGACACACACACACATATTAGGAAATTATACATACTTATTATATATATACATATGCATACATAGAGCGAGAGAATATTATAAATAACTCTTTTAGCATGTGCAATTTTATAACATTTTTGAAAGTAAGCATACTATGTATTTTGTTTGTTTCTTATTCCCTTGGTTTTTATGCTTTTTATTGATAATCATAGGCTAGCTTTCTATAAAAAAGATATTTCATTAATTATTTAGAAACTATATGGAAAATTAGCAAGTTTCCAAAATGTTTTTTTGTATCTCACTGCTTTATGGTCATTTGATATTAAATTATTATTTTTTTCCTATATTGTCTAATATATATATATATATATATATTGTCTAATATATATATATATAATGATTAAGATATATTTTTAAAAGGAAAACTATCTCGAATATTTGTTATTTAGGATAAAGTATATATATATATATATTTGTACTAAATATCATTTCGTTCTCCCAAGCTTCACTAATCATTTACAATTAATTGTACAAACTTATGGTTTCTCCATGTTATCCACTTCAATGTACGCTGTACAGTACAAACAACAGTATGGGACCACTACAGAGTCGCTGGTGGCTGTGCTATCAATGATAGTTCAATATGTAGGTCTATCGATAACGTCCACATGTTCATAGTAGACTCTGCCCTAAACTATTAGTGAAGAATGACCCAGAGTATGGGATGAGTCCTGGGTAGCTTAGTGGTAGAGCACAACCGTGCTAAGCCAAGGGTTCAACGTTTGATTCCCGTCTCCAAGAGTCATTTTAAAAATCTACGAATTATATATATATACATATATATATAAGGGTTTTTTAATTCTTTTTGTCTCTAAAATATCTAATAAATAGTAAAAATAATGAAAACTAGTGAAAATATACCTATCCTTTTGGACTGTAGACCAGTGCACATACAGATATATACGTAGAATTCTTTTTAAAAAAGGAATCAGTATATTATTATAAACTAGCAAATGTACCTGGCGTTAACCCTGGCAACGTTTTTTATGCTTCAAACAGAAAGAAAAATTCTTCATTTTACTCTTCTGACTCAATTTTTATTTAATTTAAAAAATCTAATCCAAATTTTAAGATTCCTCTTTTAAGGTGAACATGTTCTTCTAGTTTTTTAAATTGCTGACCTCTGCTTGAGATAGATACAGCACAACGATCAAGACACACAGATACACAAACCCTTCACTTTATGAATACAGATACTACATTGTTTTTACAGACGTCACATTCTTTAGGTAAGGATCTTCACAATGCGCTATTTCTTATGAAAATGTGATTGATCTGTTTCAAAACCACAAGAAGAATCCTCAAATAACTTAGAATATTATGTTATGACGATAAAAATCAATAGCTTCATTAGTTAAAGAAAAGATAGATCTAGTTTCTTATACTATTAACCTTAATCACAGGACTGCGGTAATTTAAGTAAAACCTCGTTGAAGATTAATTAAATTGATATTATCACATATATTTACAAATGCATTCATCTAACAATTTAAGGTTGATTGTGGTTCTGTTGGTATTTATCAGCTTCAATTTTGGACAAACAATTTTTTTTTTAAATCAAACCAATATTTAAATACTGTGGACAGTTGAACGTCTGACATGAAAATGAACGTTACAAAAGGCCATATAATGTTGATTTTGACAATAAGTTACTATAAAACTTTGTTTAATATTTTGGATTTGTAATAAACAAAGATAATTTGACAAATATATTAATTTTTTTGCTCCTAAAGCATGCTAAATCTTAAAGCTTAAGATTTTATACCCCCATCTGTCATATGGTATAAGGCATCACTCTCTCAATAGACTGTACTGACGATTAAAGAGAGATCCAGGTTTGAATCCCCGTCGGGTATACCGAGGGTGGTTTTCCTTAAAATATATTGTTCCACTCTCTCTCCAGTCAAATTCGGGTACACTTACCATAAGCTAAACCCTCCTCATCACTAAATCACTAGCGTAATTAATATATATATATATATATATATATGTGCATACTCGGAAATGTTAGTAAGACGCGGTGCTAAAAAATATGCTGCATATACACAATGAAAAGTATTATTTCGGAGTTGTGAATATTTTAAAAATTATTTTAAATGAAAAATTACACCTGAGCATGAGTTTAGTCCGGCGGTTTTTTAATTTAAATACCTACCAATACTTCCACTGAGATTTTGAGTTTTAATATTAATATATATGGGTTTTCTAAGGCATAGGTCTAATACCTAAATCCGATTAAATCTAGTTAATTCAAAGTCTACCAGCAACCACACACAATAATTTTGGTATATAATGATCCTAAAACGTATATTTAAAAAATATATGTTTTGTTTGTTATTATTATTATTATTATTTAGCACCGCGTCTTACTACCCGTTCGGGTTATACGCTTAAGTACTAATTACGCTAATGGATTAGGAATTGGGAAGGTTGAATAGAGGAAGTGAACCCGCATTTGCGTGGAGGGAGAGTGGAAAACCATTTAGGAAAAACCACCCCCAGTTCACCCGACCGAGATTCGAACCTCGATCTCCCCGTCCTCGGCAGTCGGGCTCAACACGACTAGCGCGTTAGCCAACTACGCCACCAAGGCGGGTTTTTGTTTGTTGATCTCATCTTAAATCACATTTTATATACTTTTTTAAATATGTATCTCTTTAATTTAATTTCCATACAGAAAAATGTAATCAAATTTTTAATGGGATAGGTGTTATTCTATCATTCAACTCTGTTCGAGTAGAATGTAATTCACGATCACCATTTTTAATAGTCGAACTTGGTTTTAAATTGATTATAAGAATTATTTCCTTAATAAAAGTAAAAGAGGAATACAGAAAAATATTCAAATTTTTGTAGATAGATATTCTTGGAGCTATATTTTGTGTGGTTGACCCTGATCCTAAAAAAGATAAATTAGTGACCAAAATGAAGCATTGACAGTACAATAGGAGATTAATAACTGTTCTAAGACATTTAGTGTCAGGAAAATTATTGGTTGGCTGGTGCCGTGATTGATAAGATGCAACGTATTTTGTCATCGCTCTGTGTCAGGGCTGGGAAAAATACGTCCCACTGGCCCGTTCAAATCGGCCCTCTGGATAAATAATTTAAATATATTGCATTGTGTTCGGTTATGTTGCCACCCTGACACTCAACATTAAAAACATTGGTAAACCCGACCTCAATGGCGTAGTTAGCTAACGCGATAGTTTACTATTGAGCTAAACTGCCGAGGACCAGGAGATTGAGGTTCAAATCTCGTTTGGGTGAATTCGGAGTGGTTTTTCCTAAATGGTTTTCCAAGATATCTTATAAATGCATGTGTGGAAAGACCTAGAACTATAATGAGTCAATCAATGGAATGATTTACTGTCAGTGTCCAAAACAACATATTATAAAAGGCTCTAGATACACTGAAACTACTGATTATAAATGATTTTTTGCCATTTAAATAATGTAGAATTAAAATAGAAGCTGACAAAACCTACTCAAAAGGATGAATACTAAACCTAGCAGCTACTTATTAGCTGGATGAAATAATTTGTCATAGACGGAAAAGGATATGAAACAATTATAGCACATCATAGCATAAATAATGCAAAATATATCCAGAGGAAGAAATAAATTTAAAGAAAACCAAGATATCCACGATTAAAGTAAAACATATCATCAGGTGAAGGCTTTTGAAAAACGAATAGAAAGCTACTGTAAGTTTCGAGTCTTATTTTCTGTGTTGTATTTCTATAACATTTCTTGGTACTTAAAATATAAATCTAATACATTAAAAATCAAAATAATTATTTGATTCATATAACAATTTAAAACTAAGTCTGGTACTGTACCTATGCGATAAACCAAAAACAATTATAAAAATTATATATAAAAATATAATGAATAGTAATAACAATAATGATAGTAAACTTTTATCAATAAGACGTCTACCATTTTTATTACAAGGCTAATATAATATATATACAATTTATTTTAACAGAAAACAAACTTCATTTAATAACAATCGTAGATACGAAAGAATTAAGTCTACGAGACAGCCCATACTAGATTAAAAAAATTGTGATATTTCAATCTTAAAAAATTCAAACTAGCAGATAATTTGATTTTTATTTTTATAAATAATGGATATATTTTTCTTTTTGTATATGATGATGTAGGGGGGAAAATTAAGTAAAGAATATTTATAATTTTTTTTCTTTTAAGGGTCAATACATACCATTGCTGGCTATTGGTTCATCAGTTTTTACATGTTATACTTAATCAGTTTATATTTATTTATACAAATTTTAGCATCAGTTGTACCACATAGCTAAATCTTGATTCTAGACAGGGAGATCTAAGTACTTTTTTAATCATAATCACCCTAAAACTAATTACTTTGTTGCGTACTTTTGAGTTTACACAATTGTTTACGGTATTAAATACTAGATACAACAATATAGGACTATGTTTTTTTTTTGTGTTAGAATTTATTTTTATTTAAACATTCATAATATCAACTGTGCATTGTTTTTAATGAACACATGAACTTTGTTGAATGAAAGACTTTTAACGTTTATTAATTAAATGAATTGCGATGTATCACGGTTTGAACTAGATCTTATGTACACGCATGCGCGTGCGTACACACACACACACACACACACACACACACAAATGGAATGATTGGACCGTCGTCCACAAGCTTCCAAGTGGAACTGGCGCTAATGTAATGCAATTAGTTAATGCGTTGTAACTACCATCCGGACCGTCTCATGTACGGTCCTCTAGGGGTCAAAACTCTGAGCTTGCTCATCAGATAGCAGCAGTAACGGTCACATTGCCTTTCTATTGACAGATAGTGTTTAACTTCAAGGAGCATATTCATGAAATCAGTGAGTACTCCTAGCCCCTGCGTCACGTGGGAGTCGATAGCACTCAGACTATCATCTAAAACGATAGTCTTTCTACATTGCAGTATCTCAAAAGATTGATGTTTGAATCCAGTTGGAGGTGCTTCTTAAAAGATAAGCTTTATTTTCAAACTTTATTTAATTAAGAAATCAATGCCCATATAGTTAAAAACAGACAGGTAAGCCTAAAGAGCATTAGTTTATTATGCCAGTTATCAAAATATTTCTTTATTATGAAAATTAAGTAGGTTTTTAATAAAATATTTACTAGAAATTTTGTCTGTAAATTTAAAAATATTGGTTGCTTTTGAGATTTCAAACACTTGTAAAACAGTATATACCTTTTAATTATTAATATTTAGTACCGCGTATTACCACCCGTTCGGGTTATACGCTTAAGTACTAATTACGCTAATGGATTAGGAATCGGGAAGGATGAATTTAGAGGAAGTGAATCCGCATTTGCGTGGAGGGAGAGTGGAAAGAAATTTAGGAATTACAACTCCCAGTTCACCCGACCGAGATTCGAACCTCGATCTCCCCGTCCTCGGCGGTTGAGCTCAACACGACTAGTGCGTTAGCCAAATACGCCACCGAAGCGGGTACCTTTTAATTAGTTTAAATAATCAATAATCTTTTTTCGATATATATTTATACAATTGATTATTTAAAATGATATAAATAAGATTTTATAATTAACATTATTTAAAATGTAAAGTATTTTAAAGAAATATTTTTACAGTAAAGGAACGAGAATTGAATTATCTGAAAAAAATTTGATGTCCCTTTTAAATAGTATGTGAAAATCTTGATTGATAGGTTTTAAAGTTAATAAAATATTTAAAATTGGTGATTTAAGAATAATATATATCAACGTTAAGTTTATGCTAAAATAACGAGTTGATGTTGATAGTTTGCTGCACATCACTAATTAAAAATCTCATAATTATTATCTATTCACAAATGTACACAGTACGTGAGTAGAATCCCATTGTATCTGATTGGCTATACATTTATTTTAATATGTAGCGGGTCATCAACACATGCCATACAATACATACAATCATCGGAAAAAAAATAAAATTATTTTATGTCATCCATATTCCAAAATGTAAGTAAGCAAATCCTTATATATAATTTGATAAGCCAGTTTCCAGTAATAGAAATTACGAGGAAATTATTGAACAGATTTTGATAAAGGACCACTCATTTTAACAGTTAAGAGCCCAGGATGTCGGGAAGAATAGTAGTTTTTCACGTAAACCCGATTTTCACAGAGAATTTTAAGTTTTCCATTTTTTGTTTAATCACCACGGAAACTGTTATTTGCTGCATGGCTGTAGATCTCTAGATAAAATAATATCTGTTTGGCTAAAAGATAATAACTCAATCTTTATTTTTTGGTCCGATCACATCAGAATTTTCTCTTTTGTTGAATATTTCACTTTGGATGCTGGTCATACTCATAACACATAATAATAATGTTTAAAAAAATATCCATTTTAACTATCTAAGTATGAGATTTGGTGTTAATATTTTTCAAATATTGGGGTTTGATGTTCATTTTAGCAAATAGTAACACAATGCAAATACACTAAGTTAAGCTGTGTTTTCATTTTACCAATTAATTTTGAAGTTATGAGATTTTAAATTTAAAAGTAATATTTTGTGTACCACATCTATATTTTCACATTATCCATCTCTATCTGACATTCTCTCACGCTCTCACACACTTCTCTCACGCTCTCACACACTTCTCTCACGCTCTGACACATTATCTTAATCCCTATCACACTCTATACCCTCACACACAGACACACACACACCAAAACAATCTCTCTCATTCTCTCTTCAAACTTTATACCTCTATCTCACACACTATCTACCCTCACATACACTCTCTATCACACAATTTATCTCATATTATCTTTATTATACTCTCTCTCTAATTTCTCTCTCAAATGCTTTCACACTCAAACACTCTCCATTTCTCAAACAGTCTAAAACGCTCGATCTATATCTCTCAAATTACCTTTTCCTCACACTCTCTCTATATCACTCTCAATCTCTCTATTTCAAACTCATTTTCTCTCCCTCTCAAACTTTATTTATCTCAAACTAACATTCTCAATTTCTCTCTACAACTCTCTCTCTATCTCTAAATTTCTCTCTAACACTCTTTCTTAAATTCCGTCTCTAACCCTCTCTCCCACTAATTTTCTCTCCCTAAACTAATCATTCCATTTCAAACTTTCTCTCACTTGCCTTCACATTTTCTCTCTCTTTCACACAATATCTCTCCCAAGATTTTACACTATCTTTTTTCATACACACACATACACTCTCACACACTTATCACGCATTCTACCTCACATATTCTCTTTTATCTCTCTCAATTCTCTACCACTTTCTCTCATAAAATCTTTTTATCACACACATTCTCTCTCCTCTCTCTCTCTCTCTCTCTCACACACACACACACACACACATACACAAATACACACACACATACACACACATTTTTATATATAATTTAATAAGCCCATTTTTGTTGGATGAAATTAAGAGTAAAAGGTTTTACCGATTTTAACCAACGAAGTAATTTTAAAGGTTAAGGGTCGAGGATTCCGGCACAAATATTAGCCTAAAACTAAACTTTACTTGTGAATTTTCCCTATTTTCAATCTGTGTTGGTAGCGGCTCAACTGTACAATCATTCTTTGTTTACATCACCATGGAAACCATTATTTGCGTACTATTGTATATTGTTAAATAAAATATTTATCTTTGTTTAAAAATAATAACAGCTTAATAATTCATACTTGAGTGGTTTGGTGCAACGAATAGATAGAGAGCTGGGATTGAGGTCGTTTTAATATTCTCATTTTGGACGGAAAAAAGAAAATATAATTTTTGATTCAAATTAAACAACGAAAGATAAATATAACCATGTAGTTTGATAGCCTTTGACGAGTAAACTTTTAATTAGAAAGTCAAGTGAGGTCTTATTATATATATGTTTTCCTAATAAAAAACTAAAATAAATGTTAGTGCAATAATATGCAGGCATCGCTGCAACGATCAACTAGCTTAATTTAATTGCTAAAATATTTTTAAATTAAAGTATATTTATTGTTATTTCAAATGTTAGCGCCATTACTATTTGTTTTATTTATATGTTTTTCAAGAACTTATCAAATTTAGGGCATTAATCCCTATGATCATTGAAAAGGGTGAGCTACGATTAAGATTATAAATATTAATATCGGAATATAATTCAGTATTAAGTTAGGTTAAGAGCTTCCACTGGTTCTACACTCCTCTATCACCATAATCTCATCGGGACATGGGAATATTCTCTCGATAAGGATGTACCTATTAGTACATTCGAGCGTCCCCTGGATAGTGTTACATTAGTACAGGCTAAAATTATTACAAAGTGGGCTATGAGTGATGTAGCCCAGACACGCATATATAAATACATATTTATATATTGTTTCAGATGAGCATTACTATCAATGCATGAACCTGTGATAAATATTTCCATTCAAACTCAATCTATTGTGGTATATTATTTTTAAACACATTTTTAACCTATTCGATTTTAATTTACTAAACACTATTTATAACCTCTAGTATTTGTAAAGTATTTAACAATAATAATAACAATATTAAAAACTAATTTTAATCAAAATAATAACAATATCGATGTGAATTACCATGTTCATATGGCTTGAAGAAAGGTATATCATCTTTCAGTAGCTTGCTGACCTCATGTATGTGGTCAGAATTGAGAGGGTTGTTATTGGATAAGATTATCATCACTTACCTTCGGGTGAAAACAGGAGCAGCCTGGCTACGGTATAGGGTTACCTAAACCTGCATCGCACAACTAAGGTAATCTGGTATTCTCTACTTCCTCCTTCTAAATTCACTACTCTTTCTTCTCTCCCCCTTCCTTTCTTCCTACCTGGACGCTAGCTCGAACTGGCCGGGCTCACTATTTCCTATTCAACCAACCACCTCTCCATATCTCAAGGTTATTTTAACTAGGTCCTATAGTAAGCCTCCTATTGAACCCTTATCATCTTTCTTGCTATCTTTCATTTCTCATTACCTGGAGGTTGTGAGAGTTGGTTCTACAAGCTCCTCACCCCTCGTTTTATTTTAAAAAACATTCTGTTTGTGTGAGCCATATATTTAAACAACCCTTCTTTCCCTCAATTTTACTCTATTTACCCATTATTCCCGTAAGCCTTAGAGAATTATCTCTAAATCACTTGATACCTCTAGCACCTTTAGTAAGAGAGGTAACTTAGTCAGCTTAGTTCACTCTTCTACCTGTCTGTTCAGCGTAGGAATTGTTTTCTGAAAGGCCTTTTTCCCTACCAGAAAGCTATTATATAGTAGGATTTTGGTAGGAAAAACGACCTTTAAGAGAGTAATTCCTACCGTGAATGCAGTATATATTTATTTATAAGACATATACTAAGTCTCATATTAAGGACCAATTGCATTTTACTGCCCTTTCACCTTTGGCCCTATCTTATAAGTTTCACCATAGTTTAGCTCTTCAAGTTTTGCTCTTCAAGGTAAGTTTGCCACCTCTAAGACTAAACAAAGTGTACACAACATGATGTATCTCCCAACGTATGGCAATCTTATTAGTAATACACATACACAAACCCCACACTACAAAATACTATGGCATTGCCATCATTATGATCACACAACATCCAACTAGATTTCAGCTTGAAAAAGCCAAAATTAAATCTATTATTTTTATTTTCACCCATGGGACTTTATAACATAACTATTTAAAAACTCTTCAAGATATAATTCATGAATTAAATCTCTATTTTAGAAATGAACAGTCTAAAATTTATTTATTGAGAGTACATAGATATGTATTTAAAACTTATCATATATATATATATAAATAATCATGCCGTTACCTTTCAGGGTAGGTAAGAAACTTTGTGTATAGCTAAAAAAAACTCTGTACATAACATATCCTCCCTAACTTTCTCCATATTTCCCTATCCTTGCATATTCCCTTCGCTTCATCAATAATCATACAGCAAGTCGTACAATCCTGCTCTTGCATTCTTAAAACTCTTAATAGTCTTCTCTTTTTCACTCATTTGTTTACCTCATTTAGCCACGTCTTACATGGCCTATCCCTTCCTTTTGATCCACACACATTCTACCTTCATATACAGGATATTCGAAAACTCACAGCCCAAATTACAGATATAGCTTGTTTGAACTAAATGTAGTACAACATTCTTATACACTTACATCCAGAAACCTAAGCTAGTATCATTAAAATGAGTTCAAAGTCTCAGCGTATAGCACCGGGATAGCAAAGCTGTCAAGCATGCGTGTACAACCAGTTGATAGGAGTTAGGCGCTTAGCACTGCACACATAAGCTCTTTCCGTGATGTGGGACCGTTAATGGTGAACCTCAGAACGTATTCTCATTTCTAGATGGACTGGTATGCTGTTTATTATTAATTGTGATATGTTCTGCTGCCGTTTCAAGATGACGAGGTGTGTAGTGGCACGCACCTAACTCCTATGCAACCTGTTATACACGCATGCTTAAACAGCTTTGCTATCCCGGCCCTGTACGCCAAAATTTTGTATACAATTTAATGGTATTAGCATAGCTTTCCGGATGTAAGAGTAAAGTGAATTTGTATTAATTTTGGTTCAAACAAGTTATATGTGCAGTTTGGGCTATGAATTTCCGAACAACATGTATTTGCTTTGTCACTCAATCCATACTCATCCTCTCAACATGCCCAACCTAACCTAGGATGCTTCTTTCACATTGACCTATTGTATTCCCTTTAAAACCACACTCCTTCAGCACCCATTCATTACTGACTCTGTCCATACGAGTTTTTACACATAAACCTCTTAAATATATTAATACAACCGCATTCACCTTGCTCTTGTACCTACCCAGACAAACTCAGGCTTCACATCCATAAAACAGACATATTTGCCTCTCTTGAAACATCTTCATTCTTTGCAATAGTCCACAGTCATCCGACTACCTTCTGACCCGCTTTTCATTTCAACATATTTAATTTTATTGCTACAAAGCCATTTTGCCCAGATACACAATGTCTTTCAATTTTTCTAACTGTTTTTCATTTACAAAAAGCTGACAGTAATTTTCTGATCCGGCCTTATGAAAAATTATTATCTTAGTTATGGAGAAGTTCATACGAAGATTCCTTATGCCTATCACCATATTTAAACAATTTAATGCATTGTACAAGTCGATTTCCCTTTCAGTCATTAGTACGGTATTATAAGCTTATAGTAGCACTCTCACATTTAGATTGTTCATTTGCACACCAACCACGTTCTTACAAAAAATCCTTCATACACTTATCTATGAATACAATAAACATCCACCGTGGAGACATAACACAACCTTGTCTAACACCCTGATCAATGTCAAACCATTCGTTCAATGCTCCAACCCCCCCCCCCCAACTCACTCTTTACTTCTATCATACACTTCTATAATTGAATTTACTAACCATGCATACCTACCATAATCTCTAAAAACATTTCATAATATATTTATAGTCATACGATTGTAATCTTTATCCAGATCAAAAATACTCTTTCTTCCTTACTGCCATACTTTTCTCAATCAGTTGTTGCAATGATAATATCTGGTCCATGTAACCTCTATCTGGCATTAGACCACATTGCATACCTCAAAACTTGTCCGAAGTTTTTTCATGCACCCTCTCTCTTAGAAAAACATAGCTTATAATAATCAACAAACAAATTGCCCTATAGTTGTTACATTATATCTTACTGCCTTTGTAAAAAGGAACAAAAACAACATTACAGTTTTTAGGAACATTTGATACCCCAGCACATACATTGAACAACTCACACAATATGGCAAGTAGTACCATGCCTCCACAATTGCAATTCACTTGTGATTCTAACCACGCCCTTATCTTTTCCACTCTATAACACTTTTATAGCTTTTAACACTCAGCTTCGATAATTATTTCAATCTTATTAACATTTTCCCTCTTTTCTTATACTTCCTCTACGTTTACGCCAAACAGTTGCTCAAAATACTCCCACCATCACTCTCTTATACTGTTTTCCTCACGGATAATCTCACTAGGTAATTATGAATGGCATAGGTATTTACTTAAACCCCGTTTTTCGTTTTCTTTCCCACTTCCAGAACAGCTTCTGATTAACCTTCAAAATCATTCTGCATTCTTCCTCCCTCTCTTAATCTCGTTTTATCCTTTCTAACCTTTACTATTTTATTTGCATTCATATTTTTCTCTTTGTATAAATCCCACAACCTATTACGATCAGTTTTACTCTTCACATAAATCATACATTTGTGTGCTTCTTTATTTTCTCTCGCATTTTCTTTTATCTGTTCATTCCACTATGCATCTCTTTCTAAGTTTCCCACTTTAACAGATCAACCACACTCCCCAAAGTAAGCAATACCATCTAGTTTACTTATTTACAATAGTTTATCAGGAGCTTGAAAGTTCATCACCACCCTTGTAAAAGTATATGCCATTCACGACCTAAGTTTACTTGGATGACAGCTCAAAAAAAAACTAAAAAATAGTCCCTAAAATATCACTACGCCAACAGCTGATATCTGCCACTGTCACTTGGGACAGCTGTTATGAAAACATATGGTTATGTAGAGTAATGTGATAGTTAACCACTGTAATTTAGGCCAATATTATGCCTCAAAGAATTTTGAAATTGAAATTTTTGAATGACTTGGTGATCTGTAACTTCTCTTCTTTTTTTCTCCTGGGAACTCATTATCAAAAAAACACACACAAATCTATTTACAAATAAAAAGAACCCCTTATAAAATTTCGTGAGATTAAAGTTAGATTAAACTTATATTTAAGTTTGATAAAAGATAAAAGTTTAAAGTTAGATTAAAGTTAGATTAAAGTTAGATTAATGTTAGATTAATGTTAGATTAATGTTAGATTAAAGTTATTTTAAAGTAAGTTTAAAGTTATATTAAAGTAAGATTAAAATTAACCAAATTATGCCTAATATGTATTCGAAGTAAAGAGAAAATATCTGTATTCACAAAGTTATTCTTAAAATAATTAGTAATATGATCTAGGATTAAGTTTTTTTACGTTAATACAGAAGCCCAATAATTAAAATAAAAGGTAATTTAACTTGGTTATAAATTATTATAAGTTAGAGTAAGGCGTGGACCTAACAAACTAGAGACTTAATTTAAAGTTAAAAATATAATAAACGCGCACAGTAATAAATTCTATGAAATATATTTAAATTAAACAAAGTCTTAATATTTATTTGAGGTCGTCCACAAAGCTTATTTATCCTTCTATTCAAGTTAAAATAATTATTATTCCAAGCACTTTCACAAAAGGTCTAACAAATATGGCTTTAAAATGGCGACCAACAAATATTAGCCATGTGGTTGATGATGACGCGGACAAGTTGTTTAAAATGGTGTATCCTCGCAGCAGACGATTATATTTTATTCAGTTAAATATTTCTAAAAACAATAAACTAATAATAAAATAGTTAATCATATATAAAATAAATTACAAATATTTTATCTTTACCAAGTAAATACGATGCCTTTATTAAAAGGTATTAATGCATGCACTATATTACACATCATAGATAACATTCCAAAACAAAGAATAGGTACTTTTAATATATGTTTAAAATATTGTTTCGGATTGGGTAAAAAGAAATTATTAAAAGTAATGAAATAATGTGAGAAAACTTAAGTTTAAGTTATTTTAAATGTAAAATATAACATGTAATTAAAAAACTTAACATTCATAACAAAACAGTGTTCTTTTACAAGTGTTGGTAACCTAAAACCTAAACATATGATTTTTGAACTGTCATCCAGGTAAAGACCTATCGTGAATGAATTATACACCACCTATCCCCATCTTAATTTATTTTAATTCATTCCCGCCCATTAAATCCTATTTTTTTCAGACTCATTATAATGATATCCTCTCATAAACAAAGACGTCTTCCCAATGGTATTTTCCATTGGTTTTTTTCAGTCATCATCTTCAAAATGGTTTTAGTTTCTCTCATTCGTGCCTCACGTCATGGCCACCGTAATATGGGAGATTCTCTACACTAGCAATATAATGTTAAGTGTACAGGATATGCAAAACGTCATTATAATTATTACCTCCTCCACTAACAAATATCTTAATCCCTTCCTAGACCAAATAGCTTCCTAATCACCTGGTTTTCAAGCCTTCTATATTTATTTTCATCTTGTAAGCTATGAGACATAATTTCATAACCATAAACAATGGGAGTCTTCTTCGTGTTTAATTTAATAAGTGATTAACATTGAAATATAAAATTTATATTTCATCCATATTTATCGACATATTAAATGAATAAGGGGTAGATTTACCGAAGAGTATTCAATATTCGCACGGATAATAAGACATTTCTTCATAGCAAATATATTTGTAGCGCAGCTCATCAAATTCCAGGTCCAATTCTACCAGTAAGAGTTTGGATTTCTAGCCGTTCAGATAGCCTTTTCATTCTAACTATGGTTTAAAATTAAAAATATACAGTTCTTTGAATGAATATTTTTACTCTCAGGTAAGAATAAATGGCAATCGGACCAGAGTAATTGTCGAAATATCTAATACTTCAATATATCATGAGAACCAAATCCATAACATTTCCTGGATGTGGTCAACTACAAATCATTCATTATTAAAGCCTGACATTCAGTTCCCACATGGGATTTGAATACCCATGACTGTGATGGGTCCTAGCTGCATCAATAAATCCCAGGTTTAGGTTAAATCTAAACCCAATGCATCTTGTTGAGGTTGTGATGCACAATATTGCAGTGTATTAAGTGGTTTTACTTTATCATCTGTAGAGAATCTATTGTAATCATAAAAAATTTCTGCTTCAATTTTAAGATGGCACTTTACGTTTTATATGCCCCAGAGACCAAACAAATGGTGCGACCAAATTGCACAAACTTTCTCATATTGTGTTTTATAGCTTTGAAGAAAGCTTTCCAAAATAAACTTTCGGTAGATTACTCGTACCTTGAGTTTTCATTACAAACAAACGTATCATCTTTTAAATCAAAATAAACACTCTTTAGATCTACAATTTAAAACAGATTTGATCAAATATTATTAACAATAAATTTTAAATTTCAAAAATTAGTAATTTCTTAAACTAGATCCAATATATTTGTAATTTATAAATAAACATCTTATTTATCATGAGTAATAATTCAGAGATACCCCTTTTAACCCTAATCTTCATGGCTAATTTTAATTTTTTTTAACTTTATATGATTTATCGTATGTATACTACCTTTATATTTATTTATTCTAGAAAAGTAAATATAGGCCTACGTTATTATAGATCATGTAAAACAATCCCCAATAGTATTTTTTATAATATTGCTCTCAATCAAAATATAATTTTACAAAAATCCATATTCAATAAACTCCTTTAGAGTTAATTTTAAACTGAAAGCTAAATACAAATCATTGTTAATAATGTAAGATGTTAGCTGATAAACAATTTTAACCAAATTCCTAATGCAATTTTTTAAATTTGATATAAAAGATCTGTCATTAGTAGATTACCGTTAAGATAATATTTCACCTCCACCTCCACAAACAATTATAATATTTTATTGGTCATGTCAAACCCGCTATATATTTACATTTTAAAAACAAGAAAATATTTTGAAATATTTTAAATTTTCTAAAATAATTTGTTTATAAACAACGATTTAACTAATTTTCTACACATAAATCATTAATACAATGTTATTAGGTGGATCATCAGCTCCATTCAAATCCATTTTAAACAAAACATTTAAAACTATTTTCGAAATATTTGGAATTTGAAAAGATAACTTACTAGAATATGACCCTTAATTTGAAAGCTAGAGTCCAATTAAAAAAAAAGAGTAATATCCTTATAAAATCTAAATAACAAGTTTAAACAAAATCAATCAAACCGTTTTGTATCCGTGGCCATATAAATAGACAAACATGAGGATAGATAGAAAACTTTAACATAAACGTTTTTAGGTCCAGAAACATATGAAACCCAAATACCCATAATAATTTCGAGATAAAAATATTCACGATCACAATAAATTCTCTTGTTATGAAAAAGTAAAAATATATTTTTAAAAATAATTAATAGGAAAACTATTATTAAATGAATTTGTATACACAAAATATAAATTAAATAAGAACTTACCAGATAGGATACCTATTTAGAACCAAATCATTGTAACAATTTTTTAAATAGCCTAGATTTAGATGACATGTCATATTTTTTATCGGTTCGCCACAAGCGATGCTCCAAAAACATCAACTCTGTTCATGATTCCCTGGGTGTTGAAATACACATTTTATAGGTAATGTTTTAATAATGTCTTATCTCATTTTAGAATTTGTTGTACTTTTTTACGTTATTTTAAGGCATTTTTAGGAACTTTTAGGCATCTTCGAGTCATTTTAAAGAATGCATGTTTAAAAATTATGTTCTACAATACTATAGATATATTTAATGAATGTATGATTACCCTAACATACATTTTGTCAACACATATTTGTCAGCATAAGACGATAAGGTAGGCAATAAACTTTATATTCTCTTTTCTTGTATGTTTTAAAAATACAGATTTCTGGTAAAAGACTGCATCTAGACTGGAGAGGGTTGCGTTGAGACGGGATATCTAAAACTTCTAAAGTAAATATTTGTAAATCAGCTTTATAATTTGCACAACGCAAGAATTTAGTTGCTAAAGGATTTTCATAACATACATATTTTTTAGTTTCCATTTGTATAGAGCTTGCTCGAATTATTCCTTTTTAGGTCATTTTAAAAGTTATTTTTCTGATTATTCAGGTTTTCAAAATCCGGGCATTGGTAAATTTCTCTTAAATGAAATTTTATCCAGAAATCAAGTATATGGGGCAATTTTTAATGTCAAATCCAACCATGAGACACATTAAGAACCAAATCGTTAGAAACATTTTAAAAATATCTTAAGCTTTTATAAATTAGTCAAAACTACTCATAAACAAATGTTCAACCCAAAAATGAGTAGGCCTTTGAAATTAAGCCATTCTCAGATATTTTAAAATGGTTCTAATGATTTGGTATCTTATAATATGCTGGTTTGGTTTCAACTGATTAGTTCTACAGTAAAATGCTTCTGTGACCGCATGGTCAAACCCGTCCAAGGCACTAACCTTGTAATAGACAGGCTGCCAATGGTTGAGAGATTAAGGTACAATCCCGGTTGAGTATACTGCGGCTGATTTTCCCTAAATGGTGGGTTCCTCCACGCAAATCCTGTTTTATTTTATTCAGATTCAACCTTTCTCATCCCTAACATAATTAGAGCAATTGGTACATAAGCGTATAACACGAACTGGTAGTAGGACTTGACGTTAAAAAAAAAATAAACAAATTATAATTTGTCCACCTGAGTAAAGGTTGGTTATCTTTTATTATACCGGGTGTTCATTTGAAAACTTTCCACCAAAATATACCGAAAACAAAGTATTGCAGAAAGAAATGTTATGAACCAAAGTTGTTTGATTCTGAGGGGGAAGTACGGTGGTAGTGTTGGTATTACATTAGGAGGCTAAGGTAACGTCAAGGGCACTTTAATTTTTTTTAAATTATACTCCCTATTTTTAATTCATATTCTTGTAGATCACGTAAATTTTCAAAATGGTGGTTTTAAGATTTTTAAATTAAAAGCTATTACCAGAAATGTGCCTTATAAAATTCACCTTGGCAATGCCAATAAAGGTTATACCAGACTTACCAACGTATTCCCCGTCAAAACAAACAACTTTTGTTTAAAACATATTTCTATTTGCAATGCGTTGTTTTCGATATATTTTGGTGGAAAGTTTTCAAATGAACACTCAGTATATTAGTAAAAGTATTATAATAAATTTTGAGCATCATAGATAATATAAATAAGTTTTGATTTTTAATGCGTGCTCCAAAATGATATGCAAGGATAAAATAAAAGTATAACATTGGAATATTTTGACGGGTGTCTTTGTGTCTTACAAATTTGGTCTATATTTATTTATTATTTTAAAAGTAATATGATACAGGCCCGTTCAAAGACAGACAAGCTTGAAACAAAATCCCTTTTTTACAATAAAAACTTTATTTTTCTAAAGTAATGTTTAAACTTCTACGACTGGCACTGTGAATTTTCGCAACAGCTGTAATTGATTGCAATTTTTTTGAAAATTATATATAATTAGGTCGTATTCCCTCCAAGTATTACTCAATTAGTTCCCACTGCGTGGTATGATGTTATAAAACATTAAAAAATATGTTTGTTTTTTAAGATACGGGAGCTTTAACAGGATCCATGCAGGAATGTTGTGAATACGTAAGAGCGCTAGTCATGATGTCATACGAATTGTTCATTGCCGCCATATGTTTAAATTGCATAGTTCGTGCCAGTTCTACACGTTGCTCTAGTTTTCTGTAGTTGTTATTCACGTAAGGTCACTTTTATATTTAAAAATACTAATTGAATGAAGGAACTCAAGCAAGAAAAGCTTTTATTCAGCAAAAAGTAACTCAATAAACTAGGAATTAGTGAATTAAAAAAATAAAGCAGTAATAATGTTGAAGTAATCAATAATTTAAAATACAGTAAAATATAAAATAATGCTTTAAAATATTTTTTTTTTTCTAATAATAAGTTATGTTTTTTAACAGTTTAACATCATTATAACCTACCTCGGTGGCATAACTAGCTGTCACGCTAGATTCGTGTTGAGCTAGACTGCCGAGACGGGGAGATAGAGGTTTGAATCTCGCTCGGTTGAACTTGGGATGGCTTTTCCTAAATGGTTTTCCACTATATCTTCCACGCAACTGCGGGTTCACTTCCTTTATATTCAACCTTCCCAATTCCTAACTCTTTAGCATATTTTGTACTTAAGTGTACAACCATAATGGGTAGTAAGACGTGGTGCTATAAAAACATTACTGTATTTTTTAAATAAAATTTACATAAACACAATATTAGTCTAATATTTTTAAATAATATTTATTCAATAATATTATTATGTATTGAAGTTATGTGTTTTTGATTATTATTTAGAACATTATAAGATGTTGCAAAAATGCAACAGCGCCAATCTTCATGTTATGTTTATAGCACCAGTCCCCGACGGTATTTGTAAATAGACTCCGGTCACCCTGAAAAGAAGTCTATTTGATCCAAAAAAGAATGAGGCCAGGTGGTAGTATAGGTTACATAATGATGAGTTACATAGCCTGTATTCATCACGAGACATTGTTAGGATAATCAAGACTCGTAAACTATGTTGGGCAGGACATGCAGTGCGAAAAAGTATTATAGATATTTGTTACGGTGTACTGACTTGCATACTCAATGGGAAGAGACTATTGGGAAGACATAGAACAGCATGTATGGGGAGGTAAAAAATATAAAGAATGGATTCCAATGAAATGCCACATTAATGTGTAACTGAAGTTAGATTGGGATAAGACTATGAACTGGATAACTATGAGGTTATGAGAATATAATTAGAGGTGATTGGATAGAACTGCTCGGATAAGGTAAATGAGAGGTGAACTGATAAATATTCAAGATAAGAATAGGGTATAATGAGGGGAACTGAATAAAACTAGCTCAAAATAGGGATAGGGTGTAATGAGGTTGACTGGATAGAACTATCTCAAGATAAGGATAGGGTGTAATTAGGGGGACTGGATAAAACTACCTCCAAATATGTGTAGAGTATAATGAGTGGATGAATATAACTAGCTCAAGATAGGGATAGGGTGAAATGAGGTTGACTGGATAGAATTATCTCAAGATAGGGTTAGGGTGTAATGAGGGGAACTGAATAAAACTAGCTCAAAATAGGGATAGGGTGTAATGAGGTTGACTGGATAGAATTATCTAAAGATAAGGATAGGGTGTAATGAGGGAGACTAGATAAACAATCTCTAAATATTTTATTTTTTAACTAAAGTTTAGTTTCCTTTTTATGAATATAAATGTTCTCTATATTCGAGATGTTTAGGGTGTACTCCTTACTTCTTATCTCTTCCTCTCCTCCTGGCCCTTTTTTGCACCGCTTTATCAAGTGTTCTGTTTAAGCCTATGATGTTATATAATGTCTAATTATCTAAGAGTCCCTGACTCAACAAGCGATGAAAATCAGCATTTTAAAACATTAAAATAGGATGTTTGGTTTCTAGGTGGCTTTATCCCTTAGTAATAAATTAAATTTCCAGGATTTGGTGGGTGTGGTGTTTTTTTCAGCGTAAAATATTAATACGAGTTCTGGCTAAACGCATGTATGTATTAATTTTGGTAGTGTGATAGGGATGAGAAAGTTTAAATTTATAAGAAGTATGGCAGCATTTTTATGGAGAAAGAATGGAAATCCATCTATGATAAACAACGTTCGGTACATCCAACCAGTATTAGAATCCTGTTCCTCCATCGTCAGCAGTCAAGTATATTTTGTGAGTGACGCCTTAGTTTATTTGACCACCAAAACGGGTGATATAGTCGTATACCAAGGCTATGAAAACCAACTGGTAGCCTGGAAACTCCGTTTTTAATGAAATATTGCAAAGATCCTCAAAGGCCCTATCATATAGTTTCTACCATAGCGGCAAAAAGCATGGCGCGCTACTAACTTTCAGAGTGAATGAGGTGTAGAGGCTATATAAGATTTTATTTGGGTCATGCTAACAGCCGTGCCTTCTTCATCAACTCTGTCCTTCAACAGCGCCGAACTCATCTCACATCATCCATAAGCAATCACCTTCGCTAAGGATGGTCGTGCTACCTCGGGGTTCTCACATAAACCGATATCATCTCATGTCTGACACGTAGGATAATAAACAGGTGTGCACGAAAAGATGTATTTATAATTTGCAAACATCTGTCACGTACGAATTTTTAACATCTCACTAGAGTCAAAGAAGTTTTTTTAACTTTTTCTCGGTGAGAAAGGTCATCTATATTTAACCATATATTGCAATTTCTTTAACATCTAGAGAATATTATTGTTCAAATTATTGTTTGATTTACCTTATACTTGCTTTTGTGGCAGCATGGTCTAACGCGCCAATCTAACAGTAGACTATATTGCCGGAGTTGGGGAGATTGGGATTTGATACTGATTGGGTGTAATGAAGTTGGTTTTTCCCAATGATTTTTCCCAATGATTTTTCCCTCCCCTTCCACACAAATTCAGGTGTAATTCCTCTCTAATTCAACCTTCCGAAATCCCTTAGACATAAGTGTAAGTATTGTATATGAGTATAGACCTATTGAGTAAAAAAAACAATTTTTTTACCTGATACCATACACTATAAGACATTCTTAGATTTAACCTCATAAAATCTGATCAACATACATCATAAAATGTTCTATCTATATTTAATATTTCATCTATTAAACTTCTTTCATTAGTTGTATTAGCTTCATTTTTAGTATTTTAACCCAAATAATCCCAAAACCTTAATTTCTGTATATCTAATATTGTAATTGCACAACTAAATGTTTATAAAATATATTTAATAATATTTTCTTTATCACTGAGTCTCACTACCCGTTCAATCTATACGCATTTTATGACAGCTAATAAAGCTAGTAGATCTTATAATATGAATCTATAATCTTTAAAATGTGTAAAAAACTATCAGTTTTGGAAATAGGTCTATTTTGACAGATTTAGTTATGTTTCACAATTGGTGCTAAATTTACGGATGGTGCTAATTTTTAGATATATTGTATTAATTCTTACAATTGGAAGGTAAACTTAGTGAATATATGTTAATTTTGGATATCAAAGAAGTTATTTAATTTAATTTAAGTAATATTCAGATCAAAGTTAAAGTGTTTCTACCTAGTATATAATAAATAGTTGTACACTTATTTACAGATATTGTCATAGTTTTACTAAACTTTAAATATATGACACTAGAAGTTAAATAAAGATATTACTAAAAATATAATATTTAAATACTTTCATGTTCTAGTTAAAATATAAGTCATCTATGATCAAGATGACAATATAAATTAAGTAAAATATATTTATTTAAATTATTCAGTGTTTGATTAATCCAAAATGTAAACATTTAAGTAGTAAATAAAGTTAAGCACAAAATATAGTATATTTATAAAAGTAATTCTTCTAAATAAACTTTTATGACAAAATATATTGCAATTATTCAACTTTTTTAGGGGTTTAGAGGGGTGAAAATAGATTATAAATTTTATTTAGAAACGTAAAATATTTTATTTGTGACAAAAGATTTTGTTTGTATTTGGAGTTTGATCTTTTAAACAACAGATATTTAGAAATTATTTACAGCTGTAGTATTTTGCCTAAAAGAGAGCAGGGATGAATTAAAGGATGTTTTCTATTGATTAGGATCCTAATTTGTTCAATGTAATAAATCTCCACAGCTCTCGGAGATAAAATTATCTTGATTCTACCAAATGAGCTGTGTATAATCTGAGCTAGACTTGAGAATCAAATATCCCATGACGAGCTTCTAACAAAATTATTTTATCATAGGTGTTACTATGTTATACTATAGATTATTTGGGTAATAAAATACAAAGCTATATGGAATAAAGTTAACATTTAAATCAAAGAGAAATTAAATTATGGTTACCATAAAACAATGGTGCTTGAGAAGATTACAGATAAATTTATTAGTTAAGTAATCATAAGGTGTTTGCAAGATTGACTAGTGAAAGAAGAATTGTTAGAAATCCATGAAACATACGCAGATATGGTTGTATAGATCATACACTAAGGCACAATTAATTTATGAGAGTGATTATTAACAGTATGGTGTGTGGAGAGCTTTCGAATACCAATTTGCTAATTGAATATTAAAAACGAAGATAAATTACATTATTTATTTATAACGTTTAACACAAGGGTTGTATGGACTTTATCTGAAATATAAGGAGAGTAGTTATAATAAAATGCACACAAATTCTCTTGCTGAAGGGAATCGAGAACCTCAATGAGAATCTTCCAGAGCACCCATCCGATATTCGAACCTTAACCTGCCCATCAATAGAAATTCAGTCAACTTAAGCCTTACACCTGTTTTATCTGTGTGATCAAAATACCGGCGTAATATTAATATTAACATTGATTACAACATTTTAGCATTCATGAAGACCATCTAAGCCCCGCCCCATCCCACAGCTTTATTCTAATTGTTTTGAATAATTAATTTCTAGAAATAACCTTACAATTTTTATTTGATCTATTTCAGCTCACGTTTAATTTGCATAACCAACCAGCCATTCATGTTTTAAAAATAACAAAATATAATTTTACATAATATTTTGAATATGTTTCAGAAAGTATAAGAAATGTTCACTAGAGCTTATAACATGCTGATTTTTGATCGGTAATCAGATGGCCTAAGGCATCATTCAAGCAATATATTCTTCTACCAGTGATCGTAAGATCGAGAGTCGAGTTATGGTCGGGTGTACTGAGGTTGGCCTTTTAAAAAACGGTTTTCCATTTTCCTTCCACAAAAACACAGTTACATTTCTTCTCAAATCAAACTTTCCTAATCCTCTCACAATTTAGGTTAACAATCCCTGTAGCCTGAACGGATAGCTAAAAGAGATTGCACACACACCAAATTTATGATTTGTTTTAAAATAATATTGTAGCCTATTTTATTATATACTCGATAAACACAACTGCTTTAATGGCCGCATGGTCTAAGGCATCACTCTCGCAATAGACTAGAATTCTGAAGACAAGAATAACGGGGCTCGAATCCCGATCGGGTTTGCCAAGGGTTAAAAAAAATGGTTTTCCACTCTGCCTCCACGCGAATGTGAGTTCATCCCTCTTAATTCAACCTTCCTCATCATTATTTAACTAACGTAATTAGTAAATATGCATATAACATGAACAGGTAGTAAGACGCGTCACTAAATATCGCAATAAGACATGAATTCTCTTGTATGCACTATATATAATATATATATATATATATTATATATTAATGTATCTGGGAATCCCTCCGCCACATCATCCCCTATCACCACCCCTTTAGGAAGCTCATAATGTTAGGGTGTTTGAGGTGTTTTTGTTGGAGAAGGGGAACTTAAAGTATCCCTTCAATGAGAGTACACGACAAAGATTGTTGTTAATTAAGCCTACTTTGGTGGCCATATTGTCTAACGCGTCACTCTAAAAATAGACTAGACTGTCGACGACGGGGAGCTTAGTACTTAGGGTTCAAATCCCGATCGGGTGTACTGAGGGGTTGACTTCAAATTTATTGGATCTTTGTTTGAACACAGGCTAAGCCTAGATAAATACATTATTTCTGTATGGCTTTAGGGAGTATATTATCAAGACTTTGGAATTACTTACAACATATTTGGGTGCTTAATATCTTATTTGATGGTTTAGGTTAAGTTAGTCGAAAGTTTTGTTCTAGAATAAACTTTAGTTTATTGAAGCCTCTATAAATTTATAATTTAATAGAAAGAACATAAAATTTTAAATCACTTTTGATTTATTTGTTTAAGAAATAATTTTAGCAATTAAAATGTTCTTTTAATGTACAGAGTTCAACATTTCTAGAACACTAGAAAATACCATAACGTCAGTGAAGAGCAATTATTATCCCTTCCCCACCCTCCCATTTCCGGTTCAAAAGTTATACTCTGTCATAATGAGTCCTTCACCAACATAACATCACCTTTTTTTTTTACTCACCACTACGTCATGTTCAACTCACCTCAAAGTTATAAACGAAACCAAGTGAATTCTATCAATAATGGGCTAGTTAACACCGTAGATTTTATATGTCTTTTTTGTGACATTTCTGTTTTATATTTTTCCACTGCTGTTCAAGAATTTTATTTCCTCTAATTGGATGATTTCAGATGAAAAACAACGTATTCGACATGATTAATTTTGTTTGTTTAAAAAACTGGTAATATGATAAAAAAAAGCATACAAATTAGAATGTTTAAAAATATGTTAAAATCCTCTCAAAATGTAAATTTATCAAAAGAGATAGATTATAGCTTCCTAAATTGAAATGCAAATTTCATTTACTAAAATAATTGTCACTATAGTCATAAAAGTAAGGTTGACAATCTGTTCAAAGGTTTCATGGGTCTTATATATATTAAGCAAACACTAAAAGAAGTTGGTGGTAAGTGTTGCTGACTATGATTTATATTCTCATAATTTAGTGTGTTTGGAAAGTCTTAGAGAAAGTCTTAGAGAAAATAAATACAATTCTTCACAATAAATTTATTCTTTTGGTAAAGGCTGCTAAATATCAGACATAATTAATTAAAAACTTTTAATTGACAATATTTCAATAGACTTAGGTCTGACTCGACTTTCGAATTAAAGTTTTACTATTTGAAGACTGTAAATTATCCATAGAATTTGTGATATCGGTTCTTAACTTTAAGCAAAACATAAAGTTTTCTTCTTCACATCACAATGATAACTTTAAAACTACTTCACTCTTATATCTTCATGTCTATTCCAACTCTAATAGTTTGTGAGTCTGAAATAGTATATTTAATTTTTTAGATAGTAAGATTCTTGTAGGAAGAACATTTTATAATATATAACCAGAAAAATACAATAGCTTTACCGGTTGTAGTCGATGTTGTGTCCTCTTAACTTACATGACGAAAATAATATTTGTGATCTTAGAAAACAAGGTGTTAAAGAAGATATTGGGTCTAAAAAGGGATGAGCCTCCTGGAGAATAGAGGAGGTTACATATTGATAAGTAACATACCCTGTATCTATCATAATATATTATTAGGATAATCAAGCCTCGTAGATTACGGTAGGCAGGACATGCAGCACGTATGGGATAATCTAGATTCTAGAACCTTGTTCAGGGTACTGACTGGCAAACCCAATGAGAAGAGATCGATGTAAGGATAATATTAAAATGGACCTGAAAGTTATAAAGTGTAATGAGTTGGACTGGGTAGAACTAGCTCAAGAGAGGGTGTAATGAGGTGGACTGGATATAGCTAGCTCAAGATAGAGATAGGTAGCGAACTTTTATAAGTGTGGCAATTAACTTTTGAGTTCCTTAGGTTATAGGGTAAGTAAGTTTTTCCTCTATCATAGCTCTTAGTTCTTCCTTTCTCATCCTTAGCCCAGCTAAGCAGATATGATTCTCTAAAAGGGTATTAAGACACGGAGCAATGAAAATACCAATATATTTTTTAAAATCTACTTCCTACATACAACATCAAATGTTTATAAATATAATTTAGAATTAATACAGAATATGATTTAAATTTCCTCATCTAAATATCATTTAAATTTATTTGTTCTATAATTTTAAATGAATACTTTTATCTTTTGACACATAATTAATTTCTATTAAACTAGTGAATCATTGCAACGATGGCCTCAGATTATTGCACTAACATGTATTCCAAATTATTTATTTGGAAAATATTTATATAATAAGCCCTAACTCAACCTTTTTATTAAAAGTTTACTCGACGACTATCATCTTAGCATGGATATTTAGCTTAAGGTGTGTAATTTGAAACAAAACGTATATTTTCCCGTTCACACCACGATGAGAACTTTAAAACGACCCCTCTCCCAGCTCTTTATCTATTCGTTGCACCAAACCACTCAAGTAAGAATTAAGGTGTTATTATTTTTAACCAAAGAGAAAAGTTTAGTTTACCAGTATAAAACTATCAACAAATCATGGTTTCCATGGTGATGTAAACAGAGAATGGTTGTACAGATGAACCACTGCCCACAGAGAAGGAAAATGGAAAATTAGCTAAGAAAATTGGGTTTAAGTTTTAGGCAACTCTTTTTGTCAGGATACTGGATCCTATAAGCTTTAAAATGAATGTCCTTTGGTAAAAATCAGCTAAACAGTTTTCTCGTAATCTCAATAACAGGAAATGCATTATCTAAGTACATAGAAGATAATCAGAGAGAAAGAGGGTGACACATTGAGGAAATGAGAGTGTGATTTTGTAGGTGTGTGAGTGAGTGTGAAAATGAGATTGTTAATAATAAACAGTGAGTGTAATATAATGAGTGTGGAAAAATGAGTGTTAAAGAGTGAGAGTGAATGAGTAAGTGTGATCAATTTAATTTAGTTGTTGTTGTTGTTATTAGCACCGCGTCTTACTACCCATTCGGGTTATACGCACTTACGCTAATGTGCAATGGTAGGGTGATTGTGAGATGAAATGGAGGACCTACAGTTTAACGTGGAATCCGAACCACGGTGGAGGCCTGGCATTCCTCACATTCACAAGTTGTGATTAATACACGTCTTGTTAGAGGTGAAGGAAGGGTTTGGCAATCAGTTAAATCTGTGCCGGGACCGAGGATTGAACCCCGGACCCCCAACACAGAAGTTCGACACCTTACCCCTAGACCACCAGGTCGCTCTAATTTAATTTAGTGAGTGATGGTTAGAGTGTGTGAAAGGAATAAATTGGGAAAAAGAGAGTTTGTATGAGATGAAGAGTGAGTATGAGAGTGTTTGTGTGAGAAAGAGAGTGAGTGTGTGTGTGTGACTCTGTGAGTGTGTGTCTGTGCGTGAGGGCTTGTGTGTAAGAGAAAGTGAGTGTGTTAGAAAAAGTAAGTGCGTGGGAGAGAGTGTGCGTAAAGTGATAGATGTGATACACAAAACATTACTTTGAAATATTACACAATCCAAACCAAGTGGTAGCATCGAAAGATAATATAACTTATTTATATTGAAATATTATTTGTAAAAATAAGCTCAAAGACCTTTAATTAAAAAAATAAAATGGCTATCCACACATGATTCAAGATCACTTTATCAATATTTGAAATAATACTTAATAAACATATTTAAAAATGATTGTATAGTTTATAATTTATAATTCTTGCTTGAAACGAAACTTAAGAAAATATTTTGGAGAAATTGACTACTTAACCTTAATGAAAATACATATTTTTCCAGTCTAGAAAATGAATTCCTTCAAACAAATAATATAGGTAAAAGATTTGCCAGGATCTGATATTACAGCTGCCATTTTGTTATTAGAAGTAAAAACTAAAGAATAAATAAGAATAAAATCATCAATGCAAACAAAATGGTATATTTATAATCTACTACCATTTCTTTGATTAGTAGGACCATATACATATTATTTGGTTGCACCGTACAACTTTTAACCAAAGAAAAATATGTTATTTAAAATATTAGTTATTGTTTTTAACTAAGGGGTAATATTGTATTTACCATCACTTAAATTAGGGTTTCCATAGTTATGTGAACAAAGAATGAACAGCTGAAAATTATTTATGAAAATTAGAGTTTCCTTGGTAACTCTTATTTTGGGAAATCCTGAACACCTAAGCCTAAAAAGATTGGTCCTTTGTCGAAACCGTTTCAATAATTTTCTCGTAATTTCAATTACTGTGTAGGGACTTCTCAAATTATACATAATATCAGAAGCAAATATATAAAAACACAGAAGAGGAAGGGAAAATCAACAATTAATTGAAGAATGATATCTATCTATTTTTAACCTAAAATCATAAGTTTGTATAATATATATATATATATATATATATATATATATATATAATTGCTGTAATCTTTCTATTTTTGCACCAAACCACTAAAGTTAAAGTTTAGTTAGTATTATTTGAAACCAGAGAGAAATATTTTATTTCATATGCCCAAATCAAAGCTTCCATGGTGATGAAACCAAAGAATGAAAAGCTGAGAATTCGCTTCGAAATTCAGATTTTCTTTGGAAATTATTCTTGAATAGGTCATTTTTAAAACGACTTAGTCCATTTTTCATAGTTTTGGGAAATCAACAAAAACTACTTAAAACAAATAATAATGATGATGTTAGTGTTTAATTTTGTTTTATATGTTAACTACTGTCTTATAAAGGCAAGTTTATAAAATGTTGTCATACCAAATGTATTTGCTATGTTCTGTAAATTAAATACCTAAATGTGGTAGAGTTAGTACTTTTTAACAATGAATGCTTAAATTTTTAAAATAACGAAAATTTATGACAAAATAAAACTTATACCTTAATAACAGTATGTTCCGTTGTTCTTGCAGCTCAGTAATATTACACAACCAATATTACAATATATTATAATCCTTTATCTGCCTCTTATTAGTTTGTAAGCCATGAAAAAATGTCTTCATAAATGATAAAGTTTCCCTATCACCATCAACATACTTCACTACTCTCTGAATGCCCTGCTGCTTCATCAGATTAACAAGGACCTTTCCTGCAGGGTAAGCTTTTGGGATAACCATTGAAAAATATTTATTTAGGCTTGGCTGAGCCAAAGGAAAGGTGTTTGTTACAATCCCACCAATAAAAGGAAGTGCCTCCATTATTTGCCTTTGTGAAGAATATGTGAACTCTTTAAAAGATGAAGGAGTAAAATTCACTTTACTATGACAAGCAGCATTCCTTCCCACTCACTTTAGAGCCACACAATCTTTCTTGAACAAATGAGGCCATCATGCATTGAAGTTCAATATGTTTGAAGGTTCCACCATCTTGACTATAACGTTTGACTTACTTTGCACTAACAAGTTGACTTTTTTTTGGAGTGTAGAATATGCCCTTTTTCCTTGAATAAATGAAAGTCCCTATCACATTGAAGGAATGAATGTCCTCTTACAGGATATTCATGTACAATATTTTTAAATATCTCATTTTTCACCAATCATAAACACATGCGGATCATTGAATGTTTTTTTGTTTAGAACAACACAGCCATTTGAATATAAGTACAAATCTGTAACACCTTTAGCTACAGGGTGAGTTATATAGTCCAAAAAGAAAGAACACACCTCATTGGCACCTTTATTTACCACCCACACAAATACACATGTAACATACTACTGTGGGATTTTAAATCATTTATGCCAAAAGTCCAAAACAATTAACCCACAACTGATGAAGATAAAAAATGTCTTCGACTGGTATGAGGGGAAAAGGAAGATTCTGCATGAAGTCAAACCCAACCTGCTACCCACTTCCTTAGACAGATATTTTGTTTGTTTACAAGCTCTGAATTGCCTCAGACAGAAAGAGACATCTTACATACATGTTGTAGTTATTGTTTATTTTAGTTTTACACTGGCAGTATGTGCACCCCCATCACCTAAAGAAAGGTTCTTCAACCTACAACCCAGTCATCGTTGAAAGTAGCAAATTCCAGGACTTAATTCTCTTCAACATTACCCACCAGAACCCATATACTATGCTTTAGTGCAAGGAAGCTGCTGACCAAGTTCCTTTCAACGTCAATTGATCCGTCGACACTTAAAGCCTGCATTAATATTAAAAACTAAATTTAGCGGATTTTGTTCTTAGTGCGTTTTAACAATGACCGATTCATTTTTACCGACATCCTGCACCCCTAACCTTTAAAATAAGAAATCTTTAGTCAAAATCTCATAAGCCATTTCCCAAAAATTTTTACTATCAGAAACTGGCTTATCAAACTATATTTAATATGGATGAGCATATGATGTATTAAATTATTTTAATTTGTAATTGTTTTACCAATATCCAGTGTACATAATATACCAGGTGAATTACGCTTCAAAATTAAGAAACTTTTCTTATGTTATTAAACCAACCGTATAAGGACTATAGTATTAAATAATCAATAGGAAATTATCTAATCAATTTGAGCAAACAATTAATTTTATATTGAGTACAAAATATTAATGTATTTATCACTTAAAAACATATAAAACATAAAACAATAATACATATTTTTCAATCGATGATTTTAATTTCGTAAAACAAATTAAATCACGAATATAAATGCCAATAAAAATTGATCGGAAACCTCCTTAGGAAGAACTGTCTTCTACATGATGTCATAGAAGTAAAGGTTTCGGGAAATAGGAGCTTAGGAAAAGGGAGGATTCAATATTAGATGATTTGAAGGAAAGAAGAAAATTCTGAGAGCTGAAGGATGCGGCAGAAGGCAAGGCGCCTTAGCAGTCTAAGTTCGCTGGCAAAAGAAACGGACCTGTTGTGAGACAGAACCCATAATATTAGTTAGCTCAAGATTGAAAATAACAAAATTAAAGTAGGTGGATGATAAATATCCTAATTTTATATGGTTTTATGTGGCTTACCCATGAGAAAATCTGGTCAAACTGATATTTTCCAAAAATTATCAGTCTTAGCAATCCTAGAATCCACAAAACTATTACGAATTTAATCCATACTAAGGTTACACCACACTAGCTATTCAATCTAAACTCCCTATAATATTTTTCTTGTAAAAACAATTAATTTGATATACATTTTTGAGCTATTATATATAGGCAAGTTTTTGAAATTGACTTGGTTACGTCCTGGTATCGAGTGTTATCGACCAAGTGGTTCCGACCAAGTTGAAGAGCGAAAACGATTTTAGATTTGTCATTCGTAAACAAAAATGGTGACAGAGCGAGCTATGATTTGACATAAAGAGGCTATAGGGGAATAAGAATGTAATGACACTGACATTTTATCCAAAGGTTTAATTGAGCAATGTATCAAATATAACACACACCAATTCACTCTACAAAATTTCATGAAGTCTATTTTCAACCTACTTTATAAAGTGAACAGTTGGTTTATTTGTACAATGATTATGATCATTTTATGATCATTTTCAAATGAATGGAACACTTTTAACCATATACTGATTTTATTAGAATCCGACACTAATTTAACTAAGTTTTATTAAGTTGGGAATGAAGCCTTCGCTATATAAACTAAGTTTTGACTACACTGTAGTACATGGTTTGGTGAGTTGGCCTATATTAAATAAAACCAGGTTTCATTTTATTTATAAATGAACATTGGTAATAATAGCAAGTAATTATAATGAATAATTAACATAAATACAAAATAATTGTTTTTAAACATCCAAATACTTAGCTGAAAAATACGGATGATATAATTATTCACGAATGATACAGTATTAAAAGCCTATGTTATAGTTTTAAATATAAGTTATAGATCCTACCTACTACCATTTGTTCTAATTAATATTTGATGTTCATCATCTGATCCAAATAAGCCCTCATCTTCCTTCAAAACAAAACCATATTCATGAAAATCCATAATTGAAGTCGTAATAGTTTAAAATTGGTGCACAGATTCTCAGCTCATTAGTCGTAACCATATTGTTTAGTCTGACCAAGGAAAGCAACACCAAACCGAGCTCTGGTATCGTCTCGGTCATAAACAATTCGTTAACATTGATAACAGGTCAACCACGATAACGCTTTGGTCGTAAACATCGATACAAGGTCAACATTTAAAACACACCTTACGTTTACTAAATAGGCAAGCCGATTAAAGGTAATGTTTAAAATTAGTTCCTTAATTAGCTTGAAAATCTTAGATGACTTGATTAAATTTTTATGAATCCACAAAAAACCTAAATAATTGAAATAATTACTTTTGTAAATGTTTTTTATTTAAACTAGCTTACAAATAAGTATCCAAAACATAACAAATATTGTATGTAACTATAGATAAATTATTTAGGTTTTTCCATTTATACTTGCTGAATTATTAATATTGTAGCTTTTACTGTGTTAAAAATATTTACTTATTAATAACAAGCACTGCTAATTAGAACGTACTAGTTCAACATTAATGAGTAAAAAATTAAATTAACTCATACAAATATTTGAATTGTTAGGCTTATTCCTTATGCTGTTATTTATCTTCACATGGTAAATGTTTATATTTGTAAATTTATTATTCAAAACTACATTAATTTACTGCTATTATTGATCCGTCCTAAGTTGAGACCTGATGTAAACAAAGCCAAGTGGAAGTCTATACTCTGATTTTATAATGAACGGAATTTCAATGGTATCCTTTCACTAAATAGTCCCTCCTTTGTTTTGTATTTAACTGGTTTTAAAATAACATGATAAAATTATTATAACTAAAATTATCACTTCATTTGATTTAGAAATTACACTTTAAGCTTTGCAAGAGTTATTTGAATACCAACAAACTTCTGACTCAGCGTTGAGGGACCCCATGGTACAGTCCTCGTCACATGTTAACGTCAAGTCAGTAACGGTCCGTCGACAGTTCATCTCGGTGGTGTTAAAGTGACGGTTATGAGTGCTGAGTGCTTCTCATGTATTTATGGCGTTTGCCGAATCTGGCCCGAGTTTTGTTAAACATAAGACAGTAAATTTAAAAGTATTAAAAAATACAAACATTCGTAGTGACCTACTTTGCTATGATACTGACTATACATGGTCACTCCTATTTAAAATACTGCACTAGTGTTCCACCAATCATGTATGTACTTCGCGTAGTGACATGGGAATGTTTATTTACTTCCGGTCTCAGGTTAGGATGAACCAATAATAGTAGATAAATCGCCAAAGGTTTATTTATTCAAAACGGTATTTATAAACTAAGTACGTTCACATAGTGAATAAATAAAATGTATATAAAAGAAATTCATTAAAAATTAAAAAACATTAAAACATTTTTGGTATAAGGGTTATATATTTAAAAACATAGTGTTGTTTAAATATTTAAATACTAATTAACAACTCGTAGAAAGTTTACAAAACATGCATTCGTTTTAGACCTAGCTGTGTTTTTCAATGGCGTTTCTTAGTTTATATTTAATCTGAAACAAAGCAGTGCCTAAATGTTTTTGCACACATTTTCACTCATTTCATAAATTAAAATTTTATGAAAGTACCGGTATGTGTAGAAAAAATATTTTTAGTCGCCCAAATTATCAACACTGCCCATTTATTTAATGTATTTTGATCCATTCTTTTTTGCTTCAAATTTCACGCATTAAAAATCACTTCCATCATGTTTACTTCCCTTTCACGCCTTCAACTTTTTTTTACCTACCTTCTTCACTGTTTGTATTCGCCTGTCACATTCTATCCTTTTCATTTATCTTCACCTTTCCCTTCTCTCTCTCTCTGTTAAACTTATTTTGTCTCTCTTTCTATTAGTTTTTGTCCTCCTTTCTCCCCCACACCCCTTTCATTTTTGCGATACACAAAACACATTTACATACAGCTTCATAAAGTTTCACTGGGATTTGCATCTGTATACACGAACCATCCTACGCCAATATTGCTGGTTATGTCAGGTTGAAAAGTTTCACGGAAGAGTGAGCTAGGTATTGTTTTATTATTAGATGTTTTAAATGTATATTTTCTGAATAAAAAATGTATTCAGCAAATAATTTATAAACTAGTTTAATTATATAAAATAAATTACAATTCCCAGTTCCCTTCAACGTCGACTCATTTTTGTGAGAGGAGAAGTTCATCCATTAAAACACTATCAGCCTTGCTGGAAGTCAAACCCGTAGCCTTTACCTCAATAGTCACTCACACATATAAGAGACTCATATATAATATGTTACATACCTACCAGGAAATCTTAAAGTATCAGATTCATATTAAAATATGTTGTAAATATATTCATATAACTTTACTTTATTAAATCAACAATTCAAATAAGAACTTGTATAATTTAATAATTATAACCTTTAGTAAATAAAGTTTATTGAACAGTGGTGAGATTAAAATTTAGTTAATATTGTAATTTAAAGTCTTACTATAAAAGTATGGAATATATATGAAAATATTTTTTACTCTTTCTCCGATTGTGTTTATTAAAGTTTGACAATTTGGCTGACCTTACAACCACAAAGTTCTGGGATTGTATATTGTTCATTAGTTTACTATGTTTCACCTAGCCTCGAAAAAACCATATTCTTGGAGCGTATGGTGGTATTATATAGTTTAATTTTCGCCTAACCTTGCAAGAGCCATATTTTATGATAAATTTCAATTATACACCACCTGGGAAATCCTTTGCACAAAGTCAACGTAGTTTCATATTTTTCATAGTCTTTGTGTGAAATAACCTGCATCAATGAGAACGCAGAATAAAGGGTCAATATCGAATTAAGGCCGTGTATACTGATTAGTTTTCTCCTCTAAATGGTCTACCAATTTCTCTCCATGAAAATATGGGTACATTTTTTCTAGCACACTAGCTTACTTATACTTACTCGATTATTGTAAATATGTGGCAAGCCCGTATGGGTAGTAACCCGTGGATTACAAAAACTTGATAAATAATAGCTCTATTGGGCAACATATGTGAGGTCATTCCTTCAATTGCCGTTCACAAGCATCATTGCGACTGTCCAATGGCTGATCAGTTTAAAATTTGAATTTTACTTAGCTCAGATGAGCCTGATATAGATGCTACGGCTGATGGTAAAATGTGGTGGCAGTTACTGGCTTACTTTCTAATATCAAATAGCTATAATTTATTAGTTACTTTATTGGACAGTAATTTGATATCGTTGGCTTACTAGCGTAGGTCAAAGATGTTTCATTAATATTTTTAATTTTGTGGGAAACTTTGAAATTTCAAATCAAATCTGAATCTTATAGTACCTTATGTGGTTGGAAAGTGACGTCACGGCCCAGTTTGTTCTATTTGTATAAATTGTATTCCCAATGAATATCAAATACCTCATTCTCGTTAGTAAATTTTAGCTAAATAATATATTATTTAAGTAATAAATCAACTTATCCCTATTTATAGCAGTGTTTTACAGCCGATGAATTTTTAATGAATTCATATCCATCCAATTTTGATTCTATTTCTAGCATGACATACCTGTTTTAGTTATAGAGATGCAGAAGGTTGAATTTCTTAGGAAATGTATCCGAATTTATGAGGAGAGAGGGTGGAAAACCATTTTGAAAAAACAACCCTCGGTACATTCAACTGGGATTCGATCCCTGGCCTCCATGTCATCGGAAGTCTAGTATCACACGAGAGTAATGTCTTAGAACGCATGTTCATCGAAGAAATGATATTTTATTTAGTTCATACGTTATACATTAAAGGTTATTTAATTAATTAAAATATAAAATAGCGTATTTGAAATAAGTTAACCCGCTTTAGATTGAGAGATGGGAAAAAAACAATAACCGTTTCGATGGTAGAATGGTCTAAGGCATTGTTCTCGATATTGACTGGACTACCAATTAAATCGGATTTGAACTACGGTCATAGACTTTGAGGTTTGCCTTTCCCTAAATAGTTATTCACTTTACATCCATACCAATACAGGTAGATTCCTTTAAATTAAATCTTCCTATATCTTAACATATTAGCGTAATAAGTTCATATGTACATAACTCAAACGGTAAAAAAAATGTGGTGACAAAAAACTACTGATATAGACTGTACCATGTTGAAAAACACCTCCCTAGTTTATCCGATCAAGATTCGTAACTGATCTTTCCCGTTATCAGTTATATAGTCTATCACTATCCTGACGTCTTAGACTTATGTGACCATCAATGAGGGTGTTAGGAGAAAGCGCCACAGGTTATAAAGATTATATGATTTTTCTTTAAATTTGTCTCTGAGACTAAATTATGTTTACATTTATTTAGTGCTTCATTGGGGAAATTTGTATTTTACCTCGGTGGTCGACGAGATAAAGTGCTCGTCTCAGAACCCTTTTTTCATGGGTTCAAACCCAGCCGGGGTTGATGGTTCCGTCTTTAGCGATATAAATCTGTAGCATATCTTCCTTCAAGTGAAGTAGAGCCGTCTTTCCCATGTCGATTGTGGCATGTAAAAGAACACGGGAAAGTATGTGAAGTACTTTTTCCGTCAAAATTGTTAGGCCATTTCACTCTCGCTCATAGAAATTCTTGTGAGCTGAAAAAATCAGTCGGTTCAGAACGTGGACGTTAAGTACCTCAAATAAACAAAAATTGGGGGGTTTTTAAAGTGAAACTTCTGAACCAACTGATTAATTTATCACGTATATTACACGACAACTTAATTCTAGAACAGACACAACAATCATTAGCTAAACTGTTAATTCATCCCTGTAAAAGGGAAAGCCTCCATTAGATCTGTTTTAAATATTTAAGTCTTGTCAATAATTGAACCCGGCACACTAAAGTTAAGCCATACAGACCTGCTAGTGAATGAGCTGAGGTATAGTAAATATATAATATGACACAAGAAAAGTATGTATATAGCACCCTTTTGCAGTGAGCTCCCTTTTCTAAACTCATCGTCAACTGGTGTATTATGTTAGAACAATCATGTATAACCACGTTGAGAATCTGCATAGTCTCCGTTACCCAATCAAGCAATCAGTCATACAGAAGGGCAGAAGCTAAAAGGACAGGAGTGGAAGGAGAGGCTGCTAAAGAAGGTACTTTGGTTGACTTCCATCGGTATTATAGCAGTTTAGAAACCTGACAGAATTAATAAGACGTTGAAGGCAAAGTAACGCAAAACCACTCATTAAAAAGCACTTAACAAGCTCGCGAAACGTTGCAAGGAAGCTTAGTAGAAACTTCCCTAAAGTGGGTGCCTAAGTGAATTACTCATCTTCTTGACTGAAATTTCCTTGTAATTAAGATTTAATTTATAAAATATATCTGTCTATTTTATTTTTACAGTGGAATATATTTATTTTAATTCAGGGTATTTAGAGTGCTCTCTATGAACCTACTGATTATATTAGCACACGACTTATAAACTAACTTATTGATGGAACAGGAATAGTACCACATCCTACGGCCATTAATTCATAACTTTTAAAGAATTCCAAATTCCACCAATGATAAATTTTAAGTCAATCTGGAAATCAGACCAGGGTTCATAATATTTTTATTTGACAAGGTTTTCCTTTGCAACAGTGCCTTGATATCTTATATATAAATATATAAAATAATTTAATTTTATATAGTTATCCAGGCACCATCACATAAATAAACTTGACATGTTAAAAACTCCAAATGCGATATGTTGAAATTATGCTAACTAATATATTTAAAATTTTAAATGCTATTTCTATTACGTTATATATCTTTCTAAAAGGTCGACTGAATATTTTAAGTGCCAAGCAGACCTGACTAATCGAAGATATATCTAAGCTATATATATATATATATATATATGTTTATATAAGATAACTATAACTAAAACAAAAATCAAATTTGCGCACTCAAATAGACATAAGAGAAGTGACAATTTATTTGAAAATACATTGAAAATTAAACTCTGTACATTTTTAGATCTCAATACTTCTCGAAGCTGAATAATGTAAAGATTTTTTACTGTAGAATTTAGTGATCATTTACATACAATTTTTGATGGGATAATAGTACTGTCTTATAAGATTAAAAATAAGAATACATTTATTTAATTTGTCTCCTACCTACTGTAATAAGTTAATAATTGAACATCGACCGATAAGTGACTACTAACAAATCTATATCTACACTTATACTAACAAAATCAATGTAACATGACTCACAAACTAAACAACAGTAAAACGTCATAAGCAATAAGACAGAATATATAAATATCAATTGCGGGATACGCCAAAAAAGTTAAGGTTTTTTGCAGTATGTTTATTAAAAAAATTGTATAAAAATCAAATATTACTTCAGTACAAATATAAGAGCTTAATTTTTTCATATAATGACTTCAATAGTAGTTCTTGAATATCTATCAAGGCCTTCCTAGAATTTAACGACAATTTTTCTCTTCATTTAAAAAGGTTGTTATATAATGTCACTATGCTCATAATATATATTAAAAAATATGTTATTATCAACACGTGAATAAAACTAAACTCCATATATCTACTGGCAATTTTTATTTATTTATTTTGCCCAAAATATATTTTGCTATAAGAACTGAAAAATACCTATATTCTCGCTTCTCCTACACTCATCTTAAGTGAACGTAGCTATAATAAAAGCCAAGCGCGATGGCGCGATGCATACGAACTACTGACATCATCTATTTAGGACACTTAGCACGTTGTGATTACATAAGGTCTTGTGTGAATGTAGCTATAATAAAAGCCAGGCGCGATGGCGCGATGCATACGAACTACTGACACCATCTATTTACGGACACTTAGCACGTTGTGATTACATAAGGTCTTGTGTGAATGTAGCTATAATAAAAGCCAGGCGCGATGGCGCGATGCATACGAACTACTGACACCTTCTATTTACGGACACTTAGCACGTTGTGATTACATAAGGTCTTGTGTGAATGTAGCTATAATAAAAGCCAGGCGCGATGGCGCGATGCATACGGAATTTTATTTATTGTACACCTTATTTCTTACGACTGACACTTATTTTCATCGTTGTATTACATATCTTGTGAACGTAGCTATAATAAAAGCCAGCGCGATGGCGCGATGCATACGAACTACTGACACCATCTATTTACGGACACTTAGCACGTTGTGATTACATAAGGTCTTGTGTGAATAAGGTTCTTTAATAATAAAGCTTTTGAATTATGTGTTGTATCTAAATTAAACAAATGTTTGTGGGATTTACTTACGTTAACCTCGATATGAGGTTGTGATTACTGAAGTCCATTCAAATTATTTTACCCTTCCCCACCAATTTTTTGAAACCATGTTTAAAGGTTGATATTTTGTATTTTACGCCTTGTTTGTATCCCAGTTCTTTCAAAAATTCTATGTTAACTGTAAGGACTAAATAGGTTTTTATGATCAGTGAGTGAGTCAGTGAATGCCAGAATAAGAGTGTTTTTTAAAGACAGCTTAAGCTAGAAATTCATAATTGTGATATCAATTAAGATATTAATATTAATTGGTTGTTAAATTTGTACGTTCCTATTATTCTTTGGGGTCGAGTTGAAGGTGGTTAAATGTGGCCTGTGTTGTGTCGTTTTGAAGGTGTCAGGTTTTGTCGACAACTCGTTGATGTAGACTTGGATGATACAAACCGTGCACCTAGATGAATTATATATGATCGTAACATAAGATTCTAAAAACGAAAATTAAATTGTATCCGAACCACTAGGATCCTGAACATAGAGCATACGTCTTGCATTTTTTGGTATTCCAATGAAGGGAAGGACTAAAATCCCGGAAGGATTTATTAAGATCGTTTTTCCTGGTTATTTTCCCATTCTACTTCCATGGCTGCTTGTAGTTCTATCTTCTATATGTTTACTAATGTAATGGAAATGTGAGGGCATCCTTAATTTTGTGGGTTTTTTTTTTATAGTTATGTCCTTTAGCCGGTCGGGCTATACGCATATACAGGAAGCTCGAAAACTCATAGCCCAAACTGCACATATAGTTTATTTGAACCAAAAGTAATACAACATTCTTATACACTTACATCCGGAAAACTATCCTAATACCATTAAATGGTGTTCAAAATTTCAGCGTACAGCACCGGGAGAGCCAAGCTGTTCAAGCATGCGTGTATAACAGGTTGCATAGGAGTTAGGTGCATGACACTGCAAATGTAATAATGGCAAGCACTTTCTGTGATGTAGGACAATTAATGATGACCCTCGGAACGCATTCGCATTTCTAGACGGACTGGTGTTTTGTTTACTATTAAATGTGGTATGTTCTGCTGCCATGCCCAAGTCGAGGTATGCAGTGTCGTGCACCTAACTACTATGCAACCTGTTTTACACGCATACTTAAACAGCTTTGCTCTCCAGGCACGGTACGCCGAAACTTTGAACACAATTTAACGGTATTAGTAGAGTTTGCCAGATGTAAGTGAATAGGGATTTTCTATTAATTTTCTTTCAAACAAGCTATATGTGCAGTTTGGGCTATGAGTCTCCGAACATCTTGTATATGTACATTTTGAGCTATGAGTTTCCAAATACCCTGTATATATATGTTTTTATTATCACTGCGTCTTACTATCTGTTCAGATTATAATTAATCCAATGACGTAGTGATGAGCAAGGGGGCATTTTAGAGATAATCTACCCGAATTTACGGGGAAGAGGCTGAGAAACCATTCAGGAAAAAAAACTCTCTATAGATTCGACTGGTATTATAACCCTGATCTTCCTATCATCAGTAGGCCAGTCTAACACGAGAGTGACGCTTCAGACCATTCGGCCACTGAAGTGGGTTCACATATATACTAATTACTATAGTGTGATAGAGATGAGGAAGATGGATTTTTATAGTAAATGTACACTCGTTTACATAGAGGGAGAATGTAGAATCATTTTAGTAACTATAGCACCTCTGTGCTGGGATTTGAATCTTAACCTCTCCAACGCCAGCAAGAAGCTTGACACTGAGACTACCTGAGTCCCTTGAACCCTCATATCGATTGAATACTTGATGATCTGTTCCAATTTTCTCTCAAAGGTTTATTTTCGAGACAAAACCAACAAAGAAGACTCGCTGGATAATTCACACGTGTCTTTCAACCGGCTCTACACACGGAATTACGTGAAAATACCTTTTATATATCGATTCTTGCCAGCGGTTATGCCCCTCGTGTGCAAGGTTTATAGCCGGGTACAAAAAAAAAAAAAACACAACTTTGCGTGGTTTATGATAGCATCTCTAGCAAGTCTGGTCACGTGATTTCTGTCCGATCGTCAACAAGGGCACGTTGATTGCGGCGTTCAACTATAACTACCAGCCAGGGCAAGCCTAGAGGCGTGAAGAAGGAGTATTCATTATCAACCGTTCATGGTGGCTCAAGGTCCTCGAACGCCAACTTCTCAAAGCTCGTTAATACACTACCTGGTGTCCACATGGTCTAAGGCGTCAATTTCACAATAGACTAGACTACCGATAATAGGGAGCTCGGTGTTTGAATCCCAGTCATGTGCACTGAGGATGGTTTTCCCTAAATGGAATCGGGAGTACTCTTGCTCTAAATTTAATCCTCCTCATCCTTAACTGATTAGCGTGATTAGTACTTATGCATATAAACCAAACCAGGTAGTTAGACACTATGAAAAAAATTCTCAATTTTAATTTGTCAGTTGTCACAATTTGATTTCCCCTTTATGAGTGTGTGTGAATACACCACGTCTTACTACCCATTAGGGTTAGCCACATATTTACACTAATGAGGCAGGGATAGTGGAGGTATCTTCTAGATAAAATGTACCTATATTTGCTAGGAGGGAGATTAGGAAAATAATTAGGAAAACACATCCTATCCCAACTAGGATTAAACTCTCAATATCTCCATCGAAGTAAAACTATAGTGTTGCTTTAATGTGTGTTCAGAAGCGGTATTTAATCGTATTGGAGAGTGTTCTCTTCCCAATTTACTAGGATAAATGGCCTCTATTCATTTGGTTTGAAGGAACTTTTATAAAATACAAACTTTTTTTTACAGTCTACATTTATAGCATTTTACTTTGACAGTAATTATATTTCATAAATATTTATATAAATAAAATGTAAAAGGCCAAATCACATGATTTGAGGATAAATATATGAAAATGTTCAAATTGTCAAAGAGGTTCCTTCCTACTCAAATCGGTCCGTACCTCACACGGGAATGTATTGTTACACCTGGTTAATGAGTGCTCTACTGAGTGATGACAATAATTTAAATGTATGGATTAAACAAGCTACGCTTACAACTAAACACACCTCACGCAACATTCTATGGCTCTGTTAATTTTCTAGGAAATTAAATAGATGGATTTGAGTTTACCAAACTGTTGGAGCTAGGAGAAAAGTAAATAGAAGAGGAGCCATTCTAGATATATCACTGTCATATGTCTGGGGAAAATATAAATTGGGTTCAGTGTTCCACACTGAGATATAAGGAGTTCTATATGTTTCGATTAGTAAGATTTTAACAATAAACTAGATAAAGGGGCAAGCTATAAAAGTTCTAATGCTCGATAAAATTCTTTAAATACATTTCAGTGCGCTTACTTGGAACCTACGCTGATGTAATCCACTAGCTTATATACTAAAGTGATATGAATGAGGAAGTAAAGACTTAGAGGAAGTGTACCCACATTTTCATGTGAATTGTGTGGGAAAAACACCTTCTGTACAATTAGCGGGAGTTCAAACTCTTAACGACTTTATCACAGAAAAATTAGGCTAGACGAGACAGACGCCTTTATCTCAACGTACCCACCAGTGCAGGCTAGGTATCCCCTATCATAAGTACTATTCACATCAATATTATATCTTAGACACTCTTATTTTATCTTAAATAATGGTGTAGAGTTTTTTTTGTTGCGTAGAATATATTTTATAGCCACCCATGAATTCAAGCCCTGACAATACGGTAAGGTGTTCAGAGTTGAGGATTTAATATTTGGTTATCGTTTGTGGGCGCGTGGGTACTTCATTCTTGTTACAAAAATATAATGCTATCCCAAACCACACAAGCTGCTACTTGTTTAAATAATAGAGAGTGCACAGTTGCCAGAGGTTTGAATCTCAGAAGTGATATCCCATAACTGAATAATCAAAGAGAACGTACCATTTTTTCTTTACTCTAATGTGGATACATTTTCTATTAAACTACCCTTTCAGTGGGCATCCTTGTGTAATAAGTTGTTAATAATTTTGGTTATTTTGAATTGAATTTTGAAATAATAATTTTAGTTACTAGGCTGATTTACTTTATTTACATGCATAAACACATCAGAAGGGCGTACTTATAGAGTAATTTACGTCTATAGACACATTAACACTTTTAAAAAGCAAAATAAAAAAGTGTGTCAGTCCTTTTCTGAACTCTTATGAAAGAAACAAAATAAAAATGATTGCAGAAACTTCTCTCTGACACGAACGTTTCGGCAGAGTTTTTCACGCCATATCGTGCCAAGTAGTCTCTCAGAAAAAAAAAAGTTTTTCTCTCTAATTGTTTCTCTTATTACCACAATTTTCTCTGTCATTTCAAGTTGGTATCGGGACTCGAAGAAAACTTCAAGACACCTGTAATAGTCGGGTTTGTTTTTATCTTGGGTGTGGGGAGGGAGAAGGAATCGTGAGAACTTAGTGTCACCCAAACATTTGGAAACACTTGGACCCCTCGTGTCATAAAGGCCTTGTCATTACCATCAACTTTCTCCCCTCCCAACCTCAGTTTTAGCTTCCTCTTGCGCTCTTTCTAGGCGAGAAAATTGGGCCTCCATTTTGGTGTGCCACCTGCGGACAGTGCGGGCTCGGTAATAATTGTTTGTCAACTGTTTTCGAACACGCTCGCTTTCTTGGACATTGCAGCGGATACTCAAGAAAAGTGTATCGGGAATTTAGAAGAGACTTGCCAGTTCGATTTTAACGTAAGTTTTGTTTAAAGAAAAAAAATGAGCCCTTTGTTTCGAAATTAGCGCTATCTCTTGAACATGATAAACACCAAAAGCTCTGATGTAGAATTTAAACTACGTGAAATAATCATTTATTACATGAAAACGGTACCAGGCTTGTAAAGTGCGAATGTATAAGTGTGGTCCCTTGGATTAGTAACCGATAGCTTGTGTAAGGATCTCAAAAAGGACACATCAGTGTATGTAATATGGGACGATGTATTTACTAGTAAAATCCAAGACTTTCACAGAAATCTAACTAAATAAGGAAGTCTAATTTTTCCAGGTTGTTAAAATGCTTAAAAACAAATAAATGCAACTTATTCACTTTTGTTTGCACCACGTTAAGACTATCTGCATATCAACATATGATGAAAGGAGGAGGAAGGTAAATATAGAAGAAGTTTTACATTTATTTGAGTGGAGGGAGAGTGGAAAACCATTTATAGAATATCATCAGTAAACCCTGATCTCCCCTTCACTGGAAAACCAAACTAGATGAGGTTAACACCTTTGTACACGTGTCCACCGATACAGTTCAATTCTAGATAATTAATAGATAGCAACATATTGTTTATTATAATAAAACTAGAATTATATATTTTTAAAAAACATTTGAATTGCTTAGTAAGGAACGTTTAAGAATATTTAAAAAAATAAAATTCAATTTTAAGTGAATTTAATTTTGACAAATTGTACTAGATTGACTTGAAAGACACATGAATACAATATATATGCACAATATTCAAATGATATTTGTAAGAGATTTGGTAGTGATAATTACAACTTATGGTATAATTTAATTATGAATATGTTGAAATTGTAGCAAACATCTACAAATTAGGTACATTTTAAATATACATTTGAGTCATAATCACACTTATACTAAGTTGATGAAATCAAGGAGTGTATGCGAAGACATTTTTGGGGGGTGAGTGAAAAAAAAAATATGAACACGTTGGCATATCATATTCTACTCATTTAAAACTTATTATTTAATAAATTTATTTTGAATGAGGATTATAAAATATGTATGCTTGCACAATGCACAAATCATTTTGGGGGTATAAAGTTGAAGAGAAATTATATCTGACCCGCCTCGGTGGCGTAGTTGGCTAACGCGCTAGTCGTGTCGAGCTCGACTGCCGAGGACGGGGAGATCGAGGTTCGAATCTCAGTCGAGTGAACTGGGGGTGGTTTTTCTTAAATGGTTTTCCACTCTCCCTCCACGCAAATGCGGATTCACTTCCTCTAATTCAACCTTCCCAATTCCTAATCCATTAGCGTAATTAGTACTTAAGCGTATAGCCCGAGCGGGTAATAAGGCGCGGTGCTAAATAATAATAATAATAATTATTATATCTGGGGCAATGCGAACAAAAAAAATTGAATACCACAACCCTCGACCACCTCGGCTACACCACTTCAAGTTCTCCGAACAGTACTAGATCACACTGTATTGTGTACCTCGTGAGACGTTAAAAGGGGCATGAGAAGAATGGTGTGGGGGGGGGTTGGTTTTTAACAGCTATTTTGTGGGGGACTAATGACGGTCAGGACGACGCCAGTTTATGGGGGTCAGTCACGCACGACACCCCTACCATTAATAGGGAGAGGTGGGAGCAGGGGGCAAGCGTGAGACTCGAGATAAGTGACTCCCTCACGACACTGTCTCGGTGTGATTCGTGACATCACATCGGTGATAAATGATCCACGTGACTTTGTAAAGCAGGACAAAGGTTGGGGAGTGATTTTTTTTAAAAAAATATCTCTATTTGGGGGAAGTAACGTTTATATCACCCAGTGGGGGGCCTTGTTTTAACTTTTGTAGGATTATATTAGGAAGAATTGTTTTGAAAATACAAATATATAAGTAAGTGGTCAACATCATTATTATATTAATATGTTATTGTATTATCAGAAATGATAATATTTATCATAATTAGCAGATGTAAATTAGCTTAAAGTATGAATATACGGAATACCTTCAATTAATTTTGTAACTGTCAGATATTGTTCTTCCTACAAGAATCCTACTAACAAACTTTCTAAATTAATTACGTCTTAAACGTGCGCTTTTGTTACTAATTGACCTACAAACGCCCACATCGGCGAGTCCACATAAAATGTTGCCAGTTGGGAAAAGTCTACTTTTCTGTTGACTGGAAATAATGGTTCGAATCCCAATCGGGTGTACCAAAGGGTTTTTCCTGAGTTTTTTCTGACTCTCCCTTTAAGCCAATGAGGGTAACCTTACTCTGAAATCACACCCTATACATCTTTACCACTTTAGTGTAAATATTTGGCTGAGCCAGGCTGTTAGAAAGACTCGTGGTGCAAAAATCCACTATCTACAAATCAACCTAATTTTTAAACCTCTAAATTCCACCTGGGGATTAGTACATCACTGTGATGAGAAATATGAGAAGTAAGAACTTCTGTTTTCTAAAAGTTTCTAATAATAGATTCAAAAAAATGTTTAATTATTCTTGTATGAATTTTTCCAAATAGTTAAATATAACAATTAATGTAATTGAGATAGCCCAAATTTAAATTATTCTAAGGTAGAAGGTTACAATCCTTCAAAAACAGAAATTCCCGTTCTCTTATCTCACTCACGCATTGACAATAGCGCTTGGTGGTTGAATCTGTTACTAGCTTCGGGTCTGCTGTAGACCAGATTGATTAGTACTTGAATGTTATATGTGTAGAACCTGGAAAGGTAGTAGAACGCGGTGCTAAGAGAAAAATATAAATATAGACTTCAGGAATACATACCAGGTTTCAATAATCTTAAATATTTTTTATCTCTGATTGCTATTATTTGTGTGGGTATCCGTCATAGAGGTTTGGTGGCTATGAACCTCTAGTTCTGGGGCTCAATTTCGTGCTGGTAACTTTGGTATTTTTCTCTTAAGGGGAACTACCTCAACAATTATACTTAAGTTAGGTTTAAAACTCCCACCGACCCACAGCACCATATTCACTATCATCACATCATATCATTGCGAGTACAGTATATAAATATGTCCCGATGAGATGAGGTGATGATGTGGGTGAGTATGAGGGTGTGGAAACAGTGGAAACACTTTAACCTAAGTTAGGGATAACCAAGCAAACCCTGGTGATGGTTAGGGTGGTTTCTCTTTCGGGAAAATTACCCAACGTACCAGCCGGTAATTAAACCCGGGACCCACAGGCTCGTAGCCCGATGCAGATAACTGAGTTGTCATTGAGTATTATATTTATATCATGGGCGTACGGCGAAAATTGTTTCCGGAGAGGGGGACTATATTTAGTGGAAAGTACCTTTCTAAAAATTTATTGAAAATTCTATTTATAAGTGCTTGAAAAACGACATACATACTTAAAAACAATCTTGACATACGTACTTGATATACTTGACATTCATACTTTAAATTACAAAATTAATATCTTGATATGATACATTATTGGATGTCTAAAAAATATTACATTTTGGATAAATTTTTTAAAAAAGTCAAATTTATCATCATTACAAGATGAAATCCACGCTCCTTGGACTCGGTGAAAAGTTGGTGGTAAATTCACCTGTTTCCACTTCGATTTCTCTGTTAATACTGAGAAGAGCTATTTAGAGAACCAAATATACAAGATTATATTTATATAGGGTGGATTTGGTTAATGTTGCTATTATATCAGGAGGATGGGGGTTTCAACCCCATGAACCACCTCCCCTCACCGCACCGTAAACAATTGATGTATTGCTCTTTTAGAGAATTTAAAGATCCGTTTTTAATCAGTATAAATTAAAATACTTTGCTAAACCTACAATCTATTGAGTAAATTTGAAACCCATACGTTGATTAAAAAATAAACAGAAGCTTGGCCACACGACGGGATCCAAGCCAATCACAAGGTTTCAGTGTCAACCACTTGAATGGCTATGTTTGAGTTGAAATAGTTTCAACCTTGTTGGCTTTGCTCGACATCTGCTTGGGAGAACCAACCACATTTCCAGACCAATTGACTCAGCTAGTAGAAATGTTAGTTTTAGGTGGATTCATTTTGTAGCTAGACGCAAGCAGACATATCCATCGTCTTATGATGAGAAGATTTGAAATAACTCTTTAAATGGAAATTGTGTGTAACGATGTTTTGATATAAGTCACGACACAGCACTAGAATTATTTATCCACTCATAAATAAAACATGTTCACAAATAATTTTTTCTATTTTTTGTTGCAGGACATCATGGAAAAAACACACTTTATTTTTTCTGCTAACGTGTGAGTTGCTGCACCACCTAAGAAAACTATGCTCTCCGCTTTGCCAAACGTGTGAAACAGCCTTATCACAAGACCAACAAATGTGTTGATTGAATAGAATTGCGGTGATGGCCTTTTTTGAATAATGGTTTTGATCCCAAACTTTTACTCTGTTATTTTTCTCAAGATATAATTATCTTCTTCCCATGTAGGTTCTAGTGCCTCTGTTTTCTATTCATCCTCTCATCATGTGTTTTTAATTTATGCAGCGTAAGAGATACCAAACAAAAATCAATGCAAATTATAATGACAGTAGTATTTATATGTGATAAATTCGTTTGAAAGTAGTGATTAATTTCACTGCTATATTTCTAGTCAAAATCAATAAAAACCTTAATCTTTATTATTTATTATATCCGATATATCTTAAATAAACCATGGCTCATTTATAAAATAATAGTAATACATTTTCAAATAATTATAGTAGAAGGTTTTCGAAATCAACGAGCCTAGCAAGATATTTTGTCCAAAACAGGATTTAAATACTAGGGAGTGTAGGAAATTACCTAATGATGAGTTACATACCCTGTAGGATAGTAAAATACCTTAGATTACTGTGCAGCACAAATGGGAGTCTAGAACTGTGTTGGGTATACTGACTGGCTAACCTAATGGGGATTGGGAAGACCTAGACGCAGATGGGAAGATAACATTAGAATGGACCTGAAAGAGATAGGATGTAATGAGGGGAACTGGATAGAACTGGCTCAAAATAGAGATAGGTGGGATACTTTTGTGAGTGCGGTAATGAACTTTCGAGTTCCCAATGCCATAGTGTAAGCAAGTAAGTTTAATTTTTAAATATGATTATCACAAAATCTAAGTTCTTCTCTGAATGAAGTCACTAGATTTTCTTTTCATCTGGTCTTATTTGACATTCTTGGATAATCTCATATTTATACAAATTGGATATTTAATTGTATCCAAATTTAATTAGTGTAAGAAACAATTTAGGGGAAATCAACCTCAGTCCACCCAACCGAAATTCGAATTACAAGAACCCCACTGCTCAGAAACGATATCAGTTGAGGTTAAGGTCTTAGCACACGATCCCACCAAAACTGATCTAGAATAATGAACATTTTTTTATTTTATATGCATGCTATAATGTAATACAAATAATTTGAAGATTACAAATTATATATCCCCACTGGTGTTCACTTGGTTAAAGTCATCAAACTCACAGTAGTCTAGAATAGAGGGGTGAGGGAAAGGCTTTTTAAAAGCTTATTTATAAACAAACCATACTAAACAAGTTTATTCATACATACTATATTAATTTACAAAAATTAGCTTAGATTCGATCAAAGCATGAGCTGCAGATGCCAGGGGCTCTTAGAGGAGAGCATATATCGAATACTTTTACATAACAAAAGAAAAACATGTATGAGCCCTCATCGGGGCAATTCACACACTCGGTAGAAGTGAGGTGGGAAAAATTCTAATATAACTCCACTATCCCTTATATATATTTAATGGCTATAAACCAATATAAACTATTTACAAACCCTCTAACAAAAAAGTAAATGTAACCAAGATACATTTAAAACAAGGTCAAATTTCTCTCTTATATTGTTCTTAAAACTATTAAACCACAAAAAGATCTCAAAATCACGTTTTTCTTAAAATTAAATTAAATATGACAGATATCTATTTTATCCATTGTCTCAAGTGCATTAGAAAAGTCTCATGATTGTCTAACAGATAACAACACAAATGCAATTCAAACAAAAAAGTGGACTTTCCCCTTTCTTCCCCTGTACTCTTCAATTTTGATAACAACTTTTGTCTTTCTTCCACAACACACTATTTGATACCTTTATGCATATGATTATATAAAAGGCAATGAATGCTGCTTCGCTTTACTCAGCTCCATCTCTTACTTATTAGGCCACAAACCGCCATTGCGGAAATTTTTCAGAATTTTGTTTTATCCATAATTTACCGGAAAGTGTTAATCAATATCAACGTTTGATCTATCATTATGTTTGTCCGTTCCATATACACCCTAATTTATGTGCAATTATTCTATATTACCCTCCAGATTCACACCCTTCAACAATTGGCAGTCAATAACCTTAGTGTTGAACGTACCAGTAAGAAAATAAGAACAGATTATAAAGCATTTTTATATTTTATAACAAAAACCATTACATATTTTTTTATTAAAAAAGTTATTTCTGACATAAATAATGAAAAATGGAAGTGGAATTGGAGAGTAGTTAAAAATGTGTTAAAAGATTTATATGCGGCTCCTTTGTTGCAAAAACCTTTTGTCGTTTAAAAGGCTGAGTTTATAATGTATATCCACCTTTTTTTTAATATAAAAAATACCTTCAATTTATTATTTGACATTTCGAATGTCCTGAGTTGGATGTTCAAATTTTTTTTTTTTTACCGAGTTTCGTTTGCTTTTTTTTTCCCCTAAATAATGAATTGTTACGGGGTTCAAGATAATAGAGCTTTGACCACGCCCATAGATATTTTAAAAATATTAGCAAAAAAACCAACTAACAGACACATTATATTGAAACGGAGATTTCTTTAGTTTAAATGTATACACTCCCCCCCTCCCCCTAAAAATATAATTTTTTATCTAATAATATATGACAACGTTGAGTTTTTTTTATCATATATTACAAATGTTTTACTACTCACACATAAGATTGATACCACTTTTTATCAAACTATGTGACTTGGATGATTATTTACCTATGCTTTTGACTTGCCTTTTCTAAGATCACGTGACACGGTCTTAGGAAAGCTCACCCAATTGGAAACACGGTAATCATCTACCTATTGTAATTGGCTTTAAACTTCTGCATGCAATTTGCTACCCTTCAATTGTTATAAAAAATATAAGTTATTGAAATTATTTCTTGAAACGTACTTTCCTGAAGTGGTGTGGTGTGTAGTTGTGTGCTGGAATCAATATTTATAACATGACATCGTAGTAAAATAACAGAGTATTTTGTACAAAGGAATAAATAAAATGGGCTTCATATTTTATTCAGAAGCTAAGAATATTATGATAATTAAATTTTATACTTCACATTTATCTAAATGTATAGCTTTCTTTGTAAATATAATATTGATATTAAAACTAATATCGTGTTCTAAAGGGAGATATTTTAAATATATAGGCCTATACACATCTCTATGACGTCATCCGGCAATCAAGCCATACTGACCGAGTGGCCACCGTCTGTTAGCGTAGATAGTGCCAACTTTTGTGGCTAGAGGGTGTCATGTGGTCAGCACAACGACACCTCAGGCTTAATATTAAAATGAATATAGTGTTCTAGGGGAGTTATGGGGAGTATTTTAAATATATTAAAATAAACATAAATATTGTATTTAAATTTATGTCAAAATCATATGCGTTTGAATATAACTCAGTGATCTTGTAAAATTAAAGTGAATGTAAATTCAGAGAATTCAAATAAAATAAAGGCAAATATATTGGTTGTTGTTAAGGTTTTTATTTGTAACTATCTTCATTTCATGAGTTTTGCTGTTGCTTTTTACCCTCCACGTCTTACTACTACGCCTGACTTCCCATTAAAATAAGGGGCTCGTTTCAATTTCCTACATGCGCTGATCTAAAGTTGTATAATGCAGAAATATGCGTTTCCTCTTCCATATTGATGAGTTTTATTACAGGAGAAGGGGTATTATACAATTAAATTAATTGTGTTTTGTAAGTTACTTTCTGATAAAGACGTATCATAAAGCTCGCATGATATACTGTCTAGTTAGCCCAGTTTAAGTCATATGTTATAACTCTGTGCTTATAAATAGTACGCTGTCTGCCATAAATGGAATGTTTTCTTTGTTTCAGGAGTCCCATGGCTGCCATGTTGTTTTTTGCGTGTGCACTTCAATTAATTCTTTGCGCATCACCCACACTTGGCAAGATTGGTGAGTATACAAATATTTAATACAGTATATAAAAATATAAAGCTTATATATACATATATATGTGTAAAATAAGATTACTGGATATGAGGACATTCAAAGGCGCAGATTTCAATTCATACCATGTCTTGGTTGTAGAAAACTTTGAGAAACGTCTGTCAGTAACAGAAAAGATTAATAAGGCGTGCAAGATAGAAATATTTGATGAATAAAATAACAAATGTAGAGTGTAGGAATAGATATCATATTGAAATTTTAAATAGGTTTTTTGCGTCCTAGAGTGCTTGCAAGATAAGGAGATAAACGTTATCCAGAGAAACGGTGGGAAATATTCATGAATAATATTATAAATGCAGTAAAGAGTAGTGTAGTTCTTTGAAAATTGAATCAGGAGAAGTCTTTGTTTGAAGGAGTGTGTTGTTTGCGCCCGTTTTGGTAGAGCCCTTAAAAAAACGTGGGCGATTGCGCCCGCCTAAGATAAACCGTAAGTTTGAATGAAGGAATGTTTGAGTTTCGGGAAGAAAAATAGAAAACTCCTGTTTATGCTGTTTTATTGCATTTTTCAATGGCGTTTTTGTTACGCCCGTGTTGGTTGGACCTTTTGAAAAATTGTAGGAGTTAGAGCCCACTTAAAAGAAACCATAAGTGTTCGCGCCCATCGGCGAGTCAAAGCCTTTCTACTAGCAGCTGGAATTCATATATTATTACGTTAAATTTGATCGGTCCTGTTTCAGAACTACTAGTATGAAGGAATGTTGGTAATCTAGGTTAGATTAGGCTAGGTTAGATTATACATTGACCTGCTACTTTTCTTCTGCTGGGGGAAAAATTAAACAGAAATTAAATTCTTTTGAAAGGAAATAGCATAAAAAAAATTGTAAATACAAACTTTTACCTTCCCTAGAATAATAAGAAGGATGTGAATATTATGTATGTACAAACACACATGGTTTTATTCCCAGGATGCAAACACTCACGGACGCAACCAACACGTAGTCTGTTTGATCACGAATGTTCATGTTAAGAGAAAAGGAAAGCGAAATCACATTGTTTGTAAATTTTTGTGAATTTTATTTAAATTCATTTAGAAATACATATTCATAAATGAAAAGCTAGAATATTTAAAGAGTAAAGTTAACGAGAGAGAACAAAATATCAAAAATAAGAATATCAGGAATATTTATTTTTGTATTAATGATATAAGAAAATCTATGAGTCTATGACACAGATAAGGTATACACTAGACCCACAACCTCCAGGTTAAGATGGCTGCACTCATTGGTAGATCTTGAGTCCTTAAACACGAAGATCCTACTTGCAGTCCCAAGTGACACAGGTATTTTAACCCTAGGATGCATTAATGGGTCTCCCGGACTCGTGCCAAATTTTACACCATTATATTTTTAAATCTTCCAGATTTACAGTTTTATTACTTTAGGAGTTCCTTACTTCGATATTAATGAACACATTTTCAAACTTGGGTTAATATGCCCTTTATGATCGAATTTAAATTAAATTAAAACCAAACATGCATAAACTATGCAATCATGAGGTATTTCAGACACACTTCTATTGGTAGCTGCATTGTTCTTTGAATTCAGTGAGTTCGTGTAAACGAGAATTATTTAAATGACAAAAAGTAAATCGCATGTGTGAGATCCGTCCCTTCTCTCCCCTCACCTCAATTCAGCCCCCTTCTCAACTAACCCCTTACCTTACATCTTGGAATTTTGTATACTCTGATAAAACAGTTGTCAGCCAGATCCAAAGCTGTTCTTGTAAGGTCTTTATAATATTCATTATGATTGTATTATTTGCTGTTAGCTCAATTTGTCGTGTGTAGAAATATGTACTTCAATGTCACCAAAACATGTCTGGAATATTTTAATTTCAGATATTATAATAGGTGAAATTTGCAACAGCACAGATAGGGAAGCCTACCGTTTTGTTATTTCAAAGAATAAAGTTTGGAAAAAGGTAAAAAAGAACAGATGCTGGCATTTTGTGGTCTCGTACTCTTTGCTAAATATTAAAAGAACTGGGATACTCCAATTCGTGAACATTTTGAAGAACCATTTTCAAACCGTGCAGCAAAGTCGGTCAGTAAATTCGAAGATAGACGTCTTTTCCTCATATTTGATGATGAGAGGACAAGATATTTTTCCTTCAGTGGGATCACTTTACTGCATTCAGAACATCGGGGACATATTCCTTTTAAATTGTTGAAATTTATTCGTGCCCATGAATTAATAACAGCAGATGAGCAGCTTGTACTCTTTATGGTACATCTCAAATTTTTTAAATAGTAATACTAAGACTGCAAAATATGGCATACAAATATTTTGGTTATGTGATTCCACAAACCCATATACGTTCATCGTAATTATTTACACATATAAACAGCCTAAATGTAATGTACAAAGAAACTTGGGCGATAATTGTTAATAATCTTTGTAGTGAATTCTGAAACTCTAGTTTAAATATAACAATGGATAATTATTTCACTTGCGTGCTCTTAGTTGAAGGAATGCTTCAACAGCGTTTGACCAATGTAGGACCTCTTCGTCAAAATAAGTAAGATATTCCATCAATCATGAAGTCTTATAAGCCTCGTGAAGTTTACATCCCTCAATTTTGCTTCAAAGACAAATGTCACAATAGGAGCCATGTTCCTAAAAATGGAAATGCTATAGTACTTCTAGGATCTATGCATAGTGAAAAGGCAGTGAATCGAAAATACAAATAAAAATTATTTATTATAATACCACAAAAAGTAGAGCTGATTTTATGGATCAAATGTTTCGAACATAAACTTGTAAACGACAAACAAGGAAATGGCCTTTAGTTTTGTGGTACAATATTCTTGATTTAGCTATCTTGACTGCATATTATATATATATATATATATATTTGTATTTTGATCATGTGCAATATATATATATATATTATATTATATATTATATATATATATATTGTATTTAGATCATGTGCAATATATATATTTGTATTTTAGATCATGTGCAATATATATATATATATATATATATATATATATATATATTTGTATTTTAGATCATGTGCATTATATATATATATATATTTGTATTTTAGATCATGTGCAATATATATATATATTGAACACATTATATATTGCACATGATCTAAAATACAACGAGAGAGTGTCAAACAAACATCAAACTTTTTTAAATAACTTGTAATAGAGCTTATTACTCCCCATATGGTGAATATAATGGAAAATAATGAAACGCTACCAGAAACTGTCATCAATATCATGGAAAGGTGTGGTGTGATAAAAAAATTCAAAATCAACAGGATAACGGCCAAATATTATATAAAATTAAATGATTGTGCACATTTTGTCCTGAAAAAAGACAGAAAAATCTCAACGAAACGTGTAAAATGCAGACGCCACGTGTGCAAAGAACACAGCCAAATAGTTTGTGAAAAGTGTGTTTGAATTCCATATGAAAGAATAAAAATTAGGGTAGAAAGGTTTTATATTATATAATTCAAACATAATAATTTATTAAAAATATATATTCATTCAATTAAAAACAATTCATAAGATGTCAAAGTGTAATATGTTGCTAAGTTAAGTAAAACTTCAATCTGTTAATCTATAAAAATTATAATTGTGTATAAATAATTTATATATTATATAAATATATAATATTACTAATATATTCATATCAATATAATATATAGTAATATAAAATATATTTATCTCAGCTGTGAAACTAATATGGGTCTTGCGAGACTCAGGATTGCATTAGTTTAATTAAATTTAAGAATGCATCCTAAGGTTAAAAATCCATTCACTTTAATATGATTTTATATAAAACAGAAAAAAATATCCTTATGGTGTCAATAATTCCTCTTTTCACAAAGCTAGGTTCAGTTATCGGCCCCAATCCCTTTCTATAGAGTATATACCTAACCCCAAACAATCCTTCTCTAAATGCCAATTACAAAGAAAACGTAGAATCCAATGTTTATTTTTTGTCTAAGCGAATGTTTGTAAAGTGTCTAGTTATCGACAATCTTTGAAAATCGTCATTCTCTAATTGTTTGAAATGGTTTGTCTATTGAAAGGGAGCAAGGAGGTTAGTCTAGGGATTGCTGGCACCTTAACTATTGTGTTCGAACCGCCACCCCTTTACAACGAACAATTTGAAAGTTAGTTATTTCCCTTGGAAGTGATATTTTTCCAGAAAACTACAAGTAGCACTCCCCAGTGCCCAAGGACTAAACCTGGCTCAAGAAGCGCAAATAATCTCCCATAAGGATGAGTATCTGTGTATACCTTGTCTGTGGGCTAGGGCCAATTTAATTCAAGATTAGAAAGATAATGTGATGGCAGATAAGAGTACGTTGTAAGTAGATGGTACTAATATTTCAGCTATATTCTGAATGTTCATTAAGGGTAAGAATAAATTACATTGATAAGTAAATGTTACTGAACCATAGTTCTACAGCCAGGTATTATTGAAATAAATAATCATAAATCTCCATGTTTAGATTCAATTTCAGCACAGTTATTAATGAGAAGTGGTGAAATCTTAATAATAGAAGTTCATTAAATGCTATGTTACGTATGGAACTATGAGGTTATACAACCGAAATGGAGGGGATGTATAATAATGCCCATTTTTAATCAGGGAGACAAAACAGAGTATAATAATAGCTAGTTACTATTAGCAACATGTTACAAAATGTTATAATCGTGGATCATCGATATGGATTTTAATACAGCAGCATATCAGATTCTTACTGTTCATCAATACCACAGAAAAAATGTAAATCTAGCGTTATGGTGATCAATAATTGATTTTAAGAGGCCAAATGAGTTAAAATAAACTAATTATATAAAATCTTAGTTAAGTTTGGATTTATTAACAATTCTCCCTAGTAATAGCAATGTTATAATGGAAATTAGGACTATTATATATTCTGGAAAAATATGTTATTGCTAGGTCAGTAAGCTGTTAAAATCGCGTCTGCTGTCAAAAAATGTTGAAATCAAAATTTACTAAATAACCGTTTAGCAGGTTGTTATTTAATAATGTGCAACTTGCTCTCTTACCATACATTAGACAAAAAAAAAGTCCGAAAACAAAGTATCTGGGAAAATATTTGGTCCGAAAGAGGAACATAATATTGGAGAGTGGAGAAGAATAAATATTGATGAGCTACATCTACTTTACTCACTACCTTACATTATTAGGGTAGTCAAATCTTGCAAGTAGGTGAATGCATGGCGAATGGAAGAAACTAACACCGCGTTCAAGGTACTGATTGACAAACTAAATGATAAGAGATCAGTGGAATATTCTAGACGCAGATGAGAAGATAACATTAGACTGAACATAAAAGATATGGTGTGTAATGAGGTGGACTGGATGGAACTAACTCACTATAGGGATAGGGTGCCATGAGTTAGACTGAATTCAACCATCTTAATATAGGGATAGGGCGTAATGAGGTGGACTGGATATAACTAGTTCAAGAAGGGATAGGTTGCGTATTTTTGTAAGTGTTGTTATGAATTTGGGGTTCCTAATGCCAAAGTATAGAAAAGTATATACATCACTTATTGATTAGTAATGAGGCAGGTGTAATTTAGAATAAATATACCCACGTGTGTGTGACGAGAGAAGAACAGCGTTTAGGAAAATCAAATAACACCCTAAATTTCACCAACCGGGAATCACACCCCTAACCTATCAGCTATTAATGAACCAGAATAGATTAGTCTGACGTTTAATCCTCTTAACCAGCAATGCAGGCAGTATGGTGGAACGATGTTAGAGTAACCAGTTATTTTAAATTCTCCCCTTGATAGCTTTTCATAATCAGTAAAACACTCATTTGTCGGGTATCAATAAAAATACATTCCAGCGTGAGGTCTGTAGAAACGAGGGTGGTGGGAACATATAAAATGTAGTTTACACCCCAAACAAGCTATGCCTGCCCTGGTAACATTCCACGACACGCCTCTGGTGGCTACCAGTATCCTTATATAACTGCCCTTGTTCGTACCTAAGATCGTTGATCTATTTCTGTTGTGATACCCTGCGTCGAATCCTGATGAATGTCATTCAACTAATCCCATCTGGTAGCGGGTCGATTTACAGATCTCATGGTCCTGGGATCAATTCATGGACTGATTAAAAATCGATGAGTTCTGTTATTGCAGAGTGGAAGAGACTGGATGCTATGTATTTGTTAGAAATAAGCTTATTTGTAAGTCATGTACTGACTAGTTGGTTCACAAAGTGTACGTTAAACATCTAATATTTAAAAAAAAATACTAACAATACAAAAGCTTAGTTTTAAATTATGTAAAATTAGGTGGGTTAGTATCCATTTGGAGTTAATTATACGTAAAAAATTTAACTTTAATTTTTTTCGACATAATGAATTTTAATATAGATTTGCATACATAATTCTAATATTATTTAAAAACAAAAATAAATTTTAAATCCCCAAAAGTTGTTTCTCTGAGTAATTCTCATGAAACCTTTCTTTGGAATATATTATTCATCTAAACTTTAGAAAACTTAACAAAATAATGCGAGAAGTTTTAAAAGAACAATAATTTGCTCGAGGCATCTCGTAACTTTTTAATGGCTTATTCACATGTTTTTACATAATTGGACAGAACATGTGATTCAAATAATGGCTACATTTTTTATTATCTATATTCATAGTATTAAATAAAAGTATTGATTATTTTTTTGTTGTAGGTTCTACATTCAATTAAAACAACATATAACTTCGATAAATATAAATAACCTGAAGAAATAAGAAAATACATAATTCAATACATTTACCCCGTATTTTCAGAAGATATCTTAGTACATTTTTTTTTAAGTATCAGGTTTAATTGAGTGTTAAATACATGTTTGAGTATTTCAAATTAAGATCCTCTAAAGTCTTAAAACACTTATTCAAACTTCATATTACAATTACAAAAGGAATAAAATGAGGTTAGCAAATTAACTTCATGTTAGATAATAAGTTATGACCGTCACGATAGATTTTAATTCAGTTTCTTACTTTCTTAAACATGGAGAAAGTATTGTAATAGTGATTATTTTTAACCTCTATATTATTATTATATTTTATGTGATTTTGAAACCAAATAAAGGGAATGGTGAGCCACAAGGACATTCTTTCTCCTTTTACCTAAGATTGGAGATATGTGTTTAAAACTCTTAAGAAACAAAATAATATACACTGTTACAGAAACAATGATAAAGAGAAACCCCTCAGTTCACCACAGTTCATAACAATCAACCTTCCCAATTCCCAGACATTAACTAAAAAAAGTATATATCTAAGAACAATTTGGTTTATAAAAATATCGTTCAAATTAAAAATTATTATAAAATAATTTCATAAACTTACCTTTAAATTATAAGTAATGTTGTATCTTAAATATCTGTAGTGATATGATGAAAATTGGAGATATCCGGTTGTGTAAACTGTAAAGTAACACGTATCTATCATTTACAGAAAAATTAGATGCACCATTTTATTTGTAATACTAAACAATGCTTCTGTACGAATTTTAGTAAAAATCATTAAAGCTGATTTTGATCAAATCTATTTTTTCTCTTTTCGGCATTAAGTAAACTTCCTTAAACTTTAGAGTTAGCTATATAATCCTAAAAACTATCTGGGGAATCCTATGATTACCCTTGATATCAAATTTTAACCCGATCAATAAAATGGTTTCGGTTTAAAGCCGCTATAGACATACACAAACAAACAGACAGGTGGCAACGCGAAAACCACTTTTTTGGGATCAGGGAGTCATGAAACGACCACATACATCAAATATTGAATACTATTTTTTGACAATAATAATACTTACTATCTCTGGGTAGCTGCGATAAAATAAAAATTAATATTACAATTCTGTCTGTCTCTGGGCCTAGATCCTAAAAGATTTGATAGATTTAGTTCAAGCTGAGATTTACTTATATGTTATATGGCTATATCTCGGAACTTTTTTGATTTAAAACCTATCCTTAAATATAGAGTATGTTACCAATGAGTGATTTTAAAATTTTGAAAATATATCAATGAATAAAAAAAAATATGTATAAGGAATGCTTAAACTGAAACATAGCATAATATATTTTTTTTTGTAGAAATAAGATTTAGGGTATTTTATTGAGATTTTATTCTCAAAAACTCCAAATTTTTAGAAAATGGAAGACTTAAAACTTGTCTAAAATAATCTAGCTAGCCTTATCTTGTTATTCACACAATACTTTGAAAGTTATAGTATAGACTAAACAAATACACGCATTTTGTTAAAATACTCCATAAGGCAATTTTAATGTCACGTGCTTTGAAATTTTGGTTGAGGGACAAATGGCCTTGAAGTTTAACATCATACTAATTTAGTCCTCAATTTAGTCAAATATCAATTCAACACTATATTGAAATCCAGCCCTAAGAGTCTTGAAACGTAGCAACATCATCCTATACTTTTGTAAATACAAAACTTATTTTATTTTTTACAATTTAAGTATTTATATCGATTTCATAATGACAGTTCTTACTTATGAATGGATCTGACAATAATTGCAATAAATTTAATGTAATTTATTTTAAAAAAAGTTTTGGGTAAAATTGTCTTAAAGGATCACAGAATAAATAATATTTAAAGTTTATTAAAAATTATAAATAAAGATTCATACATAAAAATTAAACTAGTAGTCATAATCCTAAAAATACTTACTATAATCGTGTATTTAAAAAATCAACAAACCTGCTTCGGTGTCCACATGGTCTAACGCGCTACTCTCACATAAGAGTAGACTAGCTATGACGGGGAGGTCAAGGATCAAATCTCGGTCGGATGTACTGAGGGGTGTTTTCCAAAAACTGTTTATTATTCTCCTTTCACGCAAGTGTGGGCACACCTCCTCTAAATATAACCTTCCTAGGTCCTAAAAATTTAGTGTAATTATTACATAGGCGCATAACCGAACGAGTACTAAGATGAGGTGCTATCAACAGTATCAACAAACTTAGCCTACTTTGGAGCTTGCATTAATAATGTTTGATTTCCAGCAGTTTTAGACGTTACGTTGATATATCATCCATCTATAATGCGAGTGACCCGCCTCGGTGGAGTTGTTGGCTAAACGCTCCAGTCGTGTTGAGTTCGACCGCGAGGACGGGGAGATCGAGGTTCGAATCTCGGTCGGGTGAACTGAGGGGTGGTTTTTCCTAAACGATTTTCCCCTCTCCCTCCACGCAAATGCGGGTTCACTTCCTCTAAATTAAACCCTCCCAATTCCTAATCCATTAGCGTAATTAGTACTTAACGTATAACCCGAACATTTAGTAAGACGTGGTGCTAAATATTATTATTAAATATTAATATAAAGCGAGTGGCCCAATTGTAATTTTCAACCTGAGAATGCTGGACAAGTGTTTGAGGTCATGGTCATTAAGGCAAAATTTCACTTCACCTTTACTTATTTGGTTGCAATTACTAATTTTGAAACAGTCCGTGACAAAACACTTTCCAAACTTCACTTTAATGGCTTTGTCAAATTTTACATTAATCATGAGCCGTGTCTTTGTACGGTTCCCGTAAACGCCTCTAAGAGTCTCGTGCACTAAGGTAGGATTCACACTGAGAGGGCTGTGCGCCAGCTGTGTCGTGTCGCTACCATTCACATTCACAAGGACTGTGTGCAGACCATGCTGTGTGCCAGCTGTGTCATGTCACTACCATTCACATCACAGACTGTGTGCAGACCATGCTGTGTGCCAGCTGTGTCGTGTCGCTACCATTCACACTCACAGGACTGTGAGCAGACATGCTGTGTGCAGCTGTGTCGTGTCACTACCATTCACACTCACAGGACTGTGTGTAGACCATGCTGTGTGCCAGCTGTGTCAGTGTCACTACTATTCACACTCACAGGACTGTGAGCAGACCATGCTGTGTGCCAGCTGTGTCATGTCACTACTATTCACACTCACAAGCTGTGTGCAGACCATGCTGTGTGCCAGCTCTGTCGTGTCGCTACATTTCACACTCACAGGACTGTGAGCAGACCATGCTGTGTGCCAGCTGTGTCATGTCACTACTATTCACACTCACAAGCCTGTGTGAGACCATGCTGTGTGCCAGCTGTGTCGTGTCGCTACTATTCACACTCACAAGACTGTGTGCAGACCATGCTGTGTGCCAGCTGTGTCGTGTCGCTACCATTCACACTCACAGACTGTGTGCAGACCATGCTGTGGCCAGCTGTGTCGTGTCGCTACTATTCACACTCACAAGACTGTGTGCAGACCATGCTGTGCCAGCTGTGTCGTGTCGCTACTATTCACACTCACAAGACTGTGTGCAGACCATGCTGTGTGCCAGCTGTGTCGTGTCGCTACTATTCACACTCACAAGACTGTGGCAGACCATGCTGGTGCCAGCTGTGTCGTGTCGCTACTATTCACACTCACAAGGACTGTGTGCAGACCATGCTGGTGCCAGCTGTGTCGTGTCGCTACTATTCACACTCACAAGACTGTGTGCAGACCATGCTGTGTGCAGCTGTGTCGTGTCACTACTATTCACACTCACAAGACTGTGTGCAGACCATGCTGTGCCAGCTGTGTCATGTCGCTACCATTCACACTCACAAGACTGTGTGCAGACCATGCTGTGCCAGCTGTGTCATGTCGCTACTATTCACATTCACAAGACTGGTGTGCAGACCATGCTGTGCCACTGCTGTGTCGTGTCACTACTATTCACACTCACAAGACTGTGTGCAACCATGCTGTGCCAGCTGTCTGTGCACTCCCTAGCTGTGTGCATGGTGCGCTTTTGCTACATTCACACTCACGAGACTGTGTGCAGACCATGCTGTGCGCAGCTGTGTCGTGTCACTACTATTCACATCACAAGCTGTTAGACCATGCTGTGCAGCTGTGTCGTGTCACTACATCACACTCAAAGCGGTGAGACCATGCTGTGCCAGCTGTGTCGTGTTGCTACATTCACACTCACAAGACTGTGTGCAGACCATGCTGTGCCAGCTGTGTCGTGTCACTACTATTCACACTCCAAGACTGTGTGCAGACCATGCTGTGTGCCAGCTGTGTCTGTCACTACAGTCACACTCACAAGCCTGTGCAGACCATGCTGTGCCCAGTGTGTCTGTCGCTACTATTTACATCACAGACTGTGGCAGACCATGCTGTGGCTGTGTCTGTCGCTACTATTTACATCACAACTGTGTATGACCTGTGTGCACTGGCTGTGTCGTGTCGCTACTATTCACACTCACAGGACTGTGATGCAGACCATGATGTGGCCAGCTGTGTCGTGTCGCTACATTCACACTCACAAGGACTGTGTGCAGACCATGCTGTATGCCAGCTGTGTCAGTGTCGCTGCTATTCACACTCACAGGACTGTGAGCAGACCATGATGTGTGCCAGCTGTGTCGTGTCACTACCTAGTCACACTCACAGACTGTGTGCAGACCATGCTGTGTGCCAGCTGTGTCGTGTCCTGCTATTACATTCACAAGACTTTGTGCAGACCATGCTGTGCGGCTGTGTCTGTCACTACTATTACATCACAAGGACGGTGTATAGACCATGCTGTGCCAGCTGTGTCGTGTCGCTACTATTCACAATCACAAGACGGGTGTCAGACCATGCTGTGCAGCGCTGTGTCATGTCGCTACTATTCACACTCACAAGACGGTGTAGACCATGCTGTGCCAGCTGTGTCGTGTCGCTACTATTTCACTCTCACAAGACGGTGTAGACCATGCTGTGTGCCAGCTGTGTCGTGTCACTACCTATTCACACTCACAGACTGTGTGCAGACCATGCTGTGCCAGCTGTGTCGTGTCACTACTATTCACACTCACAAGGACTGTGAGCAGACCATGCTGTGTGCCAGCTGTGTCGTGTCAGTACATTCACACTCACAGGACTGTGTGCAGACCATGCTGTGTGCCAGCTGTGTCGTGTCGCTGCCTATTCACACTCACAAGACTTTGTGCTGACCATGCTGTGCTCCGCTGTGTCGTGTCACTACTATTCACACTCAAAGACGGTGTACAGACCATGCTGTGTCCGGCTGTGTCGTGTCACTACTATTCACACTCAAAAGACGTGTATAGGACCATGCTGTGTGCCAGCTGTGTCTGTCGCTACCATTCACACTCACAGGACTGTGAGCAGACCATGCTGTGGCCAAGCTGTGTCATGTCCTACTATTCACATCACAGGACTGTGTACAGACCATGCTGTGTGCCCGGCTGTGTCATGTCGCCATGCTCTGACTGTTTTGGTCACCATAGTTACTCTTGACGTTGAGTTTTTCCACTATCTCTTTCCAAATAACTTCTTTAATGAGATTATCATCGTACTTTTATTTTGCAAATTATATATTTGTACCAAAATTTTTAAGTTTTCTTCGGCTATAATAATTACACACGATAGTTGTATCGGAATGTTCTCCAGGCATTATCAGATTGTAGATAAGTGACTTCGTGAGAGTTCGCATTTACTGGAAGAAGCTAAACTATGAGAAACGAAACATGCTCAACCATAGGGCACCATGATCTCAAGTGCACCTACCGTGCTGGACCGTCTAGACCGTGACCTTAGGGGAACACTTTTGAAGCAATCAAAAATCAGTCGGAGTACGATCGGCGCAGAGTCGGCGCACAGCCCTCTCAGTGTGAATCAAACAACAGTCTTACAAGGCTACTATATGGAAATGATCTGTTCGAGATTGTCTGCAGCACGACACAGTCGGCGCACAGTCGGCGCACAGCCCTCTCGGTGTGAATCCGTCTTAAAATGCTTTATCTCCCAGCCTTGCTGGTATAGGCAACCCATTGTCGAGCTCTAGTTTGTGTGCGACCATTTGCTCTCGAGATTTTTGGTAAAGGTCAGGGTCTTGACTCTGTCTTATGTCTAGACTGGACTAGTTACTGGGTTCTCGAACAGAAAGATCTCGATGGAGCATGGATGTATCAGTTAATGACCTAGACCAGGAGAGTGGCATTTTGTGCTCTGTACCTGTGATATTTTGATTGGTCTATTTTAACTTCAATGTAACAAAGAGGTTGGTGACCTGTGGTCTAGAGGTAAGGTTTGAGACTTCTGTGCTGGGAGTCCAGGTTCAATCCTCGGTCCCGGCACAGATTTATCTGATTGCCAAACTCTTCCTTCACTTCTGACAAAATGTGTATTAATCACAACTTGTGAATGTGAGGAATGCCAGGCCTCCACCGTGGTTCGAATTCCACGTTAAACTGTAGATCCTCCATTTAATCTCACAATCACCCTACCATTACACATTAGCGTCAGTGCGTATAAACCGAACGGCTAGTAAGACGCGGTGCTAATAGTAATAATAACAAAGAGGTTCTTGATGAAAGATTTGTGCCTTTGTTTAGTGTAAAGTGTGGGCTGTGGAGCCGCTATTTTACGACTATTTTAAGTCTGTTGGAGGGCGCGTGCAGTAATAACGATTAAGCTTGCGTCGTATTTAATTGGGCGGCTCTTTGTAACCAAATAAATTAGAACTAAAACTCATGAAGCAGTTAAATAAATGTAGCTTCAAACTTATCAAAATTAAATTATTCACTGCCCTTACCTAAGTTGCAGTTCAAATACCTTAGTGGCAATTGTGACAAGTTCGGGATCTAGGACCATCCTTAAAAATAATACAGATATCAACGGTCGGGGTGTTGGGTGAATATCTTAACCAAGTTAATGACCCCTGGGATAGAATAGTGCCCAAATTTGATGAAGGGTACGAGCTACTGATGGAAGCACGCGTCCTGGGGGTAAGGGAAGGTGGCAGAATCGTCACAGGTGAATTAACATATTATACTGATTAATTAAACTTGAGTCAGAAGCAAACAAACACAGGCTGTGATCAACCGATGTTTCACAACAACGTTAAACATCCTCTGACCAGCTTGTCCAAACGACACGTTAATTTTCAGCTAGGATAATCTGTGATTTGATAAATGTCACACATCACACGAAGAATAGTGAGACGCGAAGCAAAAAATACCATTAACAAGGTCATTAATGATTAATGTGAGATATGACCCGTTTATGGACGGGATCTATGATACAATTGTCCTTTAAGGTAATGAACTTCTAAAATCTAGAGAACAACAGTTGTTTGCTAAAAGGTTATTTGCTTGTAGAAATTTATAATTTAATTAGATGAGAGAAATAAGACTTAAATTCTATCCCCTCCTTCTGAATAGTTACAAGAAATCCTGATCAAATCACGGCTGTGGCGTGAAAATTAACTTAAATCAAATGAGATATTTATGAGAGGCTTTTAATCTAGATGTGTTAGAACACGTAAAATCAAACGTCACTAAAGTTTCTCCCCGCCCCATTAAATTTAAATTCAGATATACCACCTTTTTTACCTACTTTGAACAGTTTTTTTTACCAAAGTATTGTGTTTTTCACCCCAACCCCAGAAATGGTACAGCCGTTTGGATTTAGTGAGGCCAAACTAAGTGTAGGCCCCAAACTAGAATATTGGTTTTATTTAATGCCAATCTAAAAGTTTTGTTTTTCAACAAAATAGGGCTTTTTGCAGCTCTTTCAGGAAACGATATTTAACACGATGAAAGGTGCGGGGTTGGGGAAAGCTAGGCGTAGCCACCCAAATCGATAGTTTTGTATTTCTTATGCCTAAATGTATATCTCGTTTTGCACCATTTTGCAACTAGCATGATGTTTTGCACTTTAGTATTCATGCAAAATTTTTTTAAAAATAAGTTGGCAAGCCCAAGTTTAGCTTAGTCAAGTGGGGAAAAAAGTAATATGATAAAGATCTTGGGGCAAAATTGATAAAGTTAATATTTATTTTTTCTTATTTTTTACATGTATTGCGGCAGAATACTCCCATCCTATCCAAACCACAGGCAAATATTCTCTCACAGCCTAGTAAACATTAATTTATTTTTTTAATATGCCAAAATAAATATCTTGTTTTGCATACAATTATAAATATTTTTACCCAATCAGTTTAGTCAAAACTAAAGATACAATATTTACAATATTTAACAAAAATGATGATGCCTATAAGCTTCAAAAGTAATTTTTTTAAATGTTTTCACTGAAACAATTTTTCTGAAATTTCACATCTTTGTACTATAATGGTTTGAACAGAAATAAAATTTACGATTAAAAAGTAGAGGGGCGGATGGCTTTTATGCCAAACTAAATATTTTGTTTGCCACCTTAATATTTTTGCAAGAAAAATAAATTAAATAGGTGGATTAAAATCAAATATATCATAATTTAAATCAATTAGGCACCACTTTGGATCAGTATTTATTAGTTTTTACACTAACCACAATTAATACGAAAGAAATATTTTTTGTTTTGTAAGAATAAATTAAGTATAGTTACCCCTCATTCCTCCTCCATCCAATTGTAATTTTGGATCTCTAATATCAATTTTTAAAAATATTTTGTGCCCAATTTTGTAGTCATGAAGTTAAAGTAACTTTAAAATTAGAAATATTTATTCTGAAACATATTTTTTATAAACCAAAAGCTTCTGAGATATAAGCAACCATATTTTTTTTTATGGAGTGTTTAGATGTATTAAATTGTTTATTATGTTCTTTGGTGGACAAATATGCTCCTTTCTTATAACTATTTCTGTAACATTGAATATTATTACATTTATGCCCTTTGGTGTAGTGTTTCTGCAACGGTGTATATTATTTTGTTTAATAAATTTTAAGTGTTTTTAGCAAATGTTTCTATTTTAAGGTTAAAGAGAGAAAAGTCTGTGTGGTGTACCGTGCAATTTATTTTTACTTGAAACACTATTAAGGTGGAATACTGGCACGGAAACAAATTAAAACAAAACATAAAAATAATAAATATATATATATATATATATATATATATATATATAATATTTTTAAAGGTCATGAATTATTTCAGGTATTAAACACCTAACTATCGAGTGAGAGGGAGGGTGAATACGCATAAATTATTCCCTTCCACCTTTTATCATATTAAATATCTTTACTTGCAAATCTATTAAGGTGCAAATTGCCATATTTGAATGCAAAACAAGACGTTTCGATTGGCCTTAAAATAAAATCAATATTTTCATTTTGTGAGGAGGCTATACTTAACTTGGCCCTTCTAAACCAAAATGGTCAACATGTTTCTGGGGTTTTGGTGTAAAATCCAATACTTGGCTGCTAAACTGTTAAAAATGGGTGCAAATTGGTGGTATATCTGCATTTTAAATGTGATGGGTAGGGGTGGCCAACTTAAATGTTCTAAAAATAAACTACAAAATTAGATGGTTTAAATTATTTATAACGTTAAATAATATCTTCTAGAGCGAGAGATATAAACTAAATACAAAATTTGAATAAGCTTTTCCACTAAAGTTCAGAAAGTCGTGTTATAGGATTGTGTTCATGAATAATTTGTAGAATTATGAGCAAACGTAGTTTTTGTTTTTAAACAAGTGATAAACTAATTACTAAAATAAACAGTACCTACCGTATTCAGTGTAGCAGGGCTAACTATTTATTTATTCGTTAGTATAGAGATTCCAGATTACCAGTAGTCAAAAGGATCTTTATTAAATGATCTAACTACATCGGTGGTTATGCAGACTATCAGACTCATCTGGTGATGGAGAGTTTGAAGTTTGATTGTTGGCTGGGTTTATTGAGGATTAATATTTTACTAAATAGTTTCCCACCCTACCTTCCCTTGAATGCTGGTATATATCATCTCAATTATCCTACCTCATTATTGTTATTAAATTAAGTTAATCCAGAAAGGTATTGAGCAATTTAAAAGTGCAAGGAGGTAAAACAAATTATCAAAATTCATTGTAAGAATAACACATTTACCCGCCTCGGTGGCGTAGTTGGCTAACGCGCTAGTCATGTTGAGCTCAACCACCGAGGACGGGGAGATCGAGGTTCGAATCTCGGTAGGGTGAACTGGGAGGGGCTTTTCCTAGATGGTTTTTCACTCTCCTTCCACGCAAATGCGGGTTCACTTCCTCTAAATTCAACCCTCCCAATTCCTAATCCATTAGAGTAATTAGTACTTAAGCGTATAACCCGAACGGGTAGTAAGACGCGGTGCTAAATATTATTATTATCATTATTATTATTAATAACACATTTATTTTCGCATTTATGAATATGATCATTAAAAACAGCTTTAAATCGTGATTATCTTTTATCTAGTAAAAACACATACTTATGTTCTATTCTGTCAAATGTATCCCCTTTTGAAATCTTTTCAGTTGGGGGGTTAGTGGTGGGATGCTGGAGGATAGAGTGAGTGAAAATTCACAAAAAAATAAACAGCTCATATATCTTGAAGTGGTCTACATTATCATGAGGGTAGCATCCCCCCACCCTCCCTTTCTCACTGTTGATCAATAATTTCCAAGAACAAAGTGTTGTCCTGATTGGAGGGAGGGTAGAGGCGGGTTGTAATATTCTGGACACACGTGGTGCTAAGCCCTGCCGTGGTGGAGCTGGTTGTCTACCTACCAGCAAACTAGTTCCCGAAACAATCAAGAGGCTTGATAAATATTGCAAACAACGACCTCTTCGAGTTTCATAAGGGGAGAGGCATGGACAAAAGCCAAACTTGATGTAGTTTTGATTATTTATTTGGAGTAATCCCCAAGGAGGGAAACTCTGAGAAATATGGTTATTGGAATATAATCGGAATTAAAATTGTTTCGTGTATTTCAATCCATAATTTAGAGCAATTAAAAACTAGACTCAATTAATGTTCAAATTATAAATAGAACATTTGTTGTGTTTAATTAAACTAGCTACGTACTTCACTAGTAGCGTAGTTTAAATTTCTACTCGTTCAATAAATTATACTGCTAATGACGGGGAGATCGTGGTTCGATCCCAGTTGTATGAACTCATAGCGGTTTGTCTTTAAAGTTTTCCACTTTATCCTTTCACGCAAATGTTGGTACACTTCCTCTAAATTCAAACTTCCCTGTCCGCACCCATTTTATTAATTAGTACATAAGCGTATAACCCTAATAGGTAGTGAGACGCGCTTCTAAAAATATTAATCTAGTTGAGTTCTTTATTTTACCGAATGAATATCTAGAAATTTAATTGTAATCTAATCACCGTGTGATTACGCTAATATGTTAGGGATGATTAAGGTTAATTTAAAGGAATTGCGTACCCATATCTACGTGATGAAAGAATGTAGACACATTTAGCTAAAACTACCCTTAATATGCTCGATCGGAACTTGAATCCCGATATCCACATCATCAGCAGTCTAGTTTATTGCGATAGTGACGCCTTAGACCATTCAACCATTTTCATTAAATTATTCAAGTTAATTAACGTGCATTTTCTGAACCGACTGATTATATCGGCTTATAAACTAGCTTAAACCTAAAACCGACACAACACCCAGCCCCCAACCGTTAATTTATCACTCTCAAAGGGTAAACCCACATTTGACCAATGATACATTTCGGCCATGATGGGAATCGAACCCAGAAACCTTTGATCAGAAGACATAAAGGACACTGACTGAGCTAAAGACTTAGGTTACCATTCAATTACTACAGTGGGAGAGAAATAATTAATTGATAAAAACAAAGGTTAAATATTAAATAAATTATTTTACATATATATTTTTTATTATTATTATTATTAAAATATATTAAATTATTTTATTTTTTGGTTAAGAAGTGGATAAGACGTATTTTTTGTGGGTAAATTAAAAAAAATTAGTGAATGCCACTGGCAGAATTATTTATTTGCACTTTCTCGTTACCTAACACTTTTACATCCATCACTAATGGTCTTCTTTCCTTGAATACCTGCGACTTTTCTCTGTTTTCTTTCAAATCTAAAAGTAAACTAAGATGAAACTGAAAGAATAAAATTAGTATAGCAAAGGAGAGCGATAAAGAAAGAGTTTAAATAAAGAGATGCATTCATTAAGCTGTTACTCATCCATTTTTCCTGAATATTCATGCTCAGGTATCTTTTCCTACAATTTCTCATTTTAGTATAAGGGAAATAAAAGTAAAAATTCTGACTGTCCCAGGTGGGTTGATTTTGTTTTTACTTTCGAACATGAATTTGAATTTGTGAATTTGTGTAACACACATTAATCTTTTTTTATATAGTCTAGTAATCTATATTTATTAGACGAAGTGTCACTTACTCGTAAAATGTCCATCCACAAGGTCAATATAAATGATTTAAAAAATATATAATTTAACAATTTTTCTCTGAAATATTGGCCAATAAGTAGCAAAGCTGCTATTAAATAAAGTATCCTAGGGCTTACTTTTATTTTTAATATTAGATAAAGAATATTAATCGTAAAATTGCTCTACCTAAACTTATAATTAATCTTTATATTTTAGGTCACTTTTATTCTTTTACGATTATTTATAAATATTTACTGCACGTACGTACCCTCCGTCGAGATTGAAAGGTAGCAACTTTCTGGCTCACCCCCGCGCGGTATGCTATACCTCCTTACATGACTGCAGAATAGTTTGCCTAGCTACGCCCGAGGATGGAAATAGAGAAGGCCTTAAGTTCTTAAATTATTTCTTGACTGTTGGGAAGGAGTGATGGGGGAGGGGTCATGTCTTTTAGCGATGCCCAAATGGGTTGATTTACTAAATTAATTTTAATTTACTGTTCTGATCATGATAAAAATCAATAATTATTATTTACATGCTTAGTCAATAAATTATGTTTGCTCTCATTTTTTAGCTATTAAAAATGTAACCATGTCAAACGTTATTTTGGCACTGTTACCCACATTGATTGATCTTACATGGTAACATAAAGCAAGTCTACGCTTTTCCAGAATATTCATTATTGTGTATAGCTAATTATAAACTTATTAATGATTAATTATTATATTCCACACATGTAACGTGAATAACAGATTAACTCTAAAAGATTTTTATTTTATTTGTAAGAAGCCGAGCTTAAAAAAACTTTTGTAATTTAAGGGTCTCAATACTGATTTAAATATTTTATATTACTTCCGGGTGGACAAAAAAAAAGATATTTGATAAAATCTTATCCATTGCACATATTTTAGTTACAAAAGTGAATTTATTTGTTTCTTCAAAGTTATTATGACTGTGTATAATTTTGTGGGACCATAGTTCGATTCCATACTTTATTTAATGTTACCATAGAGGCTACAATATAACTATTAGTAAAAAGCTTTAGTAATTAATACTTTTATTGAAAAATGTTGTAGTTTATTAAGTTTACGTTGATTATCATTTTTTAATAAATTTAATCTATAATGGTGATTATTATGTGTTTAATTTTGTTTATTTTTTTGATTATTTATGTGATTATTTTTGTCAAATCTGTTTTTTTACTAAATAAATTCTGGAAATTCAAACAATAAAACTGGAATTGTCGTAGGTAAGTATTAATACAATATCAGAGTTAGGAAATTTAAATAATAATTGAAAATCAAGGATAAATATTGTAATTGGTTTACGAGCTTAAAACCACTTTGCATGAAATATCTGCTTTTTTAAGGTTTGGAATGTAAATATATTTAAGTAAAAAAAACTATAGCTCTGTACTGTTTTTAAGAATGTATGTCTATAGCCAAAGATACCTGGAACTTCATAACTGATTGCAGTGCATTTATTTATTTCAATCAGGATGTCTGCTAAAGGAGGCTCTCGCATACATACAGTCAGGGTTTGATTTTCCTTTAAAGATACTGCTGGATTTATTTATGTCTGTAACTTAGGATCTCGGGAACCACTTAACCAATTGCGGTGCGGTTTTTACTTTTATACTGAACCAATATCGAGGCAGGTTTTAGCATGATTTATGTATAATCAGGTGTTTCGGTGTGAGTCCCGGGGAAGAGGCAAGCCGATTGCTTGTATACATTTATGGAACCACACAACTACTATGGGGTAGTTTTATTATTCTGTAGAGTATTTATCCAGGCATTTTTTTACTATAGTAACTGTAATTGGGTGTTTTGGTGTGAGTCCTGGTGAAGTTTCAGCCGGATATTTGTATATTTCTATGGAACCACTTAACCGATTGCAATATATTTTTTTTAGTAGAATATTTATCCAGGCATGTTTTAACATGATTTAATCATGTTTTGTGTTGTGAGTCTCGGTGAAGAACCAGCCGGATATTTGTGAACAACTAATTCAGTAGTTAATTATTTTCCGTAGGATATCAATCAGGCAAATTGCAGCATGATAGACTTAGATTTTGGGGTTCGAGTCCCTGTTAAAGTTTCGGATGGATGTTGTGTATAAAGATCAACGTAGTTTTTATATCCAGACAGGTTTTAACATTAGTTTAATCAGGTGTTTTGCTGTGAGTCCCTGGAAATGCTGACAGTCCTATCTATAATGGATTTTGTGGGTCAGCCGGAAGGGGAAATTCTGTTCTTCCGCGAAGAGGATAATATAGTCCAGAGGGAACTATAGGAGAATATTTATATGTAACATAATATTACCTATTTCAACCATCTTTACTAATAATTTCTGGGGGCTAGTGATGAAAACGATACAAATTAAAGATGATGGAGCCACATTGGCTTGGAAGAAAGTTGGGAAAAAATTTGGGAAACTTGTCTCAATATTCCCGGCCAGGAATAGAACCCTGTTTCATCCATCACTGAAAATGGACCATATGAGAAATTTTCTGTCCGCATCACTACCGATGCAGTAAAATATAAATTATTTACCGTATTTCCTAGAATATTTATTTTACTTTGTAATTTTGGTTAATATAAGATATTGAATATTTTTTGTGTGAGTGTTTCGAGAAGAAATCACACTGGTGTATAATCTATGATTAATTTGGGGCTTTCTTTTTTTAAGTTCAATCAATAATGTCTTTATTACAATGAGATTATCAACAACTCACAGACCCACCCCGGTGGAGTAGTTAGCTGACTCGCTAGTTTCCTGTTTAGCTCGACTGATGTGGACAGGAAGATATAGGTTCTAATCTCGCTCAGGTGAATTGGGGTAGTTTTTACTGAATGGTTTTCCACTCTCCCTCCACGCAAATGTAGTTTCACCTCCTCTAACTTCAACCTCTCCAATTCCTAACACATTAGAGTAATTAGTACTTAGGCGTATTACCAGAACGGGTAGTAAGACGCGGTACTAAAAAACACATAAAAAATCCAACCCTCAACAATTGCTTTAAACACTCTTTCCTTGTCATATTGATTCAAGATTGACTATTTGAAGGTTATCTGAGAAACAGTGAAGTTTTCCTGGCACTCAAACATATTAATAAATAGTTCGTTCTGTGTGTGCTAGCTGGCCGTGAAGGTCCGACTATAGCGTAGAGTAGTTAAATGGCGCTTGTCTAAAAGGAGGATGGCTCACATTATTAACTTTAGCAAGTAATGCACTAGCAAAATACAGACAGTTTCTAATGCAGTTAACATTCATACATCTTCTAAACATTTATGTTTTGCATTAAGCCAACAGTTATTACTGCTTCCAAGCTAATTTCAAGACCAAATAAATTATGTATTTCGTAGTCTGCACTACAGCCTTTATGTTAAAATCTCATACGGAGTTTAACCTACGTGTGTTTATTTTTTAAATTCTATCATAATTTCTATAGTTATATTATCATAGTTTAAAACAGTTGTATACCAACAATGTTTTATTCTCTTGAAGGCTATATTTTTGTAATTCATGAGTATTTTAAATTCTTTGTAATAATGATTGAGCTAAAACAAGTAGACTCCACGTTGCTATGAAGAATTAGTAGTAGCTTAGATCATTAATTTTCGTCCACATTTTTATTTAATCAGATACATATTGATACAATTTAACATGTATAGATAGGCCTACAATCAGTTACAATTATATTAATGTGACAAATAAGCTATAATAATTATGATTGTGTCTAAAATATTTACAAAAATTATTTCGAAACATTTTCTTTATACAGATGGATATCTTGGATCCTAACTATTAGTTCAAACCCAGCTGAGGTCGATGAATTTTTCTTGAATGTTTAAAATATGTAGCACAACTTCATTCGGAGAGGAAGTAAAGTCGTCGGTGCCAAGTCGATTGTGGCATTTAAAAGAACCCTGGAAGGTGTGTGAAAATACCTTTCCCGGCAGAATTGGAAGGCTCTCTCGCTATTGCTCATAGAAATTCTCGTTTGCTGATATAATCACTTTGTGCATAACGTGCATGTTAAATACCTCAAATAAATAGACTATTAGTTATAAATTACCTATAGGCTAAGGCTCTTTCACAGTGAAGTAATAACCATAAATAACTTTTTTGGTTGGCGAGTTTTGTATATTTCGTATACTAATTTATCAAAAAATAAATGTTTCTTTGCTTTGCGTCTTATTTATTGTCCGGGCATTACACATTACTATAATGGCGTAGTCAGGAGTAATGTAGCGTTACTAACAAACTTACCCGCACGTGATTAGGTTAGATTTGATAACAGTGTGAAATTGATTAATAAAAACCTCCCTTAGTACACTAGACCGGGATTCACCCTGCAGCCCAGGGCTCTAGATCTTGAAACGTTTGTGCTGTAAAAATAGGTGACGTCAGACTAGTGACTAGCCAGGCAGTTCTCCCCAGCCGAACACCTTGCGAGACAGGTATTGTCTGTCAAGCAGGGCAGAGATGACCAACACACGAAAATAATGGCAAGCAAAGTAATTTTAAGTTCCAACCTTAAGGTCACCGTAGATTAAATAAAATCAAATCGTTTACATCAGGAAACAAATAGATCGGTTTTTTCGGTCAACTTAACTTTTTGCTAAAATTTGAATAACTTTGTTCATCCCCTATTCAAATCTCCAAATAGACCTATTTTTTACTGTCCACGATGGGAAAAAAGGGCAGTAGTCAGGTAAGTTTTGAGGTTTTGGACTATAGCTACACGCACAATGCCAACAGCGTGGAATGTAGATAGTGGTATGACAGAAAATAATGTTGGCCACCCCTGGACCCCTAATTTTGAAAGTTGTAAAAAAAAAAAATTGCTACTCATTATCTTACAAACCGCTGGCTGTACCAAAACAGAGCTAATTTTTAAAGGTTGCTAATCTCGTGCGAGTTGGTGTGGCGTTGTTTCACTTGTGAATGAGTTTTCAATCTGACAACACTGTAAAACCTTGACGTACCAAAGGATTAAAGCGAAGGGATGCCACAATCCGCCATTATACAATATGCGTAACTGAAAGTAAACACTATTATTGTATTGAGTGTATCATGTAATTCGGTTTGTTTGGTTTTATTAGGAAACCATCTTCCATTTGATTGCATCTAAGTTTATTGTCTCAAAAATTTCTCGGGTTATATAAGTATGAGTTAAACTCTCAGAATATTTCATATATTATTTAGTTCACTATTTAGCGTGCTTATCTGAATCTCAGAAATTCAATAGATCAATTCTAACTAGAGTACGTTATAATATTATTTCGGAATAAAAAATCACTTGTTAATAATTTGACTTCAGTAAAACATTATTTTATATTCGCAACTATTTTTAAAACATAACTATGCACTAAATGTTGTTACTATGCAATTAACAATTAGCTTGCTTAGCCTTATTTTTAAATATGTATATTTTTATATTATAAACCCAATAATTTTATTTTTAAATAATCAACAACATACAAAATTTCAAAATCAATATACTGATTTTAATTTACTAACCTATTAAATTATTTTTAAAAAAATTTTTGTGCTATTCTACATATGCTCAAATATCTTATATACTTCTATACCAAATTTTAAAACAAATTATAGACTGATTATTACAAAAATTTAAAATTAAAGGTTTTTTTTCAGTCTGATAAATTTAAAAAAAAAATTGAACTCTCAAGATTTGAACACTTGAACTCTAGACCATGAAGATGTCACGTTGTCATCTGATTCAAACTGACGGTTAAATACATTTGAAAAAATTAAGAAATACACTATTACAATTTCACACAAACAAATATTTTGATTGAAGTATTGAACAAAGTATCCAAAGCTATTATTTTTTACTTTTGTAAAGCTCTTTTGTACAATAGTAGGATTATTTCAACAAAATCACTCTCAGAAGGTTTAAACCGAAGAGGGGGATGGCGTCCAAACCGAACGGGTGCTGAGACGCGAGGGTGAAAAACCAAATAATAATTTGCCTAAGATCGAATACTTGATACACCACATCCAACAGTAGTTCATGGAATGTTACAAGGCAAACCCATCGAACAAAATTATATTTTATATCCAACTCAAGTTCAAATATGATTTCCTAAATCTCTCCCTTGAATCATATCCAAGAACGATAAATAATTAGTAAGGACCTTATAGTAAAGTTAGACTCTCAAAGAAAACTAAATTCATACAACGTGGTGAAAATATGTTTGTTCAGAGAAATTATCCATAATATTCATTTAGATCCCTTTTTTTTAATATGTCAATATTTGAACTACGCTGCCACATTTTCTCATGAAGAGAATAAAATAATATGTTTAAGTCATGTAAAAACGTAATTTGTAAAGAAAGTATAACAAATATACAAAAATCGACGATGAGAGAGTGGTGTAAGATATTAACCAGAATAAAGTTAATTTTGATTAATAATCCCTGGTGACCTGGTGGTCTATGGGTAAAGTGTCGAGCATATGTGCTGGGGGTTCGGGGTTCAATCCTCGGTCCCGGCACAGATGTATCTGATTGCTAAACCCTTCCTTCACCTCTGACAAGACGTGTATTAATCACAACTTGTGAATGTGTGGAATGCCAGGCTTCCACCGTGACTCGGATCCCACGTTAAACTGTAGGTCCTCCATTTCATCTCAAAATCACCCTACCATTACACATTAGCGTAAGTGAGTATAGCCCGAACGGGTAGTAAGACGTGGTGGTATTATTATTATTATTATTAATAATAATATTAATAATAATAATCAATAGAAAATTATTTTCAAAATTATGATGTATTTCATGTGCGTACTTTTTAACACAAGATTCGAACCTTGTCCTCCACGTCATGATTAACTGGAATACACCACATGAGAAACCACTTAAGAAATGCAACCTCATCAAACCCAATCAGGATTTGTGCCCTGACCTCCTTGTCACAGGAAAAACGTACTAAATTAACTTGACCTCCAAGCTAGTTTATACGTTGTCTTCCTCACACTTTTTCGTATAAGATCATCCCCTATCGCCACTCATTATTTTGACCCTCCTAGAAAATGCTCTTGTCTAATACCTCCTTGACTCTGGAAGCCTTGAAGGTGGGAACAATTTACTAGAAAGATCTTATCACCACCCATATCCCATCCCTGTTAGTAAAGATGTAAGGATTTATTGATTTAGGCCTACACTAATTTCTAGGTAGAGCTTTTCACGCTAAATTGGTTATTTTAAAAATTATATTTTTTAATACTACGTATAAATATTTTAAAATAGTTACTGGCTCATTACTGTGGCATAGAAAAATTTCAATGTGCTTATTCCTTTTTTTCAAGGAAGCAATATATTAATATTTAAGTTTAGACAAATCCGCATTATGTAGGTTCAGAACCAAATATATTATATAATATAATATAATATAATATAATATAATATAATATAATATAATATAATATAATATAATATAATATAATATAATATAATATAATATAATATAATATAATATAATATAATATAATATAATATAATATAATATAATATAATATAATATAATATAATATAATATAATATAATAATATAATATAATAATATAATATATATAAATATATATATATAAATATATATATATATAAATATATATATATATAAATATATATATATATAAATATATATATATATTAATGCCGCACCGCACCCATTCGGGTTTTACGCCTGTATACTATTTACTATAATTAGTTAATGTTAAGGATGGCTGAATTTACAGGAAGTGTGCCCACATTTGCGTGAAGAAAGAGTTGAAAACAGTTTAGGAAAAACCCTCTGAGTGAACCCAAATATCCCCGTCATTGTCAGTTTAGTCTATTGAGAGGGTAGCATCTTAGAACATGTGACCACCGAAACGGTTGAATCGTGTTATACGTAGTCTTCTTATTAAATGAAATTTTTTAGTTTGTTTTGTTTGGCCTTCGAGTCAGTGCTTGCTGTCATGAAATGCTTATAGCAAACCAATCTTACTCCGTTGTTAAATAGGCCAGCGTGGCCAGCATTTACCAAACACAATACAAGCAACGTCCCCTCCAGCCATGCGTTTCAATAGTTTAGAGTGTAGTTATCAATTGGATGTTACAGGCTAGGCTTTTAGAGTCAAGGAGGTATTAGACAAGAGCATTTTCTAGGAGGGTCAAAATAAGGAGTGGCGATAGGGGAGGATCTTTTACGAAAAAGTGTGAGGAAGACAACGTATAAACTAGCTTGGATGTCAAGTTAATTTAGTCCGTTTTTCCTGTGACAAGGAGGTCAGGGCACAAATCCTGATTGGGTTTGATGAGGTTGTATTTCTTAAGTGGTTTCTCATGCTGTGTATTCCAGCTAATCATGACGTGGAGGACAAGGTTCGAATCTTGTGTGAAAAAGTACGCACATGAAATACATCATTATTTTGAAAATAATTGTTTATTGATTATTATTATTATTATTATTATTATTATTATTATTATTATTATTATTATTATTAATACCACCACGTCTTACTACCCGTTCGGGCCATACATACTTATGCAAATGTGTAATGGTAGGGTGACTTTGAGATGAAATGAAGGACCTACAGTTTAACGTGGAATCCGAACCACTGTGGAGGCCTGGCATTCCACACATTCACAAGTTGTGATTAATACACGTCTTGTCAGAGGTGAAGAAAAGGTTTAGCAATCAGATACATCTGTGCCGGGCCCGAGGATTGTACCCCGAACCCCCAGCACAGATGCCCGACACTTTACCCCTAGACCACCAGGTCACCAGGGATTATTAATCAAAATTAACTTTATTCTGGTTAATATCTTACACCACTCTCTCATCGTCGATTTTTGTATATTTATTCTACTTTCTTTATAAATTACGTTTTTACATGACTTAAACATATTATTTTATTCTCTTAGTGAGAAAATGTGGCAGCGTAGTTCGAATATTGACATATTAAAAAAAAGGGATTTAAGTGAATATTATGGATAATTTCTCTGAACAAACATACTTTCACCACGTTGTATGAATTTAGTTGTCTTTGCGAGTCTAACTTTACTATAAGGTCCTTACTAATTATTTATCGTTCTTGGATACGATTCAAGGAAAGGTTTAGGAAATCATGTTTGAACTTGAGTTGGATATAAAAAATTATTTTTTTTGATGGGTTTGCCTTGTAACATTCCATGAACTACTTTGGATATGGTGTATCAGGTATTCGATCTTAGGTAAAAAAAATATTTGTTTTTTCCCCATCGCGTCTCCCCACCCGTTCAGTTTGGACGCCATCCCCCTCTTCGGTTGAAACCTTCTGAGAGTGATTTTGTTGAAATAATCCTACTATTGTACAAAAGAGCTTTACAGAAGTAAAAAATTAGAGCTTTGGACACTTTGTTCAATACTTCAATCAAAATATTTGTTTGTGTGAAATTATAATATATTTCTTAGTTTTTATTTAATACCTTTAACCGTCAGTTTGGCTGAGATGGTAACGTGCCATTCTCATGATCTAAAGTTCAGGTGTTCAAATCTTGAGAGTTCAATTATTTTTTTAAATTTATCAGACAGAAAAAAACACCTTTCATTTTAAATTTTTGTATTAATCAGTATATAATTTGTTTTAAAATTTTGTATAGAAGTATATAAGGTATTTGAGCATATGTAGAATACCACAAAATTTTTATTAAAAAATAATTTAATAGGTTAGTAAATTAAAATCAGTACATTAATTTTGAAATTTTGTATGTTGTTGATTATTTAAAAATAAAATTATTGGGTTTATGATATAAAAATATACATATTTAAGAATAAGGCTAAGCAAGCTAATTATCAATAACATAGTAACAACATTTAGTGCATAGTTATGTTTTAAAAATAGTTAAGAATATAAAATAATGTTTTACTGAACTCAAATTATTAACAAGTGATTTTTTATTCCGAAATAAAATTAAATCAATGTATTCTAGTTGGAATTGATCCGATGAACCTCTAAGCTTCAGACTAGCACGCTACCAAGTGAACTAACGAACATATGAAATATTGTGAACGTTTAACTCATACTTAAATAACCCGATAAATTTTTGAGACAGTAAACTTTGATGCAATCAAATGGAAGATGGTTTCCTAATAAAACCAAACAAATCGAATTACATGATGCACTCAATACAATAATAGTGTTTACTTTCAGTTACGTATCTTGTAGAATGGTGGATTGTGGCATCCCTTCGCTTTTATCTTTTGGTACATCAAGGTTTTACAGTGTTGTCAGATTTAAAACTCATTCGCAAGCGAAACAACACCACACCAACTCGCACGAGATTAGCAACCTTTCAAAATTAGCTCTGTTTTGGTACAGCCTGCGATCTGCGAGATAATGAGTAGCGAGTTTTTTTTGCAACTTTCAAAACTAGCGGTCCAGCCAACATTATTTTCTGTCATACCACTATCTACATTCTACGCTGTTGGCATTGTGCATGTAACTATAGCCTAAAACCTCAAACCTTACCTGACTACTGCCCTCTTTCCCCATCGTGGACAGTAAAAAAATAGGCCTATTTGGAGATTGGAATAGCAGATGAACAAATTTATTCAAATTTTAGCAACAAGTTAAGTTGACCGAAAAAACCGATCTATTTGTTTACTAATGTAATAGATTTTATTTTATTTAATCTACGGTGACCTTAAGGTTGGAACTTAAAATTACTTGGCGTGCCATTAGTGTCGTGTGTTAGTCATCTCTACCCTACTTGACAGACAATACCTGTCTCTCAAGGTGTTCGGCTGGGGAGAACTGCCTGGCTAATCATTAGTCTGACGTCACCTATTTTTACAGCACAAACGTTTCAAGATCTAGATCCCTGGGCTGCACGGTAAATCCCGGTATAGTGTACTAAGGGAGGTTTTTATTAAATAAGTTCCCACTATATTCAAATCTAACCTAATCACGTGCGGGTAAGTTTGCTAGTAACGCTACATTACTCCTGACTACACCATTATAGTAATGTGTAATGCCCGGACGATAAATAAGACACAAAGCAAAGAAACATTTATTTTTTGATAAATTAGTATACAAAATATACAAAACTCGCCAACCAAAAAAGTTATTTATGGTTATTACTTCACTGTGAAAGAGCCTTAGCCTATAGGTAATTTATAACTAATAGTCTATTTATTTGAGGTATTTAACATGCACGTTATGCACCGAGTGATTATATCAGCAAACGAGAATTTCTATGAGCGATAGCGAGAGAGCCTTCCAATTCTGCAAGGAAAGCTATTTTCACACACCTTCCAGGGTTCTTTTAAATGCCACAATCGACTTGGCACCGACAACTTTACTTCCTCTCCGAATGAAGTTGTGCTACGTATTTTAAACGTTCAAGAAAAATTCATCGACCTCGGCTGGGTTTGAACTAATAGTAAGGATCCAAGATATCAATCTGTATAAAGAAAATGTTTCGAAATATTTTTTGTAAATTTTTTAGACACAATCATAATTATTATAACTTATTTGTCATATTATTATTATTGTAATTGATTGTAGGCCTATCAATACATGTTAAATTGTATCAATATGTATCTGATTAAATAAAAATGTGGACGAAAATTAATGGTCTAAGCTACTACTAATTCTTCATAGCAACGTGTAGTCTACTTGTTTTAGCTCAATCATTATTACAAAGAATTTAAAATACTCATAAACTACAAAAATATAGCCTTCAAGAGAATAAAACATTGTTGGTATACAACTGTTTTAAACTATGATAATATAACTATATAAACTATGATAGAATTTAAAAAATAAACAAACGTAGGTTAAACTCAAAGTCACAACTTATTTTTCGGGTTCCGTACTAAGAATAGTACTCTTATGAAAAACTCACGTTATATATCTTTTATCAGTCCTACACAGATCTCAACATTTGAATGTTTAGTTATATAAAGTCAAAGCTTGGGTTGCAGCTAAGTGCTAGCGTGCCCACGTGAAACGGGTTGGTAACAATTTTGAAAAAAGACGAATAACGGAATTTGGGAATCATTAAAAGTAAGTTTACGCTTTATTATTATTTTTACCTAATTGTGAGGGTACTTTTGAAAACTTTTACCGTGAGGGTTTCAAATATATATATAAAATATTTTAATATAATCGTATACATATATTATAATTTTTTTAAATAAAAAGTCTCATAAACGGAATTTTTAAAATGTTGGGAAAACACTGAAAAAAAGGAATATTTAAAACATATGTTTCTTACATTAAAAATAATTTTATTTATATGCAAATAATACTTTTCGAAATATTTCTATATTAATATCACTCAGTACTTTTACTCATGAATGCCACCTGACGAAAACTTTCGACGGAGCAAGACCGCATAAACGAGGAGAGGATGGCGAGCCTAGGCACGAAATCCAAATAGCCTCCACCTAGTGCATACTTGATCCATAGTAATGCATACATTAAAGATACGTAAAGAATGAAAACTAACAAAGCAACGCATATTATTAAGCCATAAAGATATTGCTGAACGTTTGTTTTACTATTTTGGTTCCTAGATAAAGCTAAAGTGATATTTAATATATATGAGTACACCTTAAATTTTTTTTTCAATAAGTCATAACCGATCTCACTTAGAGAGACGCGTATCATCCTAAGGTTTCATTTTTTAAATTTTTTGAGGAATCTGACGTGTACTTTTTGAACTGACTGATAAAATCAGCGCACTACTTTGATACTATCTTAAAATTTGAAAAGACAAAACATGCCCGTCCATTAGCTCCTCACTTTAGAAGGGGAAACAAATGTTTCGCTAAAAATAAAAGTTCTTCTATGGCAGGAATCGAACCTAGTTTACTTAGATTATTAATCAAACATGCTATCGATTGAGCTAAGCTGTCGCAATATCTAAATATTAAATAAATCTGTAAATAGTGCTCTGGTTGGATTCTTGGTTTAGAAAGCATTTATAATAATAATAGTAATGTAACCAATAATTATTTGAAGAGTATGAGATTTTAACATATAGGTTGTAGCGCAGACTACTAAATACATCATTTATTTGTTCTTGATATTAACTTGTAAGCAGTAATAACGTTTGGCTTAATGCAAAAAACAAATGTTTAGAAGATATATGAATGTTAACTGCATTAGAAACTGTCTGTATTTTGCTAGTGCATTACTTGATAAAGTTAATAATGTGATCCATCCTCCTTTTAGACAAGCGCCATTTAACTATTATACACTATACGTGGACATTAACGGCCAGCTAGCACACATAGAACGAGCTATTTATTAATATGTTTGAGTGCCATGAAAACTTCACTGTTTCTCAGATAACCTTCATATAGTCAATCTTATATCAATAGGACAATGAAAGATTATTTAAAGCAATTGTTGAAGGTTGGGTTTTTTATTTGTTTTTTTAGCACCGCGTCTTACTACCCGTTCTGGTAATACGCCTAAGTAATAACTACTCCAATGTGTTAGGAATTGGAGAGGTTGAATTTAGAGGAAGTGAAACTGCATTTGCGTGGCGGGAGAGTGGAAAACCATTTAGGAAAAACTACCCCAATTCACCTGAGCGAGATTAGAACCTCTATCTTCCTCTCCACATCAGTTGAGCTAAACAGGAAACTAGCGCGTCAGCTAACTACTCCACCGGGGTGGGTCTGTGAGTTGTTGATAATCTCATTGTAATAAAGACATTATTGATTGAACTTAAAAAAGAAATCCCCAAATTAATCATAGATTATACACCAGTGTGATTTCTTCTCGAAACACTCACACAATAAAATATTCAATAATTTATATTAAACAAAATTACAAAGTAAAATAAATATTCTAGGAAATACGGTAAATAATTTATATTTTCCTGCATCGGTAGTCATGCGGACAGAAAATTTCTCATATGGTCCATTTTCAGTGATGGATGAAACAGGGTTCTAGTCCTGGATGGGCATATTGAGACAAGTTTTCCTAAATTTTTTCCCAACTTTCTTCCAAGCAAATGTGGCTACATCATCTTTAATTTGTATCTTTTTCATCACTAGCCCCCAGAAATTAGTAGTAAAGATGGTTGAAATAGGTAATATTATGTTACATATAAATATTCTCCTATAGTTCACTCTGGACTATATTATCCTCTTCGTGGAAGAACGGAATTTCCCCTTCCGGCTGACCCACAAAATCCATTATAGATAGGACTGTTAGCATTTCCAGGGACTCACAGCAAAACACCTGATTAAACTAATGTTAAAGCCTGTCTGGATATAAAAACTACGTTGATCTATATACACAACATCCATCCGAAACTTTAACAGGGACTCGAACCCCAAAATCTAAGTCTATCATGCTGCAATTTGCCTGATTGATATCCTACGGAAAATAATTAACTACTGAATTAGTTGTTCACAAATATCAGGCTGGTTATTCACTGAGACTCACAACACAAAACATGATTAAATCATGCTAAAACATGCCTGGAAAAATATTATACAAAAAAAAAATTTGCAATGGTTAAGTGGTTCCATAGATATATATATATATATATATATATATATATATATATGGAACCATTTAACCATTGCAAATTATATATATATATATATATCCAAATATCCGGCTGACACCCCACCGGGACTCACACCAAAACGCCTAATTATTAAAATTAAAAAAATGCCTAGATAAATACTCTAGAGAATACTTAAATTACACCACAGTAATTATGTGTTCCATAAATGTATACAAAAAATCAGCTCGCACTTCACCGGGACTCACACCGAAACACCTAATTATACACAAATAATCCTAAAATATGTCTAGATATTTGGCCAGTATAAAAGTAAAAACCGCACCGCAATTGGTTAAGTGGTTCCAGAGGTCCTAAGTTACAGATATAAATAAATCCGGCCGTTTCTTTCACGGAAACTCAAACGCTGACTGTATGTATGATAGATCCTCACTTAGCAGACATCCGAGTGAATATAAATAAATACACCACAATTGGTTACCCAGTTCCAGGTATCTTTGCCAACAGCCATACATTCTTAAAAACAGTACAGAACTACAATATTTTCTTACTAAAAGATATCTACATTCCAAACCTTAAAAAAATAGAGATATGATGTAAATTGTTTTTAATCTCGTAAACCAAATACAATACTTCGCCTTGCTTTTCAATTATTTAAACCTCCTTTCTCTTATATTATATTAATACTTGCCTATGAAATGGCCAGTTTTATTATTTGGATTTCCAGAATTGATTTATTAAAAAAAAAAAAAAAATTAAAAAAAAAAATTAAACATGAAATTTATTAGAAAATGTTCATCAACGTAAATCTTATTAAACTACAATTTTTCTAAAATAAATATTTATCAAAACTTTTTACCAATATTTTATTGTGGCCTTTATGGTAACATTAAATAAATTATAGAGTCTAACTATGGTCCCACAAAGCTATATACAGTCATAATAACGTTGAAGAAACAAATAAATTCTCTTTTATCAATAAAATATGTCAATAGATAAGATTTTATCAATTTTTTTTTTGTTTATCCAGAAATTGTATAAAATATTTGAAATTAAAATTGGGACCCTTAAATTATATAAAAAAAATTTAAACTCAGTGTCCTAAAAATAAAATAAAAATCTTTAAGATTCAATTTGTTATTTGAGCTACATGTGTAGAATATAATAATTAATCATTAATAAATTCATAATTAGCTATTCACAGTAATTAAGATTCTGAAAAGGGGGAGACCTGCTTTATGTTACCATGTAAAACCAATAAATGTGTGTAGCACTGCTGCCAAATATTGTGTGGTAAGGATAAATCTTAAACAGCCGAAAAAAAAAAAATCCAGGCCATATATTAATGAGACCAAACATAAATAATTAACTAAGTATGTAACGAATAATTGATTTTATTAGGAAGGGAATAAAAAAGTAAAATTAATTTAGTAGATCAAACCATTTGTACATCTCAAAAAGAAATATCTCCTCCCCCATCACTCCTTTCAAACAGTCAAGAAATCGTTTAAGGACTTAAGGCTTTCTTTAAATCCGGCCTTGGGCGTAGCTAGGCAAACTAATCTGCAGTCGTGTGTGGAGGTATAGCATACCACGCTGGCGTGAGCCAGTACGTTGCTACCTTACAATCTCGACGGAGGGTACGTCCGTCTGTCCCTAGATTGATCCTTGGGGATAAAGCCAAGAGAATTTGTTACCCTTTATTCAAACATGAATTATATATATGTGGTATCCTCACACATCATGTTTTTTTAAATTTCATTTCCACCCTAAAGTCTTAATAAAAACAATTTTTTTTAAATTCAATATTTTTCAAAAATTTCTTTAAAGATTTTGTTTAAAATTTATATTTAAAAAGTGTTTAACATGACAAATAATATAACTATACATTTTTTTTCAATGAATATCTCATAAAAGGTTTGTTTATTGGTAGTTTATTTTCGATAATTCAATACATATATAAATACACATACAAATTGTCACGCAGTTCCCGTACGGGGTGGACAAGAAACTGTGCATGTAGCTCAAAAAAAAATTCCGTAATTAATCCATCCTCACTAACACACTCCCTAACCCTTGCAAACTTCCTTCGCTTCAACAACATCCATTCACCGAGTCATACATGCTCTTTTATTCTTAAAATTATTAATGTTTCTCGTTTTCACACATTCATATACAACATTTAGCCATGGCATTAAATACAAATTTAATGAAGTATCACCCGATAACATCTAAATAACAGGTTTAAACAAACTCTGTTAAACCGTTTCAGATCTGTGCTCTGCGTGGCAGGGACTGGAGGCAAACAGAATTATACAATATACATTTTTGGATTTGAGGGCATATAAGAGATAAAGATTCATCATAATATCTAATTTAAAAATGTTAACAATTACAATATATTATTTATCTTAAAACATAAAGTTAAAAATAAATGGTACGGCACACCGCACAGACTTTCTCTCTCTTTCTATAAACTCGTAAGAACATTTCAAACAGTTTAATGTCTTCCACAAGGGTCAACACTTCGTATTTAAATTTCGATTTCTGGTTAAAGTTTTAACATTTTATAAGGTTTTGCAGATCTTCAAGTCATCGCATTGATATTTAATTATTCATTTATACATTTTGACCAATAAAAAATTTAAATATTGACTATTGAGTCTAAAATGGAGATAAATCATTGCTATGCAAACATTTCTCCTAAGAGCTTTAAGGAAAAATACCATACTTTTTACTTTCTCTCTATCTTACAGGTAGAGAAAGTATTGTGATCGTCAAAAAAATCGAACTCGAGATTTTGATGAATTTTGACGTTTCATGACTTCCTGAATCCGAAAAAGTGGTTTTTGAATTTCCGTCTGTCTGTCTGTCTGTCTGTCTGTCTGTACCTCCAACTAGAGCCTAAACTATTTTACCGATTGAGCTGAAACTTGATATCTAGGGATTTCATAGGGTTGCCCCGAGGGATTTTTGGAATTGGATATCTACTCCTAAAATTAAGGGTAGTTTACTGAAGGGCAAAAAGAGAAAAAGTCGATTTTCTCAAAATCGGCTCTAACGATTTTGATTAAATTTCATTTATGAACATAAATAAATATTCCAAACAAAATGGCTACTCTCAATATTTCGGCAAAATCGTTTTAAGGGCTCCGGTCTGATGCGTAAATTAACATTTTTTATAATAGCTCCGAAACTATTTGAGATATGAAATTACTTAGCATTACAAATATGTATATATATTAATAATACAAATATTTTATTCGAAACATATTTTTATAAAATCAATAACTTTCAATTTATACGCAATTATATATATATTTTTAACTTTTTGGGTAATAAAGCTTAAATATTGCGACCGTAAGAAAAACTAACCGGAAATGTTGATTGATTTCGACGTCTCATGACCCCCGAACCCTTAAAAATAGTCTTTGCAATGCCGTCTGTCTGTGTGTCTATTAAAACTTAAAATTAAGGGTAGTTTACTGAAGGGCAAAAAGAGAAAAAGTCGATTTTCTCAAAATCGGCTCTAATGATTTTGATTAAATTTCATTTATGAACATTAATAAATATTCCAAACAAAATGGCTACTCTCAATATTTCGGCAAAATCGTTTTAAGGGCTCCGGTCTGATGCGTAAATTAACATTTTTTATAATAGCTCCGAAACTATTTGAGATATGAAATTACTTAGCATTACAAATATGTATATATATTTATAATACAAATATTTTATTCGAAACATATTTTTATAAAATCAATAACTTTCAATATATACGCAATTATATATATATTTTTACCTTTTTGGGCATTAAAGCTTAAGTATTGCGACCGTAAGAAAAACTAACCTGAAATGTTGATGGATGTCGACGTCTCATGACCACCCGAACCCTTAAAAATAGTCTTTGCAATGCCGTCTGTCTGTGTGTCTATTAAAACTTAAAATTAAGGGTAGTTTACTAATAGAAAAAAGAGAAAAAGTCGATTTTCTCAAAATAGGCTCCAACGATTTTGATTAAATTTCATTTATAAACATTAATAAATATTCCAAACAAAATGGCTACCCTCAATATTTCGGCAAAATGGCTTTAAGGGCTCCGGTTTGATGCGTCAATTAACATTTTTTTAAATAGCTCCGAAATTATTTGAGATATGAAATTACTTAGCATTACAAATATGTATATATATTTAAAATACAGATATTTTATCCGAAACATATTTTTATAAAATCAATAACTTTCAATATATACGCAATTATATGAATTTTTTTAACTTTTTGGACATTAAAGTTTAAGTATTGCGACCGTAAAAAAAAAAACTAACCTGAAATGTTGATGGATGTCGACGTCTCATGACCCCCCGAACCCTAAAAAATAGTCTTTGCAATGCCGTCTGTCTGTGTGTCTATAAAAACTTAAAATTAAGGGTAGTTTACTGAAGGACGAAAAGAGAAAAATTTGGTTTTCTCAAAATCTGCTTAAACTATTTTGATTAAAATTCGTATCTAGGCGTTGATTAAGATTATAAATAAACTGGCTATTTTCATTTTCCTATGAAAATGATTTTTAGGGTACATTACAGAAGCGTTAATTTTCGTATCTCCACAACTATTGGAGAAACTAAACAACTTATCATTGCAAAATTGTAGGACTATTAAAAATAAAAAAGTTTTATTTGACATATATTTTTATAAAAACAGCAGTTTCTGAGATATTTGCAAATATATTAATACAATTTTGTGAGCTTTAGTTGTAAACATATACTACTTAAGTCTTAACGCAATAATACTCCAATGCCATAGAGTAATTAAATATAAGTAAGTATCTAAATAAAGTATGTTATTTTTCCTTAAATCTCTTAGGAGAAATGTTTGCATAGCAATGATCTATCTCCATTTTAGACTCAATAGTCAATATTTACATTTTTTATTGGTCAAAATGTATAAATGAATAATTAAATATCAATGCGATGACTTGAAGATCTGCAACACCTTATAAAATGTTAAAATTTTAACCAGAAATCGAAATTTTAATACGAAGTGTTGACCCTTGTGGAAGACATTAAACTGTTTGAAATGCTCTTAGGTGGACAAAGATGCGCCTCTTTTCTCATTGATTCTATATCATTGTATATTATTTTATGCGTGTTCTTATGTAGAGTGGTGATGATACAATGTACATTATTCCGTTCAGAAATCTTATGAGTTTATAGAAAGAGAGAGAAAGTCTGTGCGGTGTGCCGTACCATTTATTTAGATACTTATATTTAATTACTCTATGGCATTGGAGAATTATTGCGTTAAGACTTAAGTAGTATATGTTTACAACTAAAGCTCACAAAATTGTATTAACATATTTGCAAATATCTCAGAAACTGTTGCTTTTATAAAAATATATGTCAAATAAAAGTTTTTTATTTCTAATAGTCCTACAATTTTGCAATGATAAGTTGTTTAGTTTCTCCAATAGTTGTGGAGATACGGAAATTAACGCTTCTGTAAAGTACCCTAAAAATCATTTTCATAGGAAAATGAAAATAGCCAGTTTATTTATAATCTTAATAAACGCCTAGATATGAATTTTAATCAAAATCGTTTGAGCAGATTTTGAGAAAACCAAATTTTTCTCTTTTCGCCCTTCAGTAAACTACCCTTAATTTTAAGATTTTATAGACACACAGACAGACGGCATTGCAAAGACTATTTTTTAGGGATCGGGGGGTCATAAGACGTCGACATCCATCAACATTTCCTGTTAGTTTTTTTTTACGGTCGCAATACTTAAGCTTTAATGTCCAAAAAGTTAAAAATTTCATATAATTGCGTATAGATTGAAAGTTATTGATTTTATAAAAATATGTTTCGGCTAAAATATTTGTATTATAAATATATATACATATTTGTAATGCTAAGTAATTTCATATCTCAAATAGTTTCGGAGCTATTATGAAAAATGTTGATTAACACATCAGACCGGAGCCCTTAAAGCCATTTTGCCGAAATATTGAGAGTAGCCATTTTGTTTGGAATATTTATTAATGTTCATAAATGAAATTTAATCAAAATCGTTTGAACCAATTTTGAGAAAATCGACTTTTTCTCTTTTTTCCCTTCAGTAAACTACCCTTAATTTTAGGGGTAGATATCCAATTCCAAAAACCCCTCGCGGCAACCCTATGAAAACCCTAAATATCAAGTTTTAGCTCAATCGGTAAAATAGTTTAGGCTCCAGTTGGAGATACAGACAGACAGACAGACAGACAGACGGAAATTCAAAAACCACTTTTTCGGATTCAGGAAGTCATGAAACGTCAAGAGTCATCAAAATCTCTAGTTCGATTTTTTTTGACGAACACCATACTTTCTCTACCTGTAAGATAGAGAGAAAGTAATAATAAAACTAAATAATGCAACCACTATAGTAATATTTATTGAAAAACTACGGTCATAATAAGTATATCGAGATTGATTGACCTGCGAGCAATCATCAAATCACAAACAGAACTAATTTGGATTATTTTATCAGGCTGTGGGCTCTAGTTTCTCTTTGTTTTTATTCAAAATTGTTAATAAATGTGTTATTTTAACGATTTGTTATCTTTATTCCAAATAACATTTTTCTAAAATACTGGAAATACTAATTTTTTAATCATGAAAAATAAATTTAATAAATAAATAAATTTAATAAATAAATTTAATATTTTTTAATCTAGAAAATCTACCTTGAGATTATGATGCATTACTATTTCTTTTAAGTGACACGTCTTACTACCCGTATATGCTCAAGTACTAATTACGCTTATGTTTTTTTTCTAGATTAGGAAGGTTATATTTATAGGAAGTGTACCCGCATTTTCGTGTAGGGAAAGATTTTGTCATTTGTTTTGAAAAAAACTCAGTACACCCGACCGAGATTTGACTCTTGATCTCCCCGTCATTGGAAGTCTAATTTACTGCGAGAGTAGTGCGTTAGACCATGCAGCCACTGAAGTACCTAAGTATTTCTTATGTTTTATTTGCTCCCAAGACTAAATTATGGATTCTACATTCTGTCTGTCCTTGGGGTCTAGATCTGAAACATGTTGATTGATTGTGTTCAAACATGATATCTAAATGTTTTATGGCTAAACCTCGGGACTACTTTTTATCTTGACCCTGGACCTTCAGTTAAGTTTTGTTTACAAATAATACATTTTTAAAAACTACTCATTTTTCAAAAATGGCTTATATTTTGTTTAATAGAGATTGATTGATAGGGAGTGTTCCAACTGGAGAATAACACTAGCTTTATTTTTTGTTACAAAACTCGTTTCGGGGTAATTGACTAAACAGCAATTTTTGAAACAACATTTATTTTGTAAATAATTGATCTAATGATTCTGTTGAAATGGGATACCTGGGGCATGGAAAATAAAGGTGTGTTTTTGTATTTTTGATGAAATAATTGTTTGAGAATAGTTTACAAATAGCTAATAATTTACAAATTTTAAATATTTAAAAATATATTATGGTTATTTGGTGTTCTGTCTGTCCAATTGTAGTGTCAGTGAATTTTCTACTTTTCTTTCCAGTCATTTAATATTTGACTCCTGCTTCTTCCTAAGCTCCTATTTCCCTCAAACTTTCCTTCTACGACCTCGTGCAGAAGACAGTTCATCTTAAGGATGTGTCCAATCCAGTTCGCCTTGTACGGAAGAATCACATTTAAATGGTTCTCTTACCACCCAATCTTATTAGGACTTATTCATTTTTCATTATGGGTGTCCACTTGATATTCCCAAGTCTTCTCCAGCATCACATCTCAAATCTCTCCAAGTATTTCTTTTAAATATTTATGAGAGTCCAAGCTTCTGATCCCTACAGCGCGATGCTCCAAATGTATCATTCCATCAGTTTCTTCCTCAGTTCCAAACTCAACTTGCTGGCCAGCAGTAAACTATTCTTGATGAAAGCTTCCTTCTTTTCTTCATTGACCTAATCTCCTACGTGCAGTAGAGTAGACATCCTTTGTCATTCTTGAACTGCTTTATGTTTTCCACCTCCTTTTTTCCGATTTTAATATCCCACGCCTTTTCCTTTAGTGAAATTCCCATCACTTTTGACTTCTCAGTGTTGATCTCCATAGCATACCTTTTCCGTGTATCCAACAGCTGGTCCATAATTTCTTGCAAATCTCCTTCATTTTTAGCTAGAAATGCTCAGAGATAAATATTTGGTTCAAATTATATATCTAGTGGTAGTATACAGTGTGTTTGAAAAATCATCACCCTAACTGCACACATAGCTTGTTTGAACCAAAAGTAGTACAAAATACTAATACACCTACATCTGAAAAACAATGCTAGTACCATTTAATTAAATCTCTTACAATGAAACATTCCCAAAATTAAGAATTTTGCGGAATTCCGATTATCTGAATTGGAAATGGTCCTACCAAATCTTGATTAACAAGTTTATATCATATGAATTTAAAAAAAAATCCTACGAAAATATACAATATTTTTACTATTCAGAGAGGAGGTTAACCTTTGTCTCGTTATTGTTGTCAAGTGTATGAAATCACTCTTAGTCCCGTAAGACACTCCTGATCACTTATAACAAATTCACACCAGTGTTCTCACGGCTTCTTGTAATATAAAGGATTTCCGGTGAAACAAGGGTCAAATTTCGGATCTCAACTTGATGCTCAAGGAATAGTTTTCCCCATGCGGTATATTATTGAGGTTTTTACAACTCTTTTCCTCTCTAACGTGAGCTATCTTTCTATAAATACCTTAATATTCCTTAGCCTTTAATTTAATTCATTAATAACCAGGTTTTTTTTTACGTAATAAACACAGAAACGTATTCCAAGATAAGCCTACGTTTAACAAAACCTGTTCGAAGCTTATTGGGATTCTAACCAAATTTGGCTAGAGTTGTTTGGCATTAGTCCTAAAATAAGGTTTAAAGATTTTTCACTACAGACAAATAGATATAAAAAAAACATCCTTTTAGTCTAGTGTTCAGAACCCCTGTCTACTGATCTAGAGGTTCCAGGTTCACTTTCAGGCTGTATCATAGATAGTCTTCAAAAGGAGGGACCTGGTTCCTATGGTAACCATGGTCTGGTTAGTTAGGATTAAAATTTCCACTGTCCTCATTGATTCATAATAGCTTTCATCACGTTATATTAATACAGGTATGACGTGTAGACACCCTCCAAGGTATAATAATAATAATAATAATAATAATAATAATAATAATAATAATATTTAGCACCGCGTATTACTACCCGTTCGGGTTATACGCTTAAGTACTAATTACACTAATGGATTAGGAAATGGGAGGGTTGAATTTAGAGGAAGTGAACCCGCATTTGCGTGGAGGGAGAGTGGAAAACCATTTATGAAAAACCACCCCCAGTTCACCCGACCGAGATTCGAACCTCGATCTCCCCGTCCTCGGTGGTCGAGCTCAACACGACTAGCGCGTTAGCCAACTACGCCACCGAGGCGGGTTCCAAGGTATACCATGGGCAACGTTCTGTTCCCACGGAGCGGATATAAGTCTACACACACAGCGCCAGAGCTAAATATTTCATAATTATTTATCAAATAATAGGCCATAAACAAAAAAAGATATACAACTGTCTATCATAATATAACAAGCATAAAATTGCATTTACATTTATTCGAAATAAGTTCACTTTGATAGTCTTGTAAAGTCTAGTTTATCGGCGATGGGGAGGACGGGGTTGATGAAATTCCAACCGGGTGGACAGAGGGTGAGTTTAAATAACTCTCCACCTCTCTCTTCAGGCAAATTGGTTTCAATTTTCAATAGATTACAACCTTTTTCACTACACTTATAAAATGCGGATAGCTCGTGCGGTTATTAAGACTCGGTGGTGTAGATAAACCTACATAATTATTTTTTAATAAAAGTAAATAAATGGTATGGAACTCCACACGGACTTTCTCGCTCTATTGTTTAAAAATTGAGAAAGTTATTCAAAACTCGCTATACGTGTGAAACGAAATAATATACACTAGCAAACTCAATCATAAATTGCACTATACTTGTGTTTAACATTTTTTGATTCTCGGTTTCAAATTTTGTAATTTTATTTTTAAAGAATTAATGTACTCATTTGTATGTTTGAACCGATAAAAAAAAATCTATATTGGGTCTGGAAGGGTCAATACTTCGTATTGAAATTTCGACTTCAGGTTAAAATTTCCAACATTTTATTAGGTGTTGCACATCTTCATGTCATCGCATTTCTATTAAATTCCTCATTTATAAATTTTGACAAATAAAAAATATAAATATTGACTATTGAGTCTAAAATGAAGGAGATAGATTATTGTTGTAAAAACATTTCTTCTTAGAGGTTTAAGGGAAAATAACAAACTTTATAAGAGACTTACTTATATTTAATTACTCTATGGTATTTGAGAATTATTGCGTTAAAACTTTAGTATAATCTCTTTATAGCTAGATCTCACAAAATTCTATTAATATATTTGCCAATATCTCAGAGACTTTCGGTTTCGAAAAATATATTTCGTATAAAAGTTTTTTATTTTAAATAGTACTACAATTTTGCAATCATAAGTTATTTAGTATCTCAAATAGTTGCGGAGATACAGAAATTTCAGCTTTTGTAAATTACCCTAAAAGTAATTGTCATGGGAAAATGAAAATAGCCATTTTGTTTATAATATTAATCAACGCCTAGATACGAATTTTAATCAAAATCGTTAGAGCTGATTTTGAGAAAATTGATTTTTTCTCTTTTCGCCCTTTATTAAAATACTCTTAATTTTAAGTTGAAACAAACACACAGAGATACGGCATTGCAAAGACCACTTTTTAGGGTCCCGGGGGGTCATAAGACGTCGACATCCATCCACATTTCAGGCTAGATTTTTTTACTTTAGTTTTCAAAAAGTATAATATATATATATATACAGATATATATTTGCATTTAGCTTTAAAGTTATTGGTTTTATAAAAATATGTTTCAAATAATTCTTTTTATTATAAATAGATCTACATATCTCAAATAGTCTCGGAGATTTGACAAAAAAAATGAGAATTTACGCATCAGACCGGAGACTTTAAATTCATTTTGCCGAAACATTGAGAGTAGCCATTTTGTTTGGAATATTTATAAATGTTTAGAAATGAAATTTAATCAAAATCGTTTGAGCCGATTTCGAGAATATCGACTTTATCTCTTTTTGCCCTTCTGTAAACTACCCTTAGTTTTAGGGTTAGATATCCAATTCCGAAAATCCCACGAGGAAACCCTATAAAAACCCTAGATACCAAGATTTATCCCAATTGGTAAAATAGTTTAGGCTCTAGTTGAAGGTACAGATAGACAAACAGACGGAAATTAAAAAAAAACATATTTCGAATTTGGGGGGTCATGAAATGTCAAGATTCATCAAAATCTTGACTTCGTTTTATTTGACGATCACAATACTTTCTCTAGTCCAAAATGTTGATGGATATCGACTTTTCATAACCCCCGTACCCTAAAAATTTGGTTTTGCAACTTTATATGTCAAACCCTAAAATTAATAACAGTTTACTAAAGTGTGAAAAGAGATAAATTCAATTTTCTCAAAATCGTCTTAAATGATTTGTAAACACCCCCTTTATTCAACGAATAATTAAGGCCAGTGCACAGCAAAAAAAATAATAACTTCAAAAAATTTCAAAAGATAAAAAAAGACTATAATTGCAGAGGAGCCGATAGGACCAACACAAAACAAATGGACCGTTCTCAGGTTCATTTGAGTTCTGCCTCCGCGAACCCGCTCTACAAATATCTCATATATTAAATATTAGAAAACTCTCTTATAAATGGGTAAAAAAGGTAAACGGTATTAGTAATTTTTGTAATATGAAATGTAGGTATTTAAATATGGTACAAAAGTAAGGAATATATATATATATATATATATATATATATATATATATATATATATATATATATATATATATATGTAAATTTTAGTATAACAATAACAATAACAATAATTTGAAGTCTCAATAATGATCTAAGAGATCGATCTAGTCCTATAGTGATAAACTATAACTTTGAAGTATAAAAAACTCTTTCCAAAAACAACCAACACCAACAGTGGACTTAAGGTCCTTAACCAATATGAGCCTAGCGACGATTTTAGACGCTAGCTTTAATCTAGCCATCATTTTCCATTTTCTTATCCAACAACTTACAAAAAAGATTACGTGTTGAACTTTACCAAAAAATTTACAAGTTTAAATTTATAGCTTCCTAGCCGGGCAGACTATAAGGTTAATTCTCCAATACAAAGGATGGCTTTTCCATAACATGTGAAAATATTAAACATTTACAAAAACCCAGAAGGGGACTTTAAGTCTACATAATGCGAAAGCCATTATTTATCAAAAAATTATTCTAAATCAAACTTAGTTTCTCATGCCGAACAAGCTATAAATTTGACAAGTAGTGAATAACATGGTGTCTCCATGATATAACAATGATATTAACAGACATACGCCCAGAAGGGGATTTCGTGTCTACAAACACGACACAAAATATTCTATGTCCTTTTTAAATATATAAACTGTTCAGAAAATCATTAAAATTTAAAATGTTGACCGAAAGGGAATTTTTATACCTTTTGATCATCCTGAACATCAATAAGTGTTTCTGGAGGAAATCCATACAAGAGTAAAGCTCCATGTATCCTACATCAATATATATGCTAGTATTCTATCTCAGAGAGGGGGAAGAGGGGTACGCCAGAACAAAGGAGAATCACAACACAAGACAAAAGGGATGGAACAGCTAGAAGGTTGAAGAACAGTTGAGAAGAGTTGAGAAGCATAGAGAAAGATCCAGAACAAATGTTTCTATAGCACACTGACGTCACGGGCACCATACGTGACACCTTTTTCCCGTCATGCCTTGCGACGACTCGCACTACAAGCTTCATTCAGTTAGTCTAAGCACAAAGTTTATAGTGGAACGTAGTGTTGGAGGCCCGCTCGGGAGGCGCAATAACACAACACAACATAATGGGGTAGTGGTGAGTCCACTCTTGTTTATTTCACCAGCGTCTAGTCGTTGATTTAATTACTTCTTCTGGCGTTATATCAATAAACGCTACAGATTCTATCTCTCTCATTTTAGACTCAATAATCAATAATTACCTATTTAATTGATCAAAATTTATAGAAAAGAGATTTAATAACAATGCAATAACCATAAGAGATATCCTCTAGTATAATGATGAAAATTTTAACCGGAAATCAAAATTATAATACGAATTGTTGCCCTGTTGACCCAATATCGCTATTTCGTATTGATCCAAATATACAAATGAAGATGTTAATTCTTTAAAAATAAAACTGTAAAATTAAAAACCCTGAATAAAAATATTCTATGTATGTCTAGCGCAATTTGTTCTCGAGTTTGCTAGTGTATATTATATTAGGAATTTTGATTAAATATCTCCATTTCTAAACAATAGAGCGAGAAATCTCTTGAGGAGTTCCATACCATTTATTATTTCACTATCATCTATATAGTAAAGTAATACCTCAAGAGCCTACGTTTCAAGACATAGGAATGATAAAGATCTTTAGACTGAACTCACCACCTCATAGTACTCTCCAACTTAAACTTAAGTTATTTTGAACCTTTTAAGGTAAGTATAAGTTGATATATGTTTCTTCTCATAATAACGTCAAAATGCGTCTAACATATATGCTCATGTGTCTATTAAGTTTAAATTGTTAGTCTGTATACAAACGTGCTTACAACTTAGCTCGCAGAAATTCGTCAGAGTTAAAACGAATTCCTCAGCGTCTCACTAAGTGCACATCTTTACTCTAATTTTATTGGAATAAGGAGGGTAAGGGTTTTGGAGTAAACTTAGCCAAATTTGCTTGAAGGGAGCGTAAGAACTCATTTAAGAAAAATATATATGTAAACTTGGCAAGGATTCGATCCTAAAACTCCATCACCAGCAAACGGACTAATTAATATGCACTGAATTTATACCACTTGCCAATAGACGTGAGTCTCCCTGGAAATACGTTTAATTTAATTCCTAGTTCAATACTAACTTTTTTGTTTGTTTTCTAATTTTGACTACCTATCCGGGGTACTTGCATATTTTAAAATAAATATACCTCCATTATAGGGAGGGGGCAAGAGTTAAACCAATGCTGGGACATAACTGCCCTCAGTACAACTGGCTGATACTCAAACCAAACCTTCCTCGTCACCACCAAACTAGACCAGACCCCCGTGTCCACCGATGCGTGCCTCACGCTTGCTCAGAGACGTTATTTCCAGGGGACCAGCGGCCGCCCGCCCAACGCCAACGGAACAACTGTTGCAGACAGCTAATCCTGTAATTTCCCACGAGACCGCGTCACTGAACTGCTCGCTCGCCTCCTACCTCACTGTAATGGCTCGCTGTGCCTATACCCATATGATGAGCAATAAATAATGGACAGTATTTTTTACCCCGTTTGAGTGGTTGGGGCGAGAGCTACTCTTGTTTGGGGATACGATAGCGAGATATAATTGGTGCGCCGTGTCCATCTGTCCATGATAGCTGCATTTTTACAATTGTTTGATAGGGATAAGGTAGCTATATTAAATGAAGTAAATAGAGAGTTTTTTTAATTTGAGGTATTTAATTTGCACTTTCTGACCTGACTGATCATTTCAGCACACACCAATTTCTATGAGTAATAGTTAAAGGGATAACCTGTCGGTCCAGGGATAAGGTGTCAGACTTCTGTGTTGGGGGTCAAGGATTCAATCCTCGGTCCCAGCACAGATTTATCTGATTGCCAAACCTTCCTTCACCTCTGACAAGACGTGTATTAATCACAACTTGTGAATGTGTAGAATGCCAGGTCTCCCCTGTGGTTCGGATTCCACGTTAAACTGTAAGTCCTCCATTTCATCTCACAATCACCCTACCATTACAAATCAGCGTACGTGCATATAACCTGAACGGGTTACAAGACGTGGTGCTAATATTAAAAAATAGTGAAAGAATTGACCAATTTTGCCAAGAGAGGTATTTTTACATATCTTCCAGGGTTCTTTTACATTTCACAATTGACTGGGGACCGAGCGTTACTTCATCTCCGAAGGTAGTTGTGCTAGAGATTTTCATCACTCAATTAATTCCCATAGACCCCAGTTGGGTTTTATCTCACGAACATCGAGTACTCAGGCGAGGTCAACTATAGTGAGAAATGATTTAGTAAAATACACACCCAGTACACTCAACTGGTATTCAGACTTCGATCTCCCTTTAATCGGTAGGACAGACTATTGCATAGGGCTTAGACAGTAAAACAGGTCCGGATGATATAAAAGGATTTTAGGTAAAATGTAGAGTACTATAGTTTAAAATAATACTTTTAGTATAAGTACGTTACTAGGAGGTAACTTAGTCTTAAACAGGATAGCTAAAATGCCAAGATAATGTCAATCAGATGTTTAGATTAGGTGGAAATATTTATTAAGCCTTTAATAGTTCACGAGTTTGGTTTACACTGGAATGAATAGTAAATTGATTTTCATGGGCCTATAGATTAATGTATCGACTTGATGAAAAAAAAATTGAAAGTTAAGATTTTCCAATCTAAAAAGTAAAAAAAAAATTACGAAACTCCGCAAGGACTTTCTCGCTCTATTGTTTAAAAATGGAGATATTTACTCAAAGCTCATAATATATGTGAAACGAAATAATATACACTAGCAAACCCAGACATAAATAGCAATATATTTATGTAAAACTTTTTTGAGTCCCGTTTTTAAATTTTATAATTTTATTTTTAAAGAATTAATGTCCTCATTTGTATGTTTGGATCGATAAAAAATATCAATATTAGGTCTAAAAGACCAATATTTCTTATTAAAATTCAACTTCCTGTTAAGAATTTTGACATATTATTAGGTGTTGCACATCTTCATGTTATCGCATCGCTATTAAATTCCTCATTTATAAATTTTGACCAATACAAAATTTAAATATTGACTAATGAGTCTAAAATGGAGATAGATCATTGTTGTACAAACATTTTTCACAAGAGGTTTAAGAAAAACTAGCTAAAACGTTTTGAGAAATTTAGGCCCAATCTTACAATGTCATGTTATTCTATTAGTCAGGGCTTATCATAAGGTTAAGTGATACCAACCACTACTTATAATTTAACAATGTTTGGTTAGCGCTAATGTCCACGTAAAAGTTCTCGTAAAGTTAACTCGAGATATATCTTCCAGTTAGAAAACATAACGTACACATTAACAACATCAAACACTCCATCATATTGGGCAATTGTTATTATTAAAGTTAGGTTACATTTATTTGTATTACAAAATGGGTGATTTATTGTTTCATTATAATGAATTTGAAAATGAGTTTCAAGTTCTAAGGAACCCAAGACTTTATAAAGACCGAAGAGATACAATAATTGGAACGAAAGAATTTCCTGAAATTTTTAACGAGGAAGAATCATTTTACGTTTTCTTTTAAACAAAAATAAAGATTCAGAGATTCTTGAAGTGATTGGACACCAATTAGAATTTTTCATTTAAATCGGTTGTTAGTATTTATCTATTAATTTAATTAGTAAAATTTCCTCTTCTTTGCTAAAATTGAAATTTCGTGTTTGTTAGTTTCAACAAAAGTTTTAGCAGAAAAATAAATATGATAAATGATAACAAATAACCTTAAACAGTATTAATAAATTGGATTTGCTTTGATCGATTTGTTTTCATAGCACTTCCATAGACGTTGTAATGACTTGCTTATATTCTCTATAGTAAAATTAAGCCAATCAAAAGCTTTGAAACAAATCTAGCGTTCCGAGAAAGTTAACGATAATAACTAATGGAAGGCACCTTTTCGTTATTTGACGAACACATAAAAATAGTATTGTAATACACAACGCCAAGTTTAATCAACGGTTAGACTTTACGGACAGTTAAGTTACGAGGACTTTGACGAGACATTGTAAGATTGGCCCTAAATATTATGGATCAGTTATTAAACTGTAAATAAAAAGTCTACTGAAATTTTAAAGCAAATTTAATTGATACAAATTTTAGGTCTATTTAATCAGTGGAAGTGAAAAAGAAGGAAATTTGGGACAGTTAAAGCTAACAATTAAATTATGGGTGATTTTTGAAAAACAAATCAAATGCCATATAATTTTGAAACTCTTTTCAGACTAGAATCTCATCTAATATAATCTCATTAGAAGACGTTGGTAATCCTACACATAGGATGAGCTATAATTTATTATTGTTAGTAGCCCACTCTTAATTACTTTGGAAATGCGTATTTTTTTAAATAATTTTCTTAAAATTTTATTGTGGCTGAGAAGATCGTGAGAGAAAATTATTTTTATTACTGATCGCTTTGATTTGGAGAGACCCCTTTTCACTCCCAGAGCCCATTTTCTCAAGGTTTTCTTGCTATAGTAAAAAAAAACAGTTTTACTCTCTATTGCATCCACTAATTTACTTTTAGTGGCTGGTGTGTATATGATGTATTAAGGCTATATTTGTCTCGTTCCCAAATTGAAATCTAAAGTGCATAATTAATGTTAATAGCAGTATATCTATTGTATAACTAAACTCGTCTCATATGTTGTCATCACATTTGACACCTCTTCATGTCAATATATTATAGTGATAATTAATACTTTTTGAGTCTTTATTAATGTTTTTAGTGATACTGTGAGGGAAATGAGAACGAATGCCCCGCTGGGCTCCACCATTGATTCCACAACGGCTGTCGCTAAATTTCGACAGAGGAATATTATTAAGCATCTATTACATAATACCTAAGCCAGTAACGTAAACGTCTCATCAAGCATTGTCAGATTTTTGTTAATTTTACTCAGAGCAAGAGTAAGCTCTTCTACCAGGAACTTTTGTAACTTTAGTAAAAGCAGGACAGCACCCCAAAGAGTAATGACAGGGCTGTAGGAGTCACACACTTCTGTGAGGGTTCGGCCAGACTGACAAGCGTGCGAGCGAGCGCGTGACTAGCAGATAGCTCTCGTTAGTTGTTGACGAGGAGGCTCCGAATCTTGGCTCAGTGAACTGAGAGGGGTTTTAACAAGTGATTTATTGTTGTGATTTTCTCATCCTCTCTCCACGCTAATGGTGATTCTTAGTTGTAAAGGCCTACTTTGATGATATGGAAGTATTTTAACATATCAGTTTTACATATACATATAGTATATATCTATATATATATATATAGGTATGGCTTATGATCCTACCAATTAAATTAGACCGTTAGTAGCAAGTCTGCTAAACCTATCGATATTAATAAATATGTCAAAATGAGAAGTTTTCCTAGCACTCAATGAACCAACATACAATAATATTGCCTAACGCCTGTAAACTAGACTGTACCGGGTCAAGCGCGCGCGCTTGAAAAATAGAACCAGTTTTATCTTTCAAGCGTGCGCGCTCAGTCACTCCAGTCTGGCCACCTCTCATTACAACTAATGTGTTCTATTTTATATTTTAGTCTTTCGCTCGCTCAGTCTGGCCGCCCCCTGACTCCCAGTAAGCAACTAGTTGAGACAGTGGTGGATTGTGGCTTTCTGATATTCAGAAGATACCATTTTACTAAAGATTATTCTGTATTGCATTCACCATAAGTTAACATTTTTCTAATGGACCTAAAAGGAACTATGTCAGTAATAAATAATCTCATGCTAGCACTGATACACCGGGATGATAGAATTTATTTTAACACTGTATCGTACTTACATTACAGTTAAATGCTTATCTTATAATTAAGCTGATGGTTCTTAGGGATTAAGAAGGCTATACTTAGAAAGAGCATATCCCTTTTGTGTGGAGCGAGAGCTGAAAACCATTTTGGAAAAACTACCCTCAGTACACCCGACCAAGATTCAAACCTTTATCTCCCTGTTTACTACAGCCTAGTTTACTGCAGCCTAGTTTACTGCAAAATGTGACGCCTTAGAGGCTCAAACCATTCGGCCATCTAAGAGCGCTGGTGATATATTTATTTTTAGCACCACGTCTTAATATCTGTTCCCGTTATACGCCCCTGTAGACTATTAACTACACCAATGTGTTAGGGATTAGGAGAGTTGAATTTAAAGAGTGTACCAGAATTTGCATGAAGGGATATTGGAAAACAATTTATGAAAAACCACCCTCAATACATTAAACCAAGATTTGATCTTCAATTTCCCCGCCATCAGCATTCTGGCTTAAAGTAAAAGCGACGCCTTAGACCATGCGCCCACCAAATTAATTGTAAACAAAGATGTAAAATGGTTAACACTTGATGTAAATAAAAATAATACAATTTTTAATCTACGTTTGAAGGTGTGCTGGAAAGGAAATTGAGATAAATTCAGTATTTCATCGTTATCATAGAAAATAAATAATTTCCACCTAAAATAGATAGTATATTGTTTCTGTGACTTGGTGAAGATTGTTTGTATGCATATTGTTTTATGAACAGTTACTTAATACTGATCATGTACAGTACATTAAGGATGCTAAACAAATATTGATTTGATAATAATATTCATTATATTTGTTCTAATTCCATGTTGTCTATAGCAAACATAAAAAGCTGTTGATATTGATATATATAGAAAGTTTAACTAAGTGTTTCTATTGAAGCAATATTTTATCTATTTTTACCAAAAGATTTTTTGTTTTAAAACTACATAAATATAAAACCTTAGTAACCACGTCTTACTACCGATTCAGATAATATACCTATATGCTATTCACGCTAATGGGTTATCAATTAAATAGGTACCCGCCTCGGTGGCGTAGTTAGCTAACGCGCTAGTCGTGTTGAGCTCGACTGCCGAGGACGGGGAGATCGAGGTTCGAATCTCGGTCGGGTGACTGGGGGTGGTTTTTCCTAAATGGTTTTCCACTCTCTCTCCACGCAAGTGCGGGTTCACTTCCTTTATATTCAACCTTCCCAATTCCTAACCCATTAGCGTAATTAGTACTTAAGCGTATAACCCGAACGGGTAGTAAGACGCGGTGCTAAATAATAATAATTAAAGAGGTAGAAATTTGAAGAATGTACCCACATTTGCGTGGAGGTAGAGGGGAGAAGCAATTTTGAAAAAACTATCCACAGTACACCTGACCGTGATTAGAACCCCAATCTCCCTGTAATGGGCAGTCTAGTCTATGTGAAAGTGACGTTTTTGACCAAGTGGCCTCCTAAGTGGGTAACATCATTGTAATTAGTAAATTAATCTAAGGAATCAGGAAGAGGAAAGTTGTCTATAGGACCTACAGACACACCAGTGAAGACAGGATGAAAGGATATGTTGGAAGCCATCGATCATCACACACAACCGAGAATTTAACCTCAATATCACTATTTTCTTAATTCAAGTCCAATCCTAGTTCTTTATCTCTCGGAACAAAATTAACAAAGAGTCATTAATGTTAATAATAAATAACAACTTTATTTTCCCAAAAAAGTCAATCTAATGAGAATGCTTTCTTCCTAATATATATAATTCTTCTGTACGTGTGTATGTCACTGAACTCCTCCTAAACGGCTGAACCGAAATTGGTGAAATTTTTTGTATATGTTTGAGTTGGTCCGTGGATGGTTTAGATTCACAATTGGGCCCGGTAGGTGGCGCTGCAATCGGGTTCTAGGATTTTTATTTTATTTTTTAGGGAATATTTTTGGGAGATATTTTTTATTTTTTTTAGATTTTTCGCATATCAGAACATGTAAGCTCAAAATTTCACCTCCCATCCCGCACCATCACCCAATATTTATAGAAATGAATATAATATTAATAATTGACCTTTAAAAAATCATAAGTTCATCAATAATTGACCGTTAAAACCTTCTGAAAAGTTCATGAACAATTGAACTTCTTAGAATAATTCATAGTTATGTTTGTTTTTCAATACAAGTGATATTTCTGGAGTTGTGGGCGAAATGCCAAAAATGAAAAGATGTTTTATTTTGTATGTTGTCTTGACAAACACTGAATTTGTAATATTTGTGTTACTCACTAATTGGAGTTCATTGTGAATTTGTAATTGTGATGATCACATAGTATTTGTTTTATTATCGAGATCAATTATGCCACCCAAACTAAAAACCAACGTTCGTGCAGGACAACGTCTGTCGGGTCCGCTAGTTTTTTATATATCTAAAATATCAGTATAGACTAAGCCGTCAATAACTTTATTTTGTAACTTATCACAGCTACGCCTGAAGTTGAAATGGGTTCAATAAATCTCGTCACGAGTTTTGGCACTGTTGCAGACACACTCAAATGGGAACATGTCAGTGACTGTCAAATGTGACAAATATGGAAAAGGTACGAATAAATGGATCATTTTGTCAAGCAATATTTAAAACATTTTAAGAAAAATACTAATGATCCATGAAGTTATATATTCCAAAGAAGTATTTCAATAATTTTTACAACCTGCTTTGGTGGTCGCATGATCTAAGGCATCACTCTCACAATATACTAGACTGGCTATGACAGGGAGATCAGTGTTCTAATACCGGTCGTGTAAATTGAGGGGGATTTATCCTAAATGGTTTTCCATTATACCTACATGCAAATTTAGGTATACTTCCTCTAAATTCAGCCTTCCTCACCCATAACTCATAGCCGTAAATAATAAAAATGCGTATAACCCAGACAGGTAGTAAGACGCACCGCTAACAAAAAATCTTGTATCAATAAAGCTAATATGTTTACCAAAAATAAATATTTAGCTGGAGTAGTGAAGGATCATGGCCCGGGTATTATTTAAAACTTGGTTCACTTGAAATGTATTTTAACAGCAACGTTTACAAAGACGTTTTAGCTCACTCGTTAACCAAGTATTTCAAAGGGTAGATCACGTGGTTCTCTATTTTGGCGTAGCGGGGTGTATTTATGAACCATGAAATAATAACTGGATCTACGTACGGATCAAATTTGGTAAAATTCAATTATTTGTTTTGATCGTAAATAAAATTATTTAATGCCATAATTTTTAATATTTAGAACTTTAAGAATCTCCTTTCAATGATTCCTGAAGTTTTACCCAATCGATTTTTGTATATTTTTTTAAGTGATAGTATACTCCTCGAGAATATGTCAAAAAATGTTTAGTTAAAAAAAAATTAAAAGTGAAGAAGTGATTTCAGAAAACATATTTCTTACAGACGCAGTTTCTTATGTTACAATAAACCATTTTATGTTTTCATTAAAATAATCAATTTCAAGGATTATTTTACTTACGTTTACAAATTATTTATAGAAAAGAAGAAATCTAGATATAATTTACCTTGGTCAGTAAATGTGTGGACTCAATTAAGACATGTTTTCTGCTCTCATAAAAATGTGATTAATTCTTAAAATGAAAAGTCCTGTGTTATAGCTTTGCTTAGAAAGCACAAAGGTTCGATATTAAGTTAATCTTTACTTAAAGCCCTGTGACTTGTATAGGCAAGAAAGTTGAATTGGGAGATTTTCCTCCTGAGCATTACTAGTTTATTTTTATACGTTACTAAAACTCTATTAAGTCTATCCAGGATGAATTGGTTTAATATTAAAGAACAGCATTCTCATTATTTTGTAGAGGAGATTCAAAACTTCATGATTGTAAAACTATCCCTGTTGTAATTGATCTGGAATGCAAGCAGATACATTTAAAAAGAGTCACTCAACTATAGAAAAAAACAAAGCTGTGCCTTATAGTATTTTTGAAAACAAAGTTTCACCTAGGACCATATGTATTTTCAATTCACCTTCTAATGAAAACTAAACGTGATATTCCACTATTTAATATTATTGAAAAATTGATTTAGTGAATTTTCACCGCCAAGGCACCATCCTCACAATCGACAGTATTGACAATAACTGGGAGGTTGAGGCTAAAATATAGATCAGGTATAATGGGTGTGGTTTGCTACATTTGGTTTATCTCAACAATTTTCACTCCACGCTAATGCAGGTGCATTTCCTCTTAAATGACTTACTCATACCTTCACTACAAATACAGCTATTAATAACCTTAATAATCTTGTAACACGAGTGGGTAGTAGGACATGGTGTAAAAAGATCTTAGTTTGTATGCTTCCTTTTTTAAACTTATTAAATATTTTTAGTAGTAAACAACTCGGATATATAACAGTTAAAAACCCTATCCACCTTCCAGAACTACTTATGTTGGATTGCACCAAGTTCCGGAGTATTTATATGGCACCCAGGAGGGTTTGTGTTACGTCAGCAGGCTGGATCCCCAAGCGGGCCTTGGCGGGCTCTGACGTTAAATTCTCCCCTATTCCCGTCTATCACTCTGCCCCGTTGTGGTTTACCTCTGTTATTATTAAGATGAATGGACGTGTGCTGTTCCTTCAAAATAGCACTTATTCAGTTGATTTGTATTGATTATTTGAATTAATTGATAAATATTTCTGACAATACATAGTATTTAAAATATATGAGAAGTTTTAAAAATAAAATTAATTAAGTTAACTAAACGCTTAATATTAAACAACCGACCTTATTCAAAGTAACATGAAGCAACTAACGCACTTGAATTTATATTAGACAGCTGGGATCAAACTACGTGCCTTTAAACCGGTATGTGATCACCTATCAATAAGTCATATGTGTAATTTAATAGGGAGCAAAAAGGCTCATATAATTTTACACGTGTTTAAAGTGACATGAAATCATGAATCAATGGTAAAGCGCAAAAGTAAAATAGATTATGTACAAAAGATTAAAAGAGAAAAGGAAAAATAAACCTAGAACAATAATGCAATAAATAAAAATAAAAACTTAACGACATTTTGGCCCTGTCCATAGCAAGAAATTGATTGCACAAACAGACATCACCCATAAACAAAGCAACTCCTCCCTAAGATTGTCCATAAAATATAAAACGATTAAGGTTCAACGGAAGTCCGTCAAGGACAAGTTCTTCAACGAGGACTTCCAGTACAGTAGTCTATCTACGCTAATGCAAATGTTGCTGTAACCTCTAAACATTCATACATTTTGTATTATTCTAACTACTTTTAATAGTCACTTATCATAATACATACTTATCATACACTATTAATAAGAACCATGCTGTACTTTGATATAAAATATTTGTAATGTCAATTGATTTCTTACCACCCTTTCATTTTCACGGAGTGTCAGACAATTAAGTTGTAAAACTATTAGACATTAAGACGAAAGGAAGACTGCGGTCTAATATCAGGGTCGCTTTGTCCACTAGGCTGACTGGACACAGTCCCTAGGGCATACGAACATTTTAGTAGGGCCTACGAACCTTTCAAGGCCTACAATTCTTCACTTGGAAAAAAAAGCTTTAACAGAAAAAAATCCCAAAATAAGAAAAAACAACAAATTTAAGTTTTAAATGTGTATTTTGATATTTAAATGACAAAAACAATAATTTAAGTCATCGCGTTTCTCAACAACCTCACTGATACAATCATAGATACACTAGTGTATGTTTAGTAGAGAGGTGGGCAGACTTTTTTTCCCCGAGGGCTGCATGTGACAAAAATCTAAATTTACTAAATAATTAACTTTATCGTCACACAAAAAAAAACATTTATTAGTCATATAACTACCGTAAAAACCGTACACATAAGCTTGTACACTTGTAACATTTTACACGAGTTTGCTCATCTATGCACATGCTCAAAAACATGTACTGATTATGAATTTAATTAGTAGTTTTTGTTAATAAAATCACGAGAGCTATAAATTGCTGCAAGGGCTGCACAAATAAATGTTTCGAGCCGCAATAAGCCCACGGATGGTCTAGTAGATACTTTCAGTTTAATGTTAATAGACTCTAGTACTGTACTCGATTGAAAGCTCTTCAGTAGCCCGTATCTTTCTTACCTAGATTTCTACCGCATGTAACAGTGTTTTATCCAACAAGTATAATAGTATGTATGACACTGCGACATGAATATTATTTTATTTCACAGGAGAACGATTTTAGAAAAGATAATTTGAAATGATTTACAGGGTTATATTGTTATACGCAGTTGCATTGCACGTATCGCAAACCATAGGCAGAACTAGGATTTTACGTCAGCAGAGGTTCAGAGGCGTTCGTGATGCATTAAAATTTGCGAGTATTTTCAAGGTTCATAAATAGTTTATTGTGCGTGCAAACGATAAAATTAGCATACAAATTAGTAAAAATATCGGACACACAGGCGTCTAGAAATAAAAGTGCCTCGAGCCTAAGACGGTATTTAAACGGATCTGTCTAATATACACTGGTCTCGCTACTATTTAGTTCCAGTAATCAGATGATAGTTAGTAGGATAGATAACTAGGCTGGCTTATGTATGGCATGTATCTTCGCTTCTCCTATCTAGTAGAAGAAGTGACGAATACATTTACAACTTTATTAAATGAAGGTTTGGGAAGGATCAAACATAAAAGAAGTATACAAGTTTAACAAATCAGTTTATTTAAATTCAAACAAGTCAATTGAATTACATAAGGTTTAAATAGATCTTGGATTAACCATTCCTTTGTTAACTAAGATAAATTAAATCAGTTACCATAGACGTATGCATCCCAATAGGGAAGAATTGAAGTAAACACCTAGGTAACTAAGAATGAACAGATGGTTGAGTCTATTGTTGAGTCTAGTGACTCTTATAATTAGAACTAACGCACATTCTGCTACAAAGGAGCGTCTGCCTCAACACAGCGGCAATATAAATAGGAAACAAATATTAAATTAAGGTTATCCTACATAACAACTATCCAGCATAGCAATTACTACAATTAGACCTGAACGGTATATACATTGATATAGTTGAATAATAGTTTATGATATCAAATTATAGTAAGTATTAATTTTAAAGAGTTACTACGATGGTAGTTATGTGAGCTAGCTAGCAAGAGTTAACTCCATAGAGAGTTACGAAACACAAAGATTAATCTCATAGAAGAGGAACTATCATTTTACAAATAGTAAATGGCGAGCTATCAAGTATCTATGCTGTTAAATAACTATGGCCGGTCTATTCCTAACTGGTACTGCCTGTACAGACGAGTCCGAACTACATCTCCGAAGAGATCCCCCGAAGGGCTTTCAAGGTACACCAACCCCACGACTCAGAGGCCTTTTATAGTGCAACCACTGATACCCATTAGGACCGGAACCTTTTCACCAGACATGGACCGAAAACCATGAGTGCCATTACAGGTACTCGGGCACCCGAAAAATCTAGGACCAGCCCTTCCATGCCAGCCTGCCTTGGGAAACTTGAGAGTAAACCTCTCTACTGGGACCGGGTGGAGAGAGGAGTTGGCTCGTCCTAGTGATCGCCCAATCACGAGGAATTCAGGAACTCAGCCTCCGAAAAGCCGTCTCTACAACCTTCGTTCTTATATGCCCCAAAACTTCCATACACACACACTAATTGCTGCCCCCTCAGCATGTTTTCTGAGACCGGCTGTCCGGAGTTGCCCAGCGTGGACCTTGAATAGGTGCCCTGACCAGCTATCCCCACTACACTGGTACGCTTTACCAACCGCTTAGTGTATGTCGAGGAGACTCCTCCCCTCACACACAGACGACCTATGTCAGGGTCTTAGCTATGCCGGACCCCAATGTCCGTCACATTGCCCAGGGGCCGCCCCGAGGAGGCGCCCCGACAGGATTTTTAGAAATATGTCTGTACCGGAAGGTGCCAAGGACAGTCTAGTGCTCGTTTATATGAAACGTGCGCGGACCCAGATTGCGTCCCGGCCACCGTACGTCGGGCCGGTTCCTTACGCCTGAGCACCGTGACCCCCAGTACTGCCTGGACATTCAATAGTATATTTATACTTCCACCCTAACTTGGGCACACAATAACTAGTACAAACAATACATGTATTAGCTAATACAAACGGGCGGCGCCTGAAGGGGGCCGGAGACTAAACACTATCTCCGCGGGCCTTTACTACGAACTAGTAGTCCTACCACAGGTTAATCACCGTAAAAAGATACACTGTGCGAAATATTAGGGACTGGTATCAGTCACAGACCTAATAAGGTCATTGACAAAGCGTTAGATATCCTGATTTCCACCATTATGTGATCCTAAGCGCTAAGTGAGCCTATCATGGCCTTACAGTTTAAGGTGTCAAAACATTTCCCTAGTTTATGACACTATGTCTTATGGACATAGGAAAAGATGTCAGAAACTCTGACAAACAAAACTATGTCATATGGACATAAAAAAGAGTAAGAACTCTAAAGAACAAAACTATGTCTTATGGACATAGAAAAACAAGTCAGAAACTTTTACACCAAAAACTATGTCTTATGGACATAGTTAAAAAAGTGTACTAAGACTCTAACGTAGATTCTAGCATTTAAATACTTATAGTCTCAGACGAGGCTTCATCTGCTGCGATGTGGAGAGACCGACGCCTCACACATCGTAGTCACCAGTTGCTTTGTCCGCCGATGTAGTTTTACGTCTAATTTGTTCCTCCGTCGAATTGTTACAATAGAACACAAAATATCAATCGAGGAATGATGGTTATATACAAACAAACGGGTCTCCACCCAGACAAAAAGGGGGGAGGTGAGTTTGCAAAATTTCGTCGCATGACAACTAGAGCTGGAAGACGGCGTGGAGAACCCATAGAAGCAGCTCTATCATTTAATCGAAGTGGGGCCTACGAGTAAGATGTCGTTTTGCTTAACCTTCAGGAACAGTCAGCTGGGGCACTTTTCTGATGTTTGGGCGTTTCCCGGAAACATGATTTCACCGTGAGTTAATATCTGACACATATTATTAGAATATATTAGTTATTGTATTTATCATGTTAATCATATGTTAGAATTCTGAGTGTACGTTTTAAATGGGACGTTTACACGTTACAGTCTAACTCTTTTTCATTTGAGTAATTGTAGGTGTTAAATTGTTGTTCTTATGTAACAACTTCACTGATATTCTCTGTATAAATTAGTAATTTTGACTTCAGATCTGTATGTATATTTTCAACTAATATCAAAGTGAAAAAACGTATTTAGTGCATTGTGACAGACCGGTCGAACGTCGCCAAAAATGTGAACTTGAAAGCTTTTGTTCTGGAGCGAGTTTAGGAGGCCTTGTAAAGTATTATTATTATTATTATTATTATTATTAGCACCGCGTCTTACTACCCGTTCGGGTTATACGGACTTACGCTAATGTGTAATGGTAGGGTGATTGTGAGATGAAATGGAGGACCTACAGTTTAACGTGGAATCCGAACCACGGTGGAGGCCTGGCATTCCTCACATTCACAAGTTGTGATTAATACACATCTTGTCAGAGGTGAAGGAAGGGTTTGGCAATCAGATAAATCTGTGCCGGGACCGAGGTTTGAACCCCAGACCCTCAGCACAGAAGTCTGACACCTTACCCCTAGACCACCAGGTCACCCTTGTAAAGTAAATATATATATGTAACAGCATAATTATTTTAAGGTTGTTCTGGCAGGATGTTAGATCTTATTAATCTAATACAATCCATAAAAATGTTCTAACAGAAGTTAATAGTGAACTGTAATTCCAAGTGTTATGTCATATTAAATGCTAGTAACTGTAATATGATTAGTAGAGACTTCAAGGTATTAGCGTCAGTTCATGGTACATTGTATTTTCACAATAAACTGCCAATAATATATATTCCAGATCTAGGAAACTTAAATTTTGAATCAAATTTAAATATTTCTAAAACCGTTACTTTCTCTAGTGAACTAATAAACGAGATTGATGCCTTTGTCAAACAATCGATTAATCCAGTGGACTTTAATCAAGTAGTAGACAAAATTAGGGCCCATAGTTTCAATGGAAACCCTAGGTCCTTGTCTATAATTTTAGGCTCAACTATAACACCTTTGGTATTGCTTGTTATTGTAGCTGTAGTAGTCTTTAATTTTAAAGGGTCATTGGTTAAATGTTTTAGTATGCCTGCTCCTAACATTGTAACCCCAATACCTACGCAGGCACAATCTATTGTTGTTACCTTGCCAGACTTATCTAGTAACTAGTGTTAAGGGTAATAACCACCTAAGACAAATAAGTGTCTCATAAATGTTCCACTTATTTTTCGGAGGGGGGTGTAATGTAACAGCATAATTATTTTAAGGTTGTTCTGGCAGGATGTTAACCTGAACTTGTACATTTCCTTGGAAGTCAAGAGTGTTGGGT